>JADWOT020000003.1:3118570-3137367 GCA_036345935.2 Taenia hydatigena
CTGGACTACAGCTATAGGTTTGGCAGAAAGACAAAAGGAAGCTCTCGTACACCGGAGTCAATAGTACACATCTGATTTCGTCGGTGGTTAATGGGTTTGCTTTCGAATGTGACAATCACTTTGCCATCTTCTGCTTTTGCCGCAACCAGGCTATTAGACAGATGGTCTGCATCACTTTATGGGCGCCCTTTCTTGACATTTCATCAAAACACCATCGTGGTAGCACTCCTCGCTTTGCGATAAATACGGCACGAGGCACCACCGAAAAAGGCGTCTTATCGAACAATAAGCACAATGCTGGACAGTTTGTCCCATATTTTAGACTTCGACAATGCTCATGTCCCTGCATTCAACAAAAAGACAGTTTACCGCTGGAAGTGAGGACTGCAGCAGTTAATTAAATTCACTTTAATCGCTGGTCTGCCGCACAGGTCTTCTGGCGACGCATCAGCGCAACGTGTGGGGACGCGCAAGAATAAATCATCGCTAATTTTGGTTCATTTAGGTCAGCACTGCAACACTGCACATTCGCAACAGGTTCTGTGTGAATAACCAAAAGACCGGCTTTGCTCGAAGCCAAACGAATAGCTTCTTGGCAGCAAGTAAATTTGTTTTCTCGAGTCATATCGGAAGTGGTGGTGGTCAGGATTATCCCTGCTTCGAGCATACCTCCTGCAACATCTTTCTTTACAATAAATTGAAGGGCAGATCGCTGCTTCTTGGAGGCTTTTGGTTTAAAATTCGGCTCAAGTACTCTGATGTAGCGAGTCCCTTCTCTTCCCTACTTCCGCCCTTGCTATTTGAAGTCTGAATATGCTTTGACATCTTTATTATGGGTAAGGGAGAGGGTACATAGGAGGAGTTCAGGACGGGGATGTGTCGCGCTCTCGGCAATGACCATGCCGCTCTGTAACCAGGTTCAAATTGTCGTCCCACCTCAAGCCTACAAACAACAATTAAGTAATGTATCTGATTGAATGGAAAGAGATTTGCGACAAGAAAGAGGAATGCGATTTAGGCATGCTTGAATAGAGTGTCATGTGCTTTTTAGTCATGATTTCGCAAATCCGATTATTTTGCTTCTTATTTATCAACCATCTTGTTAATGCCTACTGAATAACTCCAAACATGACTTATCGCCCAACTGTAGACAACTCTAGCTCACACTCGAGTGACTAAGTACAAACCGTCTCTTCATTTACTCCAGACACAGGCACCAAGAGCTGGACAACTGTGGCTGCAATCTGCTTCGGTCTGATGTCCCACTTCTTAGTGCATTTACTCAAGAGCCAGGTTCCATTTTGGAAGCGAAAAGCCCGAATCCAAATTCCATTTTTATTTCTTCGACTCGGACACATCTATTCTGCAAAACGTAAAACACTCGAATGTTTGAGTTAGCAAACTGGAAAGTTAATGTCATTGAACAACGAATGTTGGTGTCTTTACTCAGACTTCACATCACCTGTAAGTCCTACGATTCTTCAAACCACAGCATCTTAAGGCAATTGCAAGTTATGCCATTTTACGGCAAAATTGGTATTCCTTAATATGAATGTCAGTTTGCAAAGTATTTGTGGATTGACTTTGACCTGCTAAACCACTTTTGACGTGAGCAATAGAAAGTGATTTTAACGTGTACAATGAGGGTCAGTATTCCTAGCTGCACCATCAATGGAAGTGACCGGATTTGACCTAAACAATCATTGTATCATTTTAAGCAGGCGGTTCTGTCACTAAATGCACACAGCTATCAGGTTTGGCAGAAAGACAGAAGGAAGCTCTCAAAGGCTCAATTTCGTCGTGTCTAATTCCTATTGCTATAAGTTCGGTACCCACTTGATCATTTCTGTGGGTTCCACATTGAAAGTCTCGTTTCCGTTCTTACCTACTAAATCCAGTCCATTCGTCAGTTCAATAGCGGTGCAGGCTTCGTGTCACTGCTCCTCGGCTGACGGATATTGAAGGCAACTGCAATTCAAGGCTGCAATCTGTACCCGACGTTGCGATCGCACATCCGATTTATTCGTCTTTACCGCTATTTCCTAAAAAGCTTGCGCTGACATTGTTGGGCATCACCATCGACGTAATGTCATTTGCTCATGTCACTAACTGTATAAACTGACACTAAATGCGTGGCAGTAAATAAAACTACGAACTTGTGGAATTAAAGCAATCGAATTGTTGGTTCGTGATTGTCAACCATCAACACAATACTTACAAAATCTTCTTGTTTCTTGCTCGCTAAGACGTTGTATGATTCTGCAAAAGCTATAAAATGGATGGTAGCTGCTGAGTTGGCAGAGTGAGGCTAATACAATTTGCTTAAAGCAGGAGATTATCGGATCACAACTAAGCAAATGTAGGACTTCTCTATCCTCAATAGCATGTGAAACAACGAGGCAAAGTTGTCCACCTTGGCAAAGTGGAAAGCTACAAATTCCTCTACAACACACTCACCCACAGTTTAGCTGCGGGTCAAACAGCCGTTTCCTTTAGTTTTGAATCCCTAAGCTGAAGTGTCAGTAAGGAGGAGGTTCACTCAAAGCAGCGACAACACTGATGACCGTGCCATCCGACAGGACTCAGGACAGTTCAGTGAATTGCTACTAAGGATCATCGCTCTTGTTAGTCGCTACCTTTTACCCGTGACGCAGCCATTGCAGGCAAACTACTGTCAAAGCCAAAATACTTGCGCGCATGTTACTCTTTTTCAGACAAACTAAGTTTGTAGTTTACCTACAATTCTGAGAATTCATTCGTTTGGTTCTCAATGAACCATCAATCTTTCCCACGGTTTTGTCGTTAATTACACAGGAAGTAGTGGCAGTTAGAGATTGTTTCTAGCGTGAGTGAAGCCATTCGACTGAGAACCGTCAAATTGCAGTGCTGTGACGAGAACATTACCACTTGACAGACGTCTCCACGCATGCGCACCCAAGAGCCACTCACCCTCCTCCTTCCAATCGCTCGTCTCTTGCTATCTCTGCATTTAGGAGGACATATTTTGGCCTACAATCATGATGATGCTAAGCAAACTAACTTCGAGACAAGTTCTGTTCCCTTTCCTGATGAGGTAGCCGTTTGATTTTGTGTGTATCTCACTGCCAGCCACTACTCAATGCCTCCGAAGCGATTTTACCTCTCTGAATGATTCTGCCCAAATCCTATGCTTTAGTGGATGCTAACAGGACAGGATTAAATTGATTTCCATCATTGAGTCCATTTGATAGCAAAGCTATTAAGTTCTGAACTCTTCAATTTGACAAATTTTCTTCTATGTGGCAGAAGATGCCACCAAATTTTCCTTCGCAAATCACTAATTTGACTTAATGCAGGTGCTTCTCGCAGCAGTTTATGCACAACTTTGAGATTCTTTGCACAGGGCGTCACTCTGACAGCATACATCGTTTTTTAAGTGCATTGGGCTGTGGTTGCTGTAAGAGTTAACAATACGCAGACTTAGACAAGTCAGAATCACCACCAATGCAAGTGGGTGAGGGTGCGTGTAGGCAGTCAAGCAGGCCATGCAACGCAGCTTATAGATGCGGTTGTGGGAAGGCTGCATGTCGATTCAATTAGACGACTTCGTACCATGCAAAGATCTACTTCCCTATCATTTCATCTCAAATCAGTAGAATCGTTTGTGTGCCCACTTAGGATTAAGATCTTCTCATATATTTTACCTCGAAGTGTTTATAAAATGCGTGGGATTTCGTGTCTCTTGCTTACTTAGACGTCGTATACTTGTCAAGTGTGGGAGAAATGGTAACTTCTGAGGTGACAGCGTGAATCTATCAGAATTTCCTTGAGGCACGTTTAGACAAGAGCTCAAGCGTTCTGTATTCCACGACAAGTGGACCAACGCGGTGAAGTAGCCAACATGAGGAAAATTTCAATAACAGACTTCTTTTCAGGTTAGATGGCGAGATAAAGCTAAAGAATGCTGCACACTCCACACTATCGCCTGCTTCTGCCACGACTTTTCTAAATAAAAGCGCGACCATCATCTTGCGGGAGACATTTTCTCATTACGACTGGCACACCATCAAGAGTACAATTAGTTTTCTGTGGAACACGGCAGGAATGGATACCCTAAAAAAGGCTGCTCAGCAAATATTGATCACGATGCTGGGCACTTTGTCCCATACTTCAATGAAAACGCAGAACAGCCTTAGACAACGCCAATGTTCCCTTATGCAGTAAAGACACCCTCTTCACCGTCCAACGGAGAAACTAACAGTAGTGCTTGATTCCACTCACCGATATCTACACGTGCCTTTGCGTGACACATCGATGCAGCGGTTGTGGATACATAAAATTAATCCGCGCAGATTGTGGGCAAGTGGAGTGAGCATTGCAACTCAGCTTCTTACATTGTCGTCAACATCTGGTGCTTTGA
Source organism: Taenia hydatigena (assembly GCA_036345935.2). Classification (NCBI taxonomy): domain Eukaryota; kingdom Metazoa; phylum Platyhelminthes; class Cestoda; order Cyclophyllidea; family Taeniidae; genus Taenia; species Taenia hydatigena. The sequence goes on from JADWOT020000003.1 coordinate 3,122,970, forward strand.
GACATTTCTAACAGATCTCATTGGAATGGCTAAAAGTGAACTTATGCACCAAGCCAAGTAAAATAGTCCTTGTTAGCAATCAGATTAACTCTCTTGAGTGGTATTTGGAGGCCCGTTCACCCAAAAGTCTGAGAATGCATTAGGAGACACAGCGACCAGGATTGTCGCTTCTTCAAGTTCACCTCCATTAATTTCCATTCGTAAATTATTTAAGGAGCGAATCTCTCGTCGTATGAACTTCCGATTAGTACTTCGGCCCAGGGCTTCGAAGCCAAGAGAAAGGGCTGAGACAGAAAAGGGTGTTTAGGTTAATGCAAGTAATGAGGTTTTGTTGGAATTTGGGATTTGTGTCCGCCTGCGAGTCTGTCAGCCTTAACTCAATGTGTAGACATGCAAGAGTTACACTGCTTCATTTCTATTTCAAGCCCATGTCTTTAGGAATCGACCTAATTTACAAGGAGATACGTATTTCATTTGAGAGCAAAAGGCCATAATTTTGGTGTAGGTCGACCCTTCATTCATTGTGCTTTCATTATGCGCCTGCTTGATATTTATGCGTTCCTTTGCACACAATTTGAGACCGCAAATGCGACATCTTTCTACCTCTATTAAGTCAGATCCAATTATAAGGACACCAGGATATACATTTGTGGCATAAACTAACAGGTGCTAAAGCAGTCTTAGATAGATTAAGAGGTAAGGCGCACCAAAGAAATGGAGTGGAGTCGGAGTAGGACAGTGAGGAGTTGGCATATCTGACTTCACTGTGTGAACACACATTGCCACTGGACCAATGTTTTCACTGCTCGCGTGACTTCCGTTGAAGTGTACCCAAAGCGCGACGATAAAGTGGGCCGCAGCACAGCGGATGGCAGTGAGTGAGTGGGGACGGAGGATGAAATTGGAGGGGCTGTTTCCGATGTGGATGTACATGTTTGTACCTTCTGATGCGATTCGCTGACTGCCCGAGGAATCGGAGAAATAATTGTGTTCGCTTAATTCAAGTAAAATGAGGATATGTTATCTGGGTCGCAAGAATTATTGCATCAGTTGTTACCCATTCGGATATGCTTGATTCGAAAGGCAAGGTGCAGGCCGTAATGTTAGTAAAGATGGAGGGACGGACGCAGTGTGGTGTGCAGGGAAGTGAAAGTCGTTTGCATACAAGGCTTCGTTGGTTCAGCGCACCCCATGTCTTATGTTCATTGTTAATCATGCCGATCTCGGTCGCTTTCCTTACGATAAATCTGATAGTTACGAATTCCACATTCGCTGTGCCTCCTTTTCTGTTGTCACAATGACGGCATCCACTTGGCTATTTCCATGGTTTTTACATTTATTGCCTCATTTTTGTTTGTTTCAACCAAATCCAGTCTTTTCGTCAGCGACTTTGCAGTATCGGTTTTGTGCCACTGTCATCTGCTGACGAACATCAAACGCGATTGTAATTGAAAGGGTGTTATCAGTACCCGATTTTGCAGTCACACATCTCTTATCCATCCTTCATTGCTTTTATCACTGACATTATTCAGAGTCACTATGGACGTGATGTCATGTGCTTGCGTCATGAGGTATTCACCGCGAAAGTAAATGCGTGGTGGCAATTCGGACTGTGAAATTGTGGAGTGGGATGAACCGAGTTCTTTATTCGCGTTCACCAACCACGATCACCGGACCTGTCGGCCTTCAAGCAGCACGTCGTCATGAATTGGAACGCCTTCTTGCGACGCCTTTTGGGGAGGTGCGTGCAATACCAAGGTCAGTAGGAATTTCGCAGTAGTTCGACAATGAATTCTTAAACTTTGGCGCGTACAAGTAAAGGGTGGCTTTGATTGAACGCACTCTCCTTCAAACAAATTAGCTGCGATTTGCGGTAGTGCGTGCAATGTTTCGAATCGTTGCATTGCTCGGTCACCTTCGATTGAGCAAGTGAAGTAGATGTGTTGCGAGTAGCGGTAGAGGTGGTGGTTGGGGTAGTCGGGCTAACACTCAGTGGTCACTAAGGTCGTTGATTGAATGACTGTTAAGCTAATTAGTGGTGCTTAACCATTTTGCGCATGCACACACAGGGCCTACTTACCTTCCTTCCAATCGCTCAGCTTTTAATATCGTTAGAATCAGCAGGACTCAGTGCACTTGTACAATTTAACTAATATGGAACAGAACTGACTGCTTGATAAGTTTCGTATCCGCTCCTCATAGAGTAGTCGTTCAATTCTTACGTGTTTGTAAGGCAGCATTAGTTAGAAAGAGTGGGGTTGGAGAGAGGACGATTAGGTGTTGAACCCACACCGTGACTATATATAGGAATTCGCAAAGTAGCTAGCAGTGGGAGGGGATGACAAAGCGAAGTAGAGAGGATGCATTTGATGTGGATGAATGTGTTGGTACGTTCTGATACGATTCGTGGACTGGCCCGAAATATCAGACAAGCAGTTGTGATCGTCGGAAAGGCGAAATGAGGGAGTTTCGAATTTATTTACTTTCTGCGATTCTGTGCGATCTGATATGCTTGATTTAAAGGGGCAGGCCTGTGGTAAAATTTCAATGAAGGTGGATGATGTGCCGGGCTAGCTGCAGTGCGGGATTGGAGGAAGTCAACAACGTGTGCTTACAAGGCGGTGTTCGTTCGGCAGGGCGAAGGTGTTAATTCCATCGTCGCCTACACCGATCGTAAAGAACCAACTTTCAATTTGTTTACCTTCTAATTCTTTAACTCCAGAATTCATTGCGTTTTCGTTAGCACCTCTGTAGTAAAGGTGTCCCATCACTGCCTTAAGCTGACGAACATCAAATGTAATTGCCATTGAGTGGGTGCTGTCAGTATCCGACGTTGCAATCATCCTTTTCAAATCACCCAAACGAAAGTATCAAAAACGAGTGTATAAAAGCACATCATCAGTGTTGCATGCGCAGAGGATCCAATTACATATGGTGGGCAGAGTCATCAACTTGAGCATCCTCAATTCTTTGAGAGAGCACGTCGTAGAGACCCCAATTCAACAGATTGCTCCAGTCGGTATAGGTTGGATTAAAGTTCTTGATACAACATAGCCGCCATTTGGCTTGCATGGTAGCTAGGAGATGGCTGTTGTGTTGTCTAAGGTTCTGCAGGAATTTCATGAGACAACTCATCTCAGTTGACTTGTCCACGAGCCCATTGACAAAAACTACGATAAGTAGCGTCTGATGGGGTTCGAGGGATTGTAGGGTGATAGTAAGATAATGATTGGAGAAGTGCGAGAGATCCACCGCATATATGAGGCAGTCGCAGTAGTCAGGCGCATCCATATACTCGAAGGGAGAAATGCATCCTCTTTACGAATAACAGTGGTGCCTAAATCACCAACGTTTTCCAATACGCTCTGCATTTTGAACCATCGGATAATTTGGAAAATAACAGAAAGGTGAATGCCAGATTTCAAACGTTGCAATGCTATTGGATTAAACAGTAGAGTCTTAATAATACAACTAAGCATGCCTCAGATATAAGCTTAAGAAGTGATTTGGATGAAGCGTGAGTCGTAGTGGTAGGCAGAGCCATTCAACCGCAGTAATGAACGTACTGAGGTAGTTATTTTAATAAATGCTATTTTGGAAATGTAGGGGTGACAATTCACTCCAGAATACTTGCAAATGTCCTAAGCAAGTCATTTGAAATCATGTTATTTATTCTCTTCTTAATGCGACTCATGCCTCCAACTGGGACCGCATTGCCAAGTGGGTATGACTTCATTGTGAATCCAGACAGCATGCGTCGAATTCCGGTTATGCTATATTCCTGGCTTGCACTATCTACAAATTAGCTTCATTACCGCAAATGATGTCATCTCCCTTAATATCAAATCACTATTATGCAGGATAATGTCACAGTCACACGAGGGCACAATATGCAGCGAAGTTAGCCGTCACTATTTACGGAAATAGGAGATCCCTAATGCAATGCTTACCAAAAGATTAGTTGGCAGTCGATTCGCGCAGGTGTCAACTAGCACAGAAATCGACGGTGAAAAATATGGTTTGGAGGCGTAGACCGATTCTGATGACACAGATTGGCTCATCTCCTAACTCCTGCTGAAAAGCTATCTACTGACTGAGTGTTTCACCTAATGCTGCAAAAATTACCCAGGGAAATTCAGGCTTCATGCACGAGGAGTGGTTGAATGGAATAGGAGAAGAGGGAAGAAATTTCTACAGTGTTATTTGTTTTGCAACATCACATTGGATGGTAGATTGTGCTGCACGATCCTTCTAGCACTTATGCAATCATCATGCGTATTCTTGTGCTCTAGCGAATTAAATTTTAACAAAACACCTCTCTCGGCATACAAAATATCTTCAAGCGCAGTCAAGGTCCTTGCACAAACCAATACATGCAACAGATCTTTGTTCTTTTAATGAGCTCTCAGCAAATCAGGGAATATTATTTCCACTTAAATTAATTTTAAAATAAATCTTTCCTGCTACTGAAGCATTTCACTACCAGTTTAACCAGTGTAGCACCAGACATCATGCAATGCCAAATGCTATAAATACTTTCAACAATTCACGGCACGTGTGTTTAAGTAAGATAAGCCCTCCTACATTGTATTCACTGGATGTCTTAATTGTTGTGCGCATTTTTGGCACGGTTACTCCTTAATATCGCTGACACTTGTAAATTCCGTTGCATCGACGTCAACTCCACTGATAGACATTATGCTAATCTCTATTTCTCTTCTCAGCCTACTGGCGAAGGTAGGTTACCGCACTCCTCTGACGACGCAGACTGTCACCACCGACAGGATGAACATGAGCCTTCAGCAACTTGATCATCTGCATTGCCTCAGCTCCACCAATCTACTTCGGTTTGTTACGATCGTTGCATTCGCGATTTAACCGTGTAGTCATTTCTTGTCCCTTTCCATCGGTAAAGGTGGAGCTGTTGTTTGAAGTCAGAAAGCTCATCTGCATGTTCCTCCTGTCCACACATCGAACTGACTTCTTTTGGGAGAATAGACCATCTATCAGATCACCGCCTTGAGAAGAGACGATTTGTGATTGTCATCAGTGCAGTGAGATAAATGCATGCCTTTCACTGGATTTAACAACTTGTGGATAACCTCACTAGCTAAAACCTTACAATCATGCAAGGATTTAGAGTCTTCTGCTGCGCCTCTACCTCTCCATCTTGCTAGCCCGAAACCACATGTTCATGATGCACTAATTTGATAAGACGTTCAAAGGAAAGACTGAGTATTCATCTACACTGAGATAGCGCTTACAGCAACAATTTTCCTCTTGAGACCAGTCAGTTCCTAAATAGTTTCTGATCAGCTAGACTGCGGTACATATTATCAGGTAGAAAAAGCCATTCCATTTTATTATTGTATTCGAATGTTGTCCTGTGCTATTCACCCCAAGCTGTGGCGAGTTTATGCATAGAAGAATGGAGAGATGGAAATGTGAGTTAAAAAGGGCAATGACATCATTACGGCCATGCGTGATCACTGAGTGTGATTACTCAGTGCTTGTGGAGGAGGGTGAGCTGTTATCAGTAAACTCATCTGTCATCAGTAATCAAATGACGAAGTAAGCTGCGTTCAAAGGGACGTTACTGAAGCACTTCTTACGAAGTGACGCAATTGCGTGAAAAGGACTCTCCGGTATACGTGAGAAGCTGATGCTACACTAGTCACTATACATGGTGAAGTATATGATCCGATGACAAGGATGATTCCGTTGCAACGGTTGTCATGTGCCACATTTACGTCCTTGGCACCCTGACAAACGCTTCAAGGCTAGCTAGCCAGCTAGCCAGCTCCTTGCTGCCTCTGTTGACTTACCAATGCTACTGGGCAACCTGGATAACTGCAACGAGATCTGAGTGTATCATTGTATCATTGTGTGCTGCAGATCAAAATAATAATTTTAGAGGAAAATGTGCTTGCCTTTTGAAATTAAGATAAACGCGCACAAATATAAAGAAGTGAATGCTTGAACAAAGCCATCGCTCATCCTTTGAATGGCAATAGAAATGCTTTTACGCTATCCACGATGCCAATGAAAGGCATGCTTTGGTAAAACTGTTGATTGACGCCCACACGCAAGTGAAAGCTACACATCAGTGACATGCAATCATTACAATTATATCCGCACAGCTAAATCTGATTAAATGTTAGAAGACAGGTAAATGTGAATTAAAGTGATCCAAATTGAAATAATGTTTGCTTATGAAAGTGTGACTGAAGGGTTTAGGCGATGAACGGGTCGGTCGCACTTGCGCTAACAGCAGAAAGCTCTTTCCCTACTTTACTGTCTTAATTCAAGACAGTAGTCCTTCAAATTATACTCAAGGTGGAGGAGCATTTATATCTTTTCAACTTTCAATTTCTTTAGGCGATTAATTGTCTCCAAGCGATTCACTAAAATGCCGAGTTTTGCACCAAGTCAAGAGGAATGGCACGTGTTAACAATTAAATCAACCATCTTGAGTCTCACGCGGAGGCCCTTTCACCCGGAAGCTTGAGTAAGCACGGCGATGAGTTGTCACTGCTTCGAGCGAACCTCCTTCAACTGCCTTTCATTCATTAATTTGGAGGGCGTAGCTCTGTACTCAGGGACATTGCATTAAATAATTCAATAGCCGGTTGCTAAGTCAAGAAAAGTGATAAGAGAGAAAAGAGGGACGAGAATAATGCAATGAATGAAGTTTTGTTAAGATTTGGGAGCTGTGTCCAACCCAATGCCAAATCCACAATGCTTGCGCATGTTTTACTCATTTTGAGCCATCCAGAACAGAACAGTTCACCAAACATTATGCAAATTCATGCCTCAAATTCTCAATAAATCACCAATATTCTTCGTGACTTTGTAGTTAAATGAAAAGAGGTCTGTCAACTTGAGATTGTTGCATGTGCTGGCGAAGCCACTAGACTGAGCACCATCAAATTTCATGCTATGACGAGAACCTTTCCACGTGAAGATCTTCTCCACGCATACGCACACAAGAGCTGCTCACACTCCTTCCTCCAACCGCTGATCTTTCGCTGTCTTTACGCTTTGCAATACATATTCTCCTTCACAGTCATGCTGGTACTAAGTGAAGTGAATGCGCGACAAGTTGTGTTTTCACTTTTCTGATGAAGCAGTCGTTTGACATTGTGCGCCTTCCACGTCGTCCCACTGATCGATGCTTTGCAAGCAATTTCTCCTACCTCAACGGGCTTGCTCAACTCATCTCCTTTAGCAGATAAGGACAAAATTACTTTTTTCAGTTATTTCATTTGCCAACAAAGCCATCTTACTCTAAACTCTTCAAGTAAATAAATTCACTTTCTTGTTGGCAGAACATGACACCATAGTTTGCTTCCTAAATGAGTAACTTGGTTTGGCACAGATGCTTCCTGTAGCATTTTATCTACAACTTTGAGCTTCTTGCCACAGGACTTCGTTCTACCTCCAGACATCTCCTCCAAGTACATTCGACTTTAGTGGGTGTAGAAGATGATGATGCGTAGATGCAGATACATCGGAATTGCCGCCAATGCAAGTAGGTTGGGGTGTGATGGCAGCCGAGTTGTCCATGCGACGCAGCTGATAGTTGCATTTGTGGATAGGCTGCAAGTCGGTTTAACTAGCTGTCTCCTCACCATCCAAAAGCCAATTTTCCTATCATTTCATCTCACATTTATGCTGCGGTTTGTAAGTCCACTTAGGAGCAACAGCTCCTACCATCTTGCATCTCAGAGTGTTAATTACACGTGGGTAAGTACTTCAATGCCTCTTGCTTACCTAGATGTCGCATACACGTAAAATGTGTTTTTAATGATACGCATTTGTAATGGGAGCGTGTGAAAGCATTAGGAGGGACGGTGAATTCTGGGACGACACTGTGAAGCCACTACGATTTCTTAGAGACAGGTGAGTGTTGAGGTAAGACTTAATCAAAATTGCAAGTACCCTGTATTCCACGGCAAGTGGAACAACACGGTGAAGTCGCTCATTTTGGTTTTGCACTAAATAACATTCTCGAACCGGGATTATAAATTGGGCCCAAGCACAGCGGCAAGCAGTGAGAGAAGATGAAATGTTGGAACCCATGGGCTGCATTAGATTTAGATGGGAATAGTGACACGTTCTGATGCGATTTGCTGAGTGTCTCAAGGCATCGTAGAACCTTTGTGAGCTCTTAAGTTAGGGAAAGATGGGGTTTGTTGTTTGGGTCACAAGTAGTGTGTCACTAGCTCTTCATTCTGATTAGCTAGATTCCAGAGGCAAGAGGCGAGTCAGAGTGTCAACAGAGGTGGATGCTGCTTTGGTCACGATGCTGTTCGTCATCGAGAGAAGCCGAAACCGTTTATATACAGGACTCAGTTTGTTTAATGTTGTGCTCTGTGCTTTGCACTACTGTCTAGAGACACGACCAAGGTGTTATATGCACAGTAAGTCATACTAATTCGGCTGTTTTTCCTACAACATCCAGTTGTCACAATGCCAGCATCCACTTGGTGATTGCCTTGGTTCCACCATCAAAGTCTCATTTGTGCTTTTCTCATCGAATCCAGTGAACCTGTCAGCTTGCCGGCACGAAGGTTTCTTGTACTGCCACCCAGCTGACGTATATGAAACGCGATTGTATTGAATAGGGACCCATCAGATCCCGACGTTGCGATCGCACACCTCCTAGTCATCCTTGCTTCTCTTTTGACACAAACTGCAGTTTAACTGTTTTACAGGCAAGGTGCGCCATTTTATGTGCCTGCGTCACGAGTTATTGGCACCGGTAGTAAATGTGTGGTAGCAAGTCCAACTGTGGCGTTGTGAAATGGGAGAAATCACTTTCATTAACCAATGGTTTCAGCCCTGTTGGCCTCAAGACAGCACGGGAATGATGCACGCAGTAAAGTGATGTGTGGGGAGAAACGTTTGTGGTGGGGTTTGGGAATCGAAAGTGGTAGAAAGTTGAGAATGATCTACAGTCCTCTGCGAAGGATTTTCCAAATCTGTCATGTACCGTATTCTTTTTAGCACACTCATTCACAGTTCTGGTGCATGTTTGTCGCACGGATGAGGAACATTGCGACACGGTGCTGTGAAGGCAGTTGGCATGTTCTTTACTTGTAATTTTACCTGTAGTCTTGATTTACCAACTAGATCAGAAGGTAATTTTGGCCGAAACTTAGGGAGGATGCGATGACTTGTTGGTGGAATTTGCGAATGCTGTGGAGAAGGGTGTGTAAAGTGAATGAGATAGCCGTTACGATTTTCGTAGTTCTCCTTCAACCGAGAAGTATGGGATATTCTCATCACAGTACAAGCCTGCACAGTGTTGGTATGCGGTCTTTGCGCTGATATTGTGGCATTAAAGCGGAGACAAGCATCATTTCTATGAAGGAAGTCACGACACTACTACTTCTATCCACTAGTAGCATAAGGCAATGCAAGCATTTCGATCGAGTAATGGAAAAGTGACAGGGCATGATGACCATTAAACAAAGGCTCTCTCCGACCCAATTATTTCCCTTGATACCAAATCTAGAGTGGTGTGGCTGATATTCATTAAAATTTCATTCAGAATTACAAAATGCCCATTTCTACGTAGCTAAGTACTTTGAAGTAGGAACTTATGCATCTGAGGCAAACTAAAGGTCTTACCTTCCATCCGATCGCCGAATACCTCAGTTATGACAGTCACGCCATCAATGCATAAAGGGAAGGTGACGTGACAATGTATCAACACCCGGATGATGTAGTTTCATCACATGTATTTACAGACAACATTCTGAAGGGTGTAAATCCTTCACCATCTGCCCTCAGAGCATCATGATACAAGTCGACGAATCGTACCACACACATGCATCAACACTATAAACGAATGTGCTGAGAAGGGGTCTAGTATTTAGTAGTCCAATGAAGTGGACCACTTCGCCGTGTTGTCTCACTCGTCGTAGGATGCGTAGCACATGCACTTTTGCCCAAATTTGACCTCAACACTCACCAGCCTCTAGGAATGCGTAGTAGAAGCACGTTGTCGTCTCAAAAGTTGCCGTCCCTCCCAATTGCTTTCGCACCCTTTTATTACAAACGCATAACAATGAACCCACTTTACAGGTGTGCGCCGTCGAGGTAAGCAAGAGACATGGAAGTACTTACTCACATGTGACGCACACTTGGGGATGAAATATGCGAGAAGTGATTGCTCCTAAGTGGGCTTACACACCTTTGCACTGATGTGAGGTGGAATGATAGGAAAATAGGCCTTTGCATAGTAAGAAGGAAGCCATTCCAAAATTGCTTCTACAATCTGCATTGCATGGTCTACTTGGCTGCCTACATACCCTCACCCATTCACATTAGTGGCAACTCTGGTTCGTCTACATCCACGCATTTGTAGCTTCTACTCCAGCCGAAGCCAAATGTACTTGGAGAAGACGTCCACTGCTGGAACGAAGTCGTGTCAGAAGAAGCTAAGAGTTGGAGATAAAATGCCACAGGAAGCATCTGTATCATGCTACATTTCTGATGCACGATGCAAGATTTAATGTCATGTTCAGCCAGTAAGAAGATGAGTTAATTCATTTGAAAAGTAGAGAGAAAGATGGTTTTGATGTCAAATGGATGTAATAAAAAATTATTTTCTTTGTCCTGCCAGCATATGCTAAAACAGAGGAGTTAGGAAGGCTTACTGAAATGTGTAAAATTGATTTGGAAGTAATGTATAGCGAAACGCAGCAGGATGTACACAATGTCAAATAACTACTTAATCAGGAATGGGAACAAAACCTGTTGCGCAGCCAATTCACTTCGTAACATCATGACAGCAAAACAAAGTATGTCTTGATTATTGTAAAGAAGGAAAAGGATTAGCGACTAGAAGGAGGAAAGTGAGTGGCTTTTGTGTGTGGATGCGTTGAGAGGACTGTCACGTGGAAGGCTCTCTTCGTGGCATTAGAATTTGACGGTTTTCAGTCTAGTGGTTTCGCCTACGCCTTCGCTTTCGAATTAAGCACATCAGAATAGAATGCTACTGGCGTATTAATTGTGACTCATGGCTTAGATTCCCATTTCCTCTTGACAAAGGTACTCAGCTATCACAGCAGTACGTGCCAACCAATTCATCCACATCCAAACGAGCCCCTCTATCTCACTAACCTATTCTCTCCTCTTGCTGGCTTTTTGTGCTCAGGTCCACTTCATAGTCAGGTTTCGAGTACACTTCGATCTAAATCACGATAGAATGCATATATCGCTCCACAGACAATATGTGTTTATACAGTGAAGCCAGCTATGCCAACAGTTGACTGCCTTGCCTCCAACTCTACTCATTACCTTTGATGTTGCCTCACACACACACATCAAATTATCAAACGACCACTCTATCACCAAGGGAAATGAAACTGGCCGCACATCCATTTCACTCCGTCTCAGCGTAATTATAAAATTGAAATAGGTTCCTGTGTGCACCATATGCGGAAAATGGACTGTCACTTAAGTAGTTAAGTGCCATGGCATTTGAACTTGATGGTTTTCAGTCCAATGGCTTCTTCCACGCAAGCAGCACTCCCAAATTGGCAAAACGATGGGATGGATTCATCATTTATCATAACCTGCATGAATGATTCTCCCGAACGATTGGTGAACCAATGCCTTAGATGGCTCAAAAGGGATAATAAACGCGTAAGTACATTCTCATCCACATTTGTTTGGTCACAAGTTTCGCTGCATAGGCAAAACTAATAACAAATAGAATGACACTAAGTGCTATTGAATGGCAGCATATTTTGTAAAAATGTCAATCAACGTGGACGACATATGGGGGAGTGCTGCATGACCAACGATGCAAACAAATGCCCTTTTCCTGCCAACCTTGTGGGAAGAGACTAAAGTGACACGGTCACCGTGATGTAAGGATTTTCAAATGGGTCTTTATAGTGCCACAGGTTTTGGCAAGCATTGTGCAATACCTAGCATCCTCCACTAATTCACTTCATCCCGTCACTGGCATCGCTGCTGAACAACCGTTTGCATTAACGCCTCTGGCGTAGACAGATACTTGAAAGGTCATCATCCCAGTAATATTATATATATTCATTGTCTAAAGAAGATTTGTCAGTTTTTGCCATACCTGCCGTTCCGACAAAAGGAAGCTCTCGTAAACCCGAGTCAATAGTACCCATCTGATTTCACCAGTGGTTAATGTATTCGCTTCAAAATGTGACACTCACTACGCCATCTTCTGCTTTTGCTGCAACCAGGCTGTTAGGCAGATCGTCTGCATCACTTCGCGGACGTCCTTTCTTGACATTTCACTAAAATACAATCGTAATAGCACTCCTCGCTTTGCGACAAATACGGCACTAAGGAACCTCCGAAAAGGCGTCTCATCGAACGATAAGCACAATGCTGAACAGTTCGTTCCATAATTTAGTCTTCGACAATGCCCATGTCCTTGCATTCAATAGAAAGAAACTTTACCGATCGAAGTGAGGACTGCAGCAGTTAATTAAATTCACTTTAATCGCCGGTCTGCCGCACAGGTCTTCTGGCGACGCATCAATGCAACGTGTAGGGACGCGCAAGAATAAATCATCGCTAATTTTGGTTCAATTGGGTCAGCACTGCAGCACTGCACATTCGCAACAGGATCTGTGTGAATAACTAAAAGACCACCTTTGCCCTAAGCCAAACGAAATGCCTCATGGCAGCAAGTAAATTTGTTTTCTCGAGTCATGTCGGGAGTCGTGGTGGTTGGAATTATCCCTGCTTCGAGCACACCACCTGTGACATCTTTCTTTAAATAAATTGAAGGGCAAAGCGCTGCTTTTGGGGGCTTTTGGTTTGAAATTCGGCTTAAGGATTCTGATGTAGCGGGTTCTTCCTCTTCCCTACTTCCGCTCTTGCTATTCGAAGTCTGAATATGCTTCGGCATCTTCATTATAGATAAGAGAATGAGTACAGAGGGAGAGTTTAGGACGGGGATGTGTCGTGCTCTTGGGAGTGACCGCGCCGCTCTGCGACCAGGTTCAAATTGTCGTCCTACCTCTGACCTACAAATAACATTTAAAATATTGTATCTGATTGAATGGAAAGAGATTTGCGACAGGAAACAGGAATGCGATTTAGGCATGCTTGAATGGAGTGTCATGCGCTTTTAGCCTTAATTTTGCAAATCCGATTACTTAACTTCTTAGTTATCAACCGCCTTGTTAATGCTTACTGAATGACTCCAAACATGACTTATCGCCCAACTGTAGACAACCCTAACTCATTCCTGAGTGACTAAGTACAAACCGTCTATTCATTTACTCCAGACACAGGCACCAAGAGCTGGACAACTGTGGCTGCAACCTACTTCGGTCTGATGTCCCACTTCTTAGTGCATTTACTCAAGAGCCAGGTTCCATTTTAGAAGCGAAGAGCCCGAACCCAAATTCCATTTTAATTTTGTCCACTCCGACACAATTATTCTGCAAAATATAAAACAATTGAATGTTTTAGGTTGGTCAGGTTGGTCAGATCCTACCGAGTAAATGCTGCCACTTTGATATCCATTGTTTTATGTCTCAGTGCTAGATATCAGCCATCAAGTTCTCCATAGTCCGATAGTTAAAATGCACTCTACAGTGATGACGTGGATTCATTTCATGAACTCAGCTATGCCAACGCATGATCGTCCTCTCTGCAACTTTATTATATCTCCTTGACTCCACTAAAAGTCCATTTCATACAAAGTTGGAAGGAATGATCCTTGTTAGCAATTAAATCGTCTGTCTCCAGTCGTGTCCAGAAACCGGTCCAACCAGAATTTCGGGTAGGCATAAGGAGGCACAGCGATCAGGGTTACCGCTGCTTTGTGTACACCTTCTTTACCTTCCATCCGAATTCTCTGCTCTAAGGGGCTTCCGATTAGTCCTTCGTCCCAAAGCTTCTCAGCCAAGGTGATCGGTTATTGGACAGAGAAGAGGAATGCGATTTACGCAACTGTTGAAGTTTTGTTGGGATTCAGGATTTGTGTCCGTCGAAGCGATTGGCAGCCCTAACTCAGCTATTGGGCACAAAAGAGTTACATGGTTACATTTCTTTTCCAAGTACTTGCTCTTAAAATGTGATCAAATTTACCTGTAAAATGACAATTCAGTTCAGCGCAAATTGTCAGAATTATGGAGTAGGGCATTGTTTCAAGTCATTGTGCTTACTATGCGTCACATGATATTTCACGACCCTTTCCACGCAACTGAACACCACAAATGGGACATCTTGCCACACGCATTCTGCAAGTCGATTTTCCCTTGTAGGATTTAATCATAAGGAGGCTAGATTGCAGATATCGTGCAATGAACAAACAAGCACTAAATGAGTTTCAGATGGATAAAGAGGTGAGGCGAATAAAGTTGAAGAGCGAAGAGTTGGGTGTTGG
>JADWOT020000003.1:3142288-3168570 GCA_036345935.2 Taenia hydatigena
TTTGCCGGAAGTGGTGCATCCAAACCCACTTTATGGGTAAATTTCATTATTCAGTCGCATAATCGAGACAAGTTGTAATGCCTATTTGCAGTCATTTGCATACGCAGTTTCGACGCAGTGGGTGGCAGACCACCACCACGACGAGTTAAAAAAAATGAAATTTGAACGATTGCATTGCTTCGAAAAGGGGCCAATAAGAAGATTATATAATGACGTGCTCCTCCTCAACCATTAAAAACTGGCCCATAAAATTGGGGAAGAGAATGGAGGAAGAGTGTGGGCAAGAGTGTTAGTCCTGACAATATCACATGTTTTTGCGAGTTGGAAAGGGGCTGCACGAAATGCATCTTCGAATTATGCAGCTACGCCAAATGCAAATATGACTCTCTGAGAATGTTTAGAATGTCAAGTGGGAACTCGCATACCATCATACATGTCTTTCGCCACTAGGGATTCCAAAATGAAGCACCGAATCTCAATCGCTTTGAATTATAACCTACTGATGGAACAATGAGTAAATGCGATTTCATGCTGGGGTAGAACTGGTGAATTTGCAAAGCTTCGACGCTGTCCTGATACTTTCACTTGATTTGTTTCATTAAGCATGCAATGTAAAGGAGCAGCACCTTAAATAACCGCATCCGGTAGCAACATTCTGGGCTGTTGCGATGCCGCACTTGCTGTTGTGGCCGCCATCGGGTTGAGTCCTTTGATGCATCCCGATTCAGTAGGATCGCAGACAAAATGTGGCAAAGTTATTGCCTCAAGTGTCATCACTCTCGGATTTAGTAGGTCATATACACTTTTATATGCGTAGAAATGTAGCCATCTCAAAGTCCAACTGAACTCAAAATTCCCTGCTGTGAGTAGTCGCCTTACGTAAAACAATAGTAATGATACGTTGTTGTAAAAGACAACTGAGGAATGCAAGTATGTCACCTACCTTTGTGCAAGCCATGGCGTAATTAAAGCTGCCTGTCTTTACTTCCAAAAGCCAGTCACTTTGCACTCCTACACATCGACAGGTCTGATTTGTCTGAATGATGCCGACAACCGGACCCGCCATGCAGAGTTAGCGCGTGAGGTGTGGCACAAGTCTCTTCTGGGGTGGTAAAGCAGATGACCCATCTCTTTCCTCCGATGAAGCCGATCTCACTCAACTTCACCTCTCCCTACACCGTGGACTACTACCCTTCGTTGTTGCAGAAACTGCGACCGGGTGACCTGTGTGAGAGCAGCGAGCATGTAGTTTGTCAGGGATGATGTCGACCAGACAGGTGAGCCATCTCGTCCTCAGGATTTGATTATGCAATTCAACCCTTCCAGCAATAATTTAAACAGTTTCCCGCTAGGCATTGAAAGTTAGACATAAAGAATTCATCTCTGATAATCAAATTATTGCAGAAGTCAAGTATGGTTAGCAGGTTCTGCTCTGGTAAGATGACTTAGTGTTCAGCAAGACCAGTGATCTAAGAGCACGCACTTGACTTGTATGTTTTGCATCTATTTTTGGATGAAGGGTGCTTCATTTCAACCTAGGGCTATTACCCACTCAGAGTCTTGTGGCTGGAGACTGCGAGATAACCAGAAAGTCAGTTAAAGGTGAATTTTTGTTAGTTTGGAATTTCTTAAATGTTTTCTTCGAGCATAAAAGAATCAAAGGCAATAGACGTTAGCTCCTTGCTTCCAAGCGGCAAAGTCGCCTCCCAAAAGCCTTGCGGAATGTCAAAGCATGTCGGGCAAAGAAGACATTGGGCTACGGTCAGCTTGAAGATAGCGCGATCTATCTAACCACCAACACGTACCCCAGAAAAATGTACGCAAAACGTTAAAATAACGTGCAACTGCATGAACTCGAAATTAGTGACAAAGTCTCCCGTCAATGCGTAAAACATTGGCAAGGTGTAATAATTTTGTCCGAAGCAATGACAGAAATGGAGACCTTGTGCGGAATGGCAGTAAGAAACTTCTGATAAAGCAAACAAACAAAGAGATGGTGAATTCAGTGCACAGATCTTTGATGCCAATCATACGACTACATCAGGAGGGTGGTGCACATATATGTGCATGGTGCTTGACCTGCTGGAGGTCAGGGATGGCCACCAGCCTTACACAGTTCATTTCCTACTGTGACTGTGCATTGCTAGGTTTGTTGGTAATTTCCTTGGTTCCACCTCCCAAGTTTCATTTGTGTTTTTCTCACCGAATCCAGTGAATTCGTCAGCTTGCCGGCACACAGGTTTCTTGTACAGCCGACCAGCTGACGTATATGAAACGCGATTGTATTTAATAGGAACCCATCAGTTCCCAACGTTGCGATCGCACACCCCCTATTCGTCCTTGCATCTTCTTTGATACAAACTGCAGTGTAACTGTTTTACTGACAAGATACGCCATTTTATGTGCCTGCGTCACGAGACATTCAAACCGGTAGTAAATGCGTGGCAGGAGACTCAATTGTGGATTTGTGGAGTGGGAAGAATTGGGTTCATGGTTTGTGTTTGTCGGCTTCTAGACAGTGTGTCATCGTATAAAGGGGCATCTTTTTGCGTCACCTTTAGAGTGAGGTACACAATACCTAAATTTAGCAAGAGGATTGTGTGAATTCCATTTTACATGCTTACGTCACGAGTTATTCACACCGGTAGTAAATGTGTGGTAGCAAGTCCAACTGTGGCTTTGTGAAATGGGAGAAATCACTTTCATCAACCAATGGTTTCAGTCCTGTTGGTCTCAAGACAGCACGAGAATGATGCACGCAGTAAAGTGATGTGTGGGGAGAAACGTTTGTGGTGGGGTTTGAGAATCGCAAGTGGTAAAGTGTAGAACGAGTTACAAGTGAGGTGCCACAGATGGGCAAAGAGATGAAGGGGGAGGAGGAAGGAAAGCTATGTCGTAATAGGAGAGGTGTATCCAGGCTCAGATGTCTGCTTCAATGCGTTGTGCATCTATGGCACTCTTCTTGAGCAACATTTCGGGTGAACTGTCTGAATCCCCATCTCTTTGGTTCCTTCCACACGTCTTATGGGATCATACCGACCTAGACCTGTGCCATCACGAAGCAACCAATTTCCATTTGAGAAGGACGAATTCCTTTTAATTTACTTTTGACTTGTTTGCATCAATGTTAAAGAGACGATGTTAAACTCCTACAAACTTCTCGCTGACCTTCGATATTGGTGACACCTGTGATGGAAGTGAGACGAGCAGGCTGTGTCCATTCAAAAGACATGCAGCCCTAGAGGCGGACAGGACTGGTGATGTGGGATGATGACCACGCACCAGGAACTCGATGCCTCTCATCCCACAACTCCACAGTTTGACGTGCTGCCGCGCATTCACTGCCAGTGTGAATAGCTTGTAGCATGAGAATATATCATCAGGTCCACTGAGATTTAAACAATTCCATCACGGTCTTTATAGGCAAAGTTGATTAGGTTGAATGAAACCTGTGCAACCGTAACGTCAGAAACTGATCGAACCCTTTCACTTGCAGTCGCGTTTGATATCCGTCAGATTAAACGCAGTGACATTAAGCATGCACTGCAAAGGAGCTGACGAAAAGACTGGATTACGCTGGAAGAAACAAAAACGAGGCTTTAAATGTAAAAGACAGAGAAATGACCAGTTGGATACTGGGGTTGTGACAACAGCAAATTGGACATAGCAAACGTGGATTCTTTACGAGCTACTCTGCCGAATAATTAGACGACCTGAATCGGCATGATCAGTTGTCGCCAAACGATTAAAGCATTACATGCAAGCGATTTTGACTTGTCTTAATATCGCTGTTTTCGGTTTCATTTTATGTTCTCGGTTCGAGCACACCTCAACAGAAGTTACGAGATGAGTGAGGATTTTGTCTCATCACGAGTGGCACACAACCATATGTACAATCAGCATTCAACGGAATGCGGCAAAAATGTTACCCTGAAAGGTCGCTTATCCAATGCTAAACACAATACCAAATGTTTCGCCTCATAGTTCACTTAAAAGAAGGAACAGCTGCAGACAATGCCAATGTTACTTTATGGAATGAAGAGACCTCTTCTGCCGTTCATAGAAGGGACTAACAGTAGTCCCTGTAATTCTACTCAAGGCGGAGGAGCATTTATATCTTTTGAATTTTCAATTTCTTTAGACGATTAATTGTCTTCAAGCGATTCACTAAAATGCCGATTTTTGCACCAAGTCAAGAGGAATGGTACGTGCTAACAATTAAATCAACCATCTTGAGTCTGACGCGGAGGCCCTTTCACCCAGAAGCTTGAGTAAGCATTGGGAGGCACGGCGATGAGAGTTGTCACTGCTTCGAGCGACCCTCCTTCATCTGCCTTTCACTCATTGATTTGGAGGACCTAGCTCTGTACTCAGGGACTTCACATTATTAATTCAATGGCCGGTTGCTAAGTGAAGAGAAAGTGATAAGAGAGAAAAGAGGGACGAGAATAATGCAATGAATGAAGTTTTGTTAAGATTTGGGAGCTGTGTCCAACCCAATGCCAAATCCACAATGCTTGCGCATATTTTACTCATTTTGAGCCATCCAGAACAGTAGTTCACCAAACATTATGCAAATTCATTCCTCAAGTTCTCAACAAATCACCAATCTTCTTCGTGACTTTGTAGTTAAGTGAAAAGAGAGGTTTGTCAACTTGAGATTGTTGCTTGTGCAGGCAAAGCCACTAGACTGGGAATCATCGAATTTCATGGCTATGACGAGAACCTTTCCACGTGAAGATCTTCTCCACGCATACGCACACAAGAGCTGCTCACACTCCTTCCTTTAACCGCTGATCTTTCGTTGTCTTTACGCTTAGCAATACATATCCTCCTTCACAGTCATGCTGGTACTAAGTGAAGTGAATGCGCGACAAGTTGTGTTTTCACTTTTCTGATGAAGCAGTCGTTTGACATTGTGCGCCTTCCACGTCGTCCCACTGATCAATGCTTTGCAAGCAGTTTCTCCTACTTCAACGGGCTTGCTCAACTCATCTCCTTTAGCAGATGCTAGCAGATAAGGACAAAATTACTTTTTTCAGTTATTCCATTTGCCAACAAAGCCATCTTACTCTAAACTCTTTAATTAAATTAATTCACTTTCGTACAGGCAGAACATGACACCATAGTTTGCTTCCTAAATGAGTAACTTGGTTTGGCACAGATGCTTCCTGTAGCATTTCATCTACAACTTTGAGCTTCTTGCCACAGGACTTCGTTCTACCTCCAGACATCTCCTCCAAGTACATTCGACCTTAGTGGGTGTAGAAGATGATGATGCGTAGATTGAGACAGATCAGAATTGCCGCCAATGCAAGTAGGTTGGGGTGTGTTGGCAGCCGAGTTGTCCATGCGACGCAGCTGATAGTTGCAATTGTGGATAGGCTGCAAGTCGGTTCAACTAGCTGTCTCCTCACCATGCAAAAGCCAATTTTCCTATCATTTTATCTCACGTCAGTGCTACGGTTTGTAAGACCACTTAGGAGCAACAGCTCCTACCATCTTGCATCTCAGAGTGTTTATTACACGTGGGTAAGTACTTCAATGCCTCCTGCTTACCTAGATGTCGCAAACACGTAAAATGTGTTCTTAATGTTACGCATTTGTAATGAAAGCGTGTGAAAGCATTAGGAGGGACGGTGACTTCTGGGACGACACTGTGAAGCCACTACGATTTCTTAGAGACAGGTGAGTGTTGAGGTAAGACTTAAGCAAAATTGCAAGTACCCTGTATTCCACGACAAGTGGAACAACACAGTGAAGTCGCTCATTTTGGTTTTGCACTAAATAGCATTCTTGAACCGGGACTATAAATTGGGCCCAAGCACAGCGGCAAGCAGTGAGAGAGGACGGAATAGCGGAACCCATTGGCTGCATTAGATTTAGATGGGAATAGTGACACGTTCTGATGCGATTTGCTGAGTGTCTCAAGGCATTACAGAACTTTCGTGAGCTCTAGAGTCAGGGAAAGATAGGGTTTGTTGTTTGGGTCACAAGTAGTGTGCCACTAGCTCTTCATTCTGATTAGCTAGATTCCAGAGGCAAGAGGCGAGTCGGAGTGTCAATAGAGGTGGATGCTGCTTTGGTCACGATGCAGTTCGTCATCGAGAGAAGTCGAAATCGTTTATATACAGGACTCAGTTTGCTTGATGTTGTGCTCTGTGATTTGCACTACTGTCTAGGAGGCATGACCAAGGTGTTATATGCACAGTAAGTCATACTAATTCGGCTGTTTTTCCTACAACATCCAGTTGTCACAATGCCAGCATCCACTTGGTGATTGCCTTGGTTCCACCATCAAAGTCTCATTTGTGCTTTTCTCATCGAATCCAGTGAACCTGTCAGCTTGCCGGCACACAGGTTTCTTGTACTGCCACCCAGCTGACGTATATGAAACGCGATTGTATTGAATAGGGACCCATCAGATCCCGACGTTGCGATCGCACACCTCCTATTCATCCTTGCATCTCTTTTGACACAAACTGCGGTGTAACTATTTTGCAGGCAAGATGCGCCACTTTATGTGCCTGCGTCACGAGTTATTGGCACCGGTAGTAAATGTGTGGTAGCAAGTCCAACTGTGGAGTTGTGAAATGGGAGAAATCACTTTCATTAGCCAATGGTTTCAGCCCTGTTGGCCTCAAGACAGCACGGGAATGATGCACGCAGTAAAGTGATGTGTGAAGAGAAACGTTTGTGATGGGGTTTGAGAATCGCAAGTGGTAGAAAGTGGAGAATGATCTACAGTCCTCTGCGAAGGATTTTCGCAATCTGTCATGCACCGTATTCTTTTTAACACACTCATTCATAGTTTTGGTGCCTGTCTGTGGCACGGATGAGGAACATTGCGACACGGTGCCTTGAAGGCAGTTGGCATGTTCTTTACTTGTAATTTTACCCGTAGCCTTGATTTACCAACTAGATCAGAAGTTAATTTTGACCGAACCTTAGGGAGGACACGATGACTTGATGGTGGAATTTGCAAATGCTGTGGAGTAAGATGTGTAAAGTGAATGAGATAGCCGTTACGATTTTCGTAGTTCTCCTTCAACCGAGAAGTATGGGATATTCTCATCACAGTACAAGCCTGCACAGTGTTGGTATGCGGTCTTTGCGCTGATATTGTGGCATTAAAGCGGAGACAAGCATCATTTCCGTGAAGGTAGCCACGACGCTACTACTTTTATCCACTAGTAGCACAAAGCAATGCAAGCATTTTGATCGAGTAATGGAAGAGTGACAGGGCATGATGACTTTTAAACAAAGGCAGTGTGGCTGATATTCATTGAAATTTCATTCAGAATTACAAAACACACATTTCTACGTAGCTAAGTACTTTGAAGTAGGGAATAATGCATCTGAGGCAAACTGAAGGTCTTACCTTCCATCCGATCGCCGAATCCCTTAGTCATGACAGTCACGCCATCAATGCATAAAAAGAAAACGACTAGACAACTTATCAACCTCCTGATGGTGTAGTTTAAACACATGTATTTACAGACAACATTCTGAAGCGTGTAAAGCCTTCACCATCTGCCCTCAGAGCATCATGATACAAGTCGACGAATCGTACCGCACACATGCACCAACACTGTGAACGAATGTGCTGAGAAGGAGTCTGTTATTCAGTAGTCCAATAAGTGGACCACTTCGCCGTGTTGTCTCACTTGTCGTAGGATGCCTAGTACATTCACTTTTGCCCAAATTTGACCTCAACACTCACCAGCCTCAGGGAATGCGTAGTAGAAGCACGTTGTCGTCTCAGAAGTTACCGTCCCTAACAAATGCTTTCGCACCCTTTTATTACAAATGCATAACAATGGGCCCACAATGCAAGTACGCGAAGTCTAAGTAAGCAGGAGACATTAAAGTACTTTCTCACATAAGACGCGCTCTCAGAGATGAAATATGCGAGAAGTGATTGCTCCTGAGTGGGCTCACACACCGCACTGATGTGAGATGAATGATAGGAGGATAGGCCTTTGCATACTAAGAAGGAAGCCATTCCACAATTGCTTCTACAATCTAAATTGAATGGTCTGCTTGGCTGCCTACACGCCCTCACCCATTCACATTGGTGGCAATTCAGATTCGTCTACATCCATGCATTAGTAGCTTCTACTCCAGCCGAAGCCAAATGTACTTGGAAAAGACGTCCACTGGTAGAACGAAGTCGTGCCAGAAAAAAGCTAAGAGTTGGATACAAAATGACACGGTTGCATCTGTGTCTTGCTACATTTCTGACTTGCGATGGAAGATTTAATGTCATGTTCAGCCAGTAAGAAAGTGACTCAGTTGATTTGCGATGTTTAGAGAAGGATGGTTTTGATGTCAAATGCATGTCCTGCCAGCATCAGCTATAGCATAAGAGTTAGGAAAGCTAACTGAAATGTGTAACATTGATTTAGAAATAATGAATAGCGAAACGCAGCGGGATGCACACAACATCAAACGACTACTTAATCAGGAAAGGGAACAAAACTTGTGGCGCAGTCAATTTACTTAGTGTCATCATGATTGTAAACAAAATATGTCTTGATTAATGTAAAGAAGGGAAAGGATTGGCGATTGGAAGGAGGGAGGTGAGTGGCTTTCGTGTGTGGATGCGTTGAGAGGACTGTCACGTGGAAGGCTCCCTTCGTGGCATTGGAATTTGACGGTTCTCAGTCTAGTGGTATCGCCTACGCCTTCGCTTTCGAATTAAGCACATCAGAATAGAGTGCTACTGATGCATTAATTGTGACTTATGACGCAGATCCCCATTTCCACTTGACCAAGGTGCTCAGCTATCACAGCAATACGTGCCAACCAATTCATCCACGTCCAAACGAGCCTCTCCACCTCACTAACCTGTTCTCTCCTCCTACTGGCTTCTTTTGCTCAGGTCCACTTTATAGTCATGGTTCGAGTACACTTTGATGTGAATCACGAGGAAGTGAATATATCGCTCCACAGACAATGTGTGTTTATACAGTGAAGTCAGCTATGCCAGCAAATGACTGTCCTGCCTCCAACATTACTCATCACCTTCAAGGTGATGAGTAGTACATTCTCATTCTCATTCACATTTGTTTAGTCACAAGCCTCGCTGCATAGACATAACCAATAACTAATGGAATGACAATAATGCCATTGAATGGCAGCATATTTTGTAAAAATGCTGCATGGCCTCCGATGCAAACAAATGCCCTATTCCTGTCAACCTTGTGGGACGAAACTTAAGTGACACGGTCACTGTGATGTAAGGCTTCTCAAATGGGTGTTTGTAGTGCCACAGGTTTTAGCAGGCATTGTGCAATACCTAGCATCCTCCACTAATTCACTTCGCCCCGTCACTGGCATCGCTATTGCATAACCGTTTGCACCAACGCCTCTGATGTAGACAGATACTTGAAAGATCATCATCCTAGCAACATTCTACAAATTTATTCTCTAGAGAAGGGTTTGTAAGTTGTTGTCATACCTGCCGTTCCGTCATGCTTTACGAGTCCTAGACTACAGCTATGGGTTCGGCAGAAAGACAAAAGGAAGTTCCTGTCACGTCTTCTGCTTTTGCTGCATCCAGGCTGTTAGACAGAGCGTCTGCATCACTTTGCGGACGTCCTTTCTTGGCATTTCATCACAACACCATCGTGGTAACACTCCTCGCTTTGCGATAATACGGCACATGCGACCTCCAAAAAAGGCGTCTTATTGAGGGATAAGCGAAATGCTGGACAGTTTGTCTCATAATTTAGTCTTTGTCAATACCCGTGTCCCTGCATTTAATAGAAAGACGCTTTGCCATTCGAAGTGAGGACCGCACAGGACATTTAACGACACATCAATGCAAAGTTTGGTGACGCCTCTGTGTCCATGTGGCATGGTTCCTACATGAGGTTTGTGAAGTTGACTGCTGATAGGATTGCAGAACAAAGTAGACATTCATTTGCGATCAGCTTGAGGTCAGCACAGTCCACTTAAACACGAACACACGCATTAAATTGCACACAAGAAGGTAGAATAATGTGCAACAAAGAAACAGTGACTTCAATTGGGAGATTTTTATACCAAACACACAAATACGACAGGAGGGTGTTGCGTGCGTTCGCGCAAGTTGCTTGACCTTATGAAGGAGGTCAGGGATGGTCTCCAACCTCAAGTATATCATTTCCAACAGCACATAGACGTTGCTAATTGGGGCGCCTACAACAACACCAACAACTCACGATCATCTTTACTAACAGTTCAGAAGCTTGCTTGTCAACTCTGTTTTTGTTGGCTATTTATTGTATATTAATTTGGGAACCGCAAATAACCTCAATTTGCAGCAAATAATTATACGAAACTCTGTTGCTTAGTCCATGAAATGAGTGGTACATGTGCGATTTAAGCATCACTTATGCATAGTGAGGGAGGTTTTTTTGGAGCAGTGCCACACTCACAAATGTCAGCAATCATAGCTGGGATGTGACTCGTCGGCCATAACGTAGCATCAAAGCGCATGAAGAAAACAAGGAGGACAACTTTCCCAGGAGTGTTCCTCGCTTTCCACCAACAAATGCAACACAATCTATTCAAAATATCAACAAAGAATATGGAAGGCCTAAAAACACTAAAACAGATATGCTCATCGGATGTATACGCTTAAAACTTGAGAAATCATTGTCTCGTTTAAGACTTTCTAAGTTCCTATAATCTAAAGAGGAACTTGAACGCATGTGGTTGTGTGTTCATCATTTCCTTTGGAGTACCTTTCTCTCTTCGATCAAAAAGAGCTGCATGTATGCCCTTATCAGCAAAAGATGCCGTGTAGGCACAATGTGTTGGGTTTGAAAAAGGCCACGAGCAATCTCTGATTAATAAATGAAAGCCACAATTGTTGTTGACTCGAAATACCTAAGAATGCGGATAGCATAATTGGAGCTGTGTGTATTTCAATGAAAGCCAAGATGCAATAGATTGGAGGTCCGTAATCGCCGTCCAAGCTACTTTACCTCCACATCCTCGACAATCGGGATTGGTACACAAAGTAGGCAGCGTTTCTCTGTTTTAACGGCGAAGCTCCTGCCACTCCTCTTTCGTGCTTCCTCAAGAGTAGGTCTCAATATTAGATTAAGTCGCATCAATTAATTAGCTCAAATACATCATTCGCCAGAAGCGATGCCTCAGAGGTGAAGCGGTAAGAACAATTTTCCGCTCATCTGGTACTTTGAACAGTACCAACATTTAGCACCTCACTCGTAAGCTATGCACTAACGAGCAATACCGACACCCGAAGGCCTGCTTTACTTGTTTGAGTGGCGTAAAATATGCAGACTAGATGAGGAGGACCTGATTCCACTCTCCTCCCCTGACATGCCAGCAAATCATGGTGTGTCATTGGACATTCCCACCGAGTGACTTCCCTAATGCCTAAGCTTTGCCATGATTTGCAATTATATGGACAAAGAATGCATACACATGCACCATTGGTGTGATGAGACAACAGGAAGTAATTTGCGTACTCTGGTCAGAATGGTATGGTTTGGATTTCGCCATTGCGTTGCTAAGGCGTGAGTGACGCCAAGTTACACAAATTGCAGCCTACAGACATTTCATGCATTGTTTGCACAACTCAGGTTGGCACGTGGTCCATGAGCAGTGAGTGGGGCCGAAGCAAGTCTCGGTTGTGGATGGACGGGGTGACGTGGCCAGACGGTGCTAACTCTCCACCGAAGGGTAGGGCGCATCGACTCAACTTGAAGGCAGTCATGCTGCAGGAACAGCCACTTCTCACCTACGGCAACCTTCGTGTGCGCTTTACCTCATTCTCATGCCTAAGCATACAGAAATGACAGAGGTAAGAACGCTTACAGATCTGACATTTAAAAGTTACTTCTGCTGCGCCCAAAAGTCCTCAAACCCATCAGTTGGTGAAATCCGTTACCTTTCCATTTGTCGTTTACCTTCCATGCCAGGCTTCGAAGGCGAATTCGACCAGTAGAATGGGAAATCCCAGTGTTTTGACTTAACTTTACGTTAAAGAATTTGTGCGCAGAGGCTTTTCATTTGCAGCATCTTGTGGGCTGTTTGATGTTAAAGGACACCAACAAGCGTAGCTGCCCATTGACACGTCCTATTTCGTGGGAAAATCTCCACGTCAGTGCGGCATAATTAACACTGACAATTAGCCATGGTAGCCTTATATTACCAATCTCAGTGCAATTCATTCCAAACCACAGATAAATGCGACAGATCGGTGAAAAGTAGGCAACTTGTAAGAAGAGTGACCTCAGTAAATAGGTTTACTGTGCAATAGCAGCACAAAGCACAAATGTGCATGATCCTCCCAGCAGGCTGAACTGCATTGTGCTCTTGGGTTGTTGTCTCTTACGTGGGGTCCTAATTGAATGGCAAGCGAACCCAATGGATTCGACATAGGCTTACCCACATGGAATGAGGGTTTTTTTGTGCAGTCACGGCTGCAATGGTCCCTTGCAAATATGTTGCCTGGACTTGTAAACAACTGCGACAACTGAAAGTGCCGCTTGAAAATCAACTTCAAATTAGGCTCGGCTGACGAATTGCCTTAACGCTACGCAGGAAGACGTGCAATAAGACGAAATGGAGAGGAGACAGGCGAGTGCTTCACGTAGCAAGCATTCTTCTTGATCCCCTGATTTGTGGTTTTCCGTGTGTTGGTCTTTGCTCATTTCGGCATTAGTCTTACAAATCAGAAGGAGAGCAAGGTGGGTGAAAATGCAGGAGATGGAAACGAAAGTAAAAAAGAACTGTGTTGGTAGTCACAAACAGTAAATGTTTCCAGCATGGCGATGGATCAGTGAGAAAAATTTGAGTTCGGTATTTGAATTGTGAAAAGGAGGTTAGGAATGAGAAGCAGGAAACCCATACACAATTACTATTAGATCGCAATAAGCCAACGAATTCATCAATGTTTGCATGCAGCTAACTAATCTGAACCTCTACATTGTCGAGAACGTATTGCGGCATTTCGATTAACTGTTGCAATTTATGCACAGACTATCTGTGTTACCCTACCCGCCATTCACTCGAGCACAATGATGGGATCTCCCAGAACTCAGGGAATGGGCGATTTGCAATGTTAAAGCAGTTCCTGCAGACATCTTGCCACAACGTTGCTAGAGCCGTTTTTAAACCGGTATTTGCATGAGCTTCCGAAGTCACCCTTATCAAATCACCCAACCAAAAGTATCAAAAACGAGGGTATAAAAGCACATCATTAGTGTTGTATACGTAGAGGATCCAATTACATAGGGTGAGCAGAGTCATCAACTTGAGCATTCTCAATTCTTTGAGAGAGCACGTCGTAGAGACCCCAATTCAACAGATTGTTCCAGTTGGTATGGGTTGGATTAAAGTTCTTGATAAAACATAGCCGCCATTTGGTTCGCATGGTAGCCAGGAGATGGCTGTTGTGTTGTTCAAGGTTCTGGAGGAATTTCATGAGACAACTCATCCCAGTTGACTTATCCACGAGCCCATTGACAAAAACTACGATAAGTAGCGTCTGATGGGGTTCGAGGGATTGTAGGGTGATAGTAAGATCATGATTGGAGAAGTGCGAGAGATCCACCGCATATATGAGGCAGTCGCAGTAGTCAGGCGCATCCATATACTCGAAGGGAGAAATGCATCGGTCCATAGTATGCATGCTGCCTTCGACACAAGTTGTTACAAAGATAAGCCTGCCGTTCGCAACACCATTTGTGCTCTTTAAAATATTATTAGATGAATGACGGCTGAAAAGGTATAGCTCTGGCGGATGTAGGCAAATTGTGAATTCACGTGGCGACAGCCAAGCCAAGTGTGGGTCTCTAAACAGCCAAATGTGTACAGGTCTTTGGTCTCGCATCTGCGGCAGCTCTGTTAGAGTGCGTTGGAGGGATTCAAGCTGGGCATTGTGATACATAATAGCTTGCAGTGCGTTCCGATGAGAATTTGGCGCAGGTTGGGAAGAAAGCTTTTGAAGAAGACATTTGTCAAGCCAGGTGCACATGTTAATCTGCTGATGTAGGACAGTGGAGAACTTCGGCATTGAAGGTATTGCCCTCCATCTTGGAATAGCCATGCAACAATTGACCAGATCACAACCGTTGAGATATTGGTATATTTGTAACGTCAATTCAAAGGGAAGTTCGGTAATTTTGCGACTTGAGCTGTTTTGAGCCTATGTTTTTAAGAAAGAATGCCATTTCCGGTTTTATAAATTTTAAATAGACAAATAGGCAAAGTGTAGTAGTGTAAAATAGCCTAGGGACTGAGGAAGTGTAAACAATAATAATTAATGGAAAAGAAAATTTGGCCTTTAGGACCTACCATTGGTGCGAGACGCTAGCGTAGATTGATGGCGTGGTAGATGCGCCGAGGCTTAAATAAATTGCGCCTTGGTGGGGGTGTCCAAGTGACCCCACTGAGACGACAGCTCATTGGTTCTCGCCGTATCTGACTCCCCTTTATCCGACTTTAGAGGCTGCAATCCAATAAAATGGAAACTTATAATCCTGAGCGTAGAGTAGTGCTTTACGGCAATTATGGCATCAATACCGCTGCCTATTTCACCACTACGAGCCATTAACTTGATAAGACAGAAGGCCATTCCCTAGGCAGTCCTTGCGTGTTTGCAGTTGGCATTGTCCACGCAGGTGCCATGGTGTATTTAGGCTAATGTAGATATTGGGCCGTGAAACAACAATGCCTTTATCTGCGAAATAATCCTCAAGTGTCGACTTTAACACAACCTGTCATTATCAGCATCGACACTACAACTCCTCATAACGAGTGATGAAATTAAAATAACGTTGACTAGCTCTGATTTATTTACGAATTTCAAATTCGACGATGGCTGCGTCACGGACAAAAGGTAGCGACTAGCAAAACGATGATCCTGGGGTGCATTTTACTGAACTGTCCTGAGTTCTGTCGGATGGCACGGTCATCAGTGTTGTCGCTGCTTCGAGTGAACCTCCTCCTCATTGACACTTCAGCTTAACGTTTCCAAACCAAGGAAAAGGCTGTATGGCACGCAGCAAAACTGTGGGTGAGTGTGTTGTAGAAGAATTTCTAGTTTATTTCTTTACAGAGGTAGACAACTTTGCCTTGTTGTTTAACATGCTATTGAGAATGGAGAGGTCCTACATTTGCTTAGTTGTGATCTGAGAATCTCCCGCCTCAAGCAAATTTTATTAGCTTTACTCTGCCAGCTCTGGAGTTACCGTCCATTCTAAAGCTTTTGCAGAATCAAACAACGTCTCAGCGAGCAAGAAACGAGAAGATTTGGTAAGTGTCATGTTGATGGTTGACAACCAGGCACCAAAATCTCCATGCCTCTCATTCCACAATTCCATAGTTTCATTTGCTACCACGCATTTAGTGTCGGTTTATACAGCTAGTGACGTGAGCAACCAACATCACGTCTATGGTAGTGCCGAACAATGTCAGCGCAAGCTTTCAAGGAAATAGCGGTACAGACGAATGAATAGGATGTGCGATCGCAAATCCGAGTACAGATTGCAGCCTTGAATTGCAATCGCGATTTATATCCGTCAGCCGAGGAGCAGTGACACGAAGGCAGCACTGCTATTGAACTGACGAATCGACGGGAAACAGTTGCTAAGAACGGAAACGAGGCTTCCAATGTGGAACCCACAAATTATGATCAAGTGAGTGCCGAACTTAAAGTAACAGAAATTGGACACGGTAAAATGTGAGACTTTGATGATCCCTTTTGTCGTAGGAAAGAGGAGCGAGATAGGCGTAACCGACTGTGGACATAACACCTTGCTCATGTCTCCTAGATGGCAGTGCAAATTACAGAGCTTGTCGCCGAGCCAACACAACCTTGCATACAAACGCTGCTGACTTCGTTCATCACCACATCACATCATGACCGGCATATCATCCACCTCCACTCACATTCTGCCACGCATCCTGTTTTTCGAATTAAGCACATCAGAATGGAGTGCCACTGACGCATTGACTGTGACCCAAGAAGCAAATCGCCATTTCCACTCATCTTATTTGTCCCATACCTCCAAACGCTGCACTAGCTCGCTCTCTCACTGCTTGTTCGATGCGCTCTCATGCCAATTTTATGGTCTCGGTTCGAAGACACTTCAACAGAAAATCACGAGACGGGTGATATATCGCACCAGCGACGATGTGAGTTTATACAGTGAGGTCAGCCTTGCCACCACCTGACAGTCGTCGCTCCAACTCCATTCTTTCCTTTGGTGCTGCCTCACCTCTTCACCCGTCAAACACTGCTTTCGTGCCTCTTTCCTCATGCCAAAAAAGCACACTCCAATGTTTTGCCATTGGAACGTACAATTTAGGAATGGTTTTGCTGAATGGAGAAAGGAAGACGTTTTATTTGCGACCTTTAAGTGTGTGCAAAGGAACGCAATACATCAAGATGGCACAGAGTGGAAGCACAATGAAAGGAGGGATCTCCACGCCCCTCTACTTGACCTAGTTGGATGAGACTCTGGCGGATGAGGCCACAAGAGCGTCGAACATTTGCTGCTACCTTTTATAGCTTAAAACAATCATGACAATCCATGGTCTATTGCATTCTAATGTACATTCAGCGACAGAGCCTCCTTGACTTTGGGCGCTGCTTAAGACGCTCCAATGATTGCTTAGGTCAAATCTGGTCACTTCCATTGATGGTGTAGCTAAAAATACCGACCCTCATTGCACACATTAAACTTACTTTTTATCGCTTGCGTCCAAAGTGGTTTAGCATGTCGAAGTCAATCCGCAAATACTTTGCAAGCTGACATTCATATTGAGGAATGCCAATTTTGCCGTACAATGACATAACTTGCAATCGCTTTAAGAGGCTGTGGTCTGAAGAATCGTATGTCTTGCAGGTGATGTGAGTTCTGAGTGGAGGGCACCAAAATCCGTTGTTAAATGACATTAAATTTTCTAATTTGGTGACTAAAACATTCAATTGTTTTACATTTTGCAGAATAAATGTATCCGAGTAGAAGGAATGAAGATAGAATTTGGATTCAGGCTCTTCACTCCCGAAATGGAACCTAGCTCTTGATGATTTGCACTAAGAAGTGGGACATCAGACCGAAGTAGAGTGCAGCCGCGGTTGTCCAGCTCTTGGTGCCTATGTCTGGAGTGAATGAATGGACGGTTTGTACTTAGTCACTCTAGTATGAGTTAGGCTTGCCTGCAGTTGGGCGATAAGTCATGCTTGGAGTTATTTAGCAAGCATTAACAAGGCGGTTGATAAATAAGAAGTGAAATAATCGGATTTGCGAAATTAAGGCTGAAAAGCACATGACAGTCTATTTAAGCATGCCTAAATCGCATTCCTGTTTCCTGTCGTATATCTCTTTCCTTTCAATCAGATAATATACTTAGATGTTATTTGTAGACCAGAGGTGGGACGACAATTTGAACCTGGTTGCAGAGCAGGGTGGTCACGCCCATGAGCGCGACACACCTCTGTCATGAACTCTTCCTCTGTACCCCCTCTTACCCATAATGAAGATGTCAAAGCATAATCAGATTTCGAATAGCAAGAGCAGAAGTAGGGAAGAGGAGGAACCCGCCACACCAGAGTCCTTTAACCGAAGCGTAAATCAAAATTCCCTAGAAGCAGAGCTTTACCCTTTAATTTATTGTAAGAAAGATGTTACAGGAGGTGTGCTCGAAGCAGGGATAATCCTGACCACCGCTACTTCCGACATGACTCGAGAAAACAAATTTACTTGCTGCCAGGAAGCATTTCGTTTGGCTTAGGGCAAAGGTGGTCTTTAAGTTATTCACACAGAACCTGTTGCAAATGCGTTGCAGTGTTGCGGTGCTGACCACGCAGGTGCCATGGTGTATTTAGGCTAATGTAGATATAGGGCCGTGAAACAACAACGCCTTTATCTGCGAAATAATCCTCAAGTGTCGACTTTAACACAACCTGTCCTTATCAGCATCGACACTACAACTCCTCATAACGAGTGATGAAATTAAACCAACGTAGACCAGCACTGATTTATTCAAGAAGTTTGAAATCCCAAAAATGCTGGTCCACTGAACACTCATCTCTATTGAAGCGGAAACCCGGTGAAAGTGTACAAGTGTCTTTTGCATGATTTTTTTGCATGTAGTAGGTCTGGGAGTCAGAAGATGTGCTCAACTGCAGGAATTTCAATATATATGTTTTGTGCCTTGATGGCACAGAATGATGTGCTCATGCGGATGGAGTAAGTGCATTTGATGCAGAAAGAAGTGGTAAATCCAACCAACACCAAAGTTGAGATAATTTTTAGCAAACTATACACAATGCTTAAAAGTGTGTGCGATTTTAGTGGTGCAATAAAATGGGAAAGTGCATGAGTGGTTACCTCCACCCATCTCCACTCTTCATGCGTGCACTAAAACTGTCACCCGCCACGGTGATTAGCAAGGTCAGATGAATGAAGAGATCCACGTACGCTGCACACCACCTACAATGAGAGTAGTTTGCTACAGCTGCGCCCGTTCTGAAGACTGTGGAGGCAAGTTTGCTAATACACGACATGCCCTTCATTATGTCTTCGATGAGACTATTCTGTAACTGAGAAGAATCAGTTTGTCAGAGGCTGAGTGATGAACCTCTTATTCATGTAAATGATGACATGGTATTGTGAGGTCAGATGTCCGAGTTACTACTAGCTTTCAAATCACTACCATTTTACAGCGTGCTACCTTGTGAGCCCTTTGCAACTTAGAGTTATCTGGTTGACCGAGAGTGTCAAATGTGCTAATTGACTGTTTTAAGTGAAAACACCGCAAGAGCAAACGTATTATCAGCGAAGTTAGCCGTCGCTTTTTACGAAAATAGGAGATTCTTGATGCAATGCTCACCAAAGGATTAGTTGGCAGTCAAATCACGCAGGTGTCAACTAGCACAGAAATTGACGGTGAAAATATGGTTTGGAGGCGTAGACTGATTCTGATGCCACAGATTGGCTCACCTCCTAACTCCTGCTAAAAAGCTATCTACTGACTGACTGTTTTACATAATGCAGCAAAAATATTCAGGAAAATTCAAGCTTCTTGTACGTGGGGTAGTTGAATGGAACAGGAAGAGAGGGAAGAAATTCCTACAGCGTTATTTGTTTTGTAACATCACATTGGATGGTAGATTGTGCTGCACGATGCTCAAAGCACTTATGCAATCGTCATGCGTATTCTTGTGCTCTGGGGAATTGACTTTTAACATAACACCTCCCTCGGCATACAAAATATCTTCAAGCGCAGTCAAGGTCCTTGCACAAACCAATACACGCAGCAGATCTTTCTTCATTTAATGAACTCTCAGCAAATCAGGAAATTTCAGCTCCATTTAATTTAACTTTAAAATGAAACTTCCCTTCTGTTGACGCATTTCACTGCCAGTTTAACCAGTGTCGCACCAGACATCATGCAATGCCAAATGCTATAACTACTTTCAATAATTCACGGCACAAGTTTTCAAGTGAAATGAGCCCTCCAAAACTGTATTCACTGGATGTCTTAACTGTTGTGCGCATTTTTGGCACGGTTGCTCCTTAGTATCGCCGAGACTTGTAAATTCCATTGCATCGACGTCAGCACCCGCTGATAGACATTATGCTAATCTCTATTTCTCTTCTCAGCCTACTGGCGAAGGCGGGTTTCCGCACTCCTCTGACGATGCAGACTGTCACCGCCGACAGGATGAGCATGAGCCTTCAGCAACTTGATCATCTGCATTGCCGCAGCTCCACCATTCTTCTTCCCTTTGTTAAAATCGTTGCATTCGAGATTTAATCGTGCAGTCATTTCATGTCACTCTCCATCGGTAAAAGGGGAGCTGTTGCTTGAAGTCAGAAAGCTCATCAGCATGGTCCGCCTGCCCACCCACTGGACTGACTTCTTTTTAGGAGAATAGACCATCTATCAGATCACCACCTTGAATAAAGTCGATTTTTGATTGTCGTCAGTGCAGTGAGATGAACGTTTACCTTTCACTGGATCTAAAACTTGTGGATACCCTCACTAGCCACGATCTTACATTCGTGCAAGGATGTGGAGTCTTCTACTGCGTCTCTACGTCTCCATCTTGCTAGCCCGAAACCACATGTTCATAACACACTACTTTGATACGAGGTTGAAAGGAAAGACTTTGAGTATTCATCTACACTGAGATAGCGCTTTCAGCAACAATTTTTATTTTAAAACCATTTGGTTCCTAAATATTTCCCGATCAGCTAGACTGCGGCACACTGGCCACAAAATGTGCATATTGTCAGTTAGAAAAAAGCCATTCCAATTTATTTTGTTTTCGAATGTTATCTTGTGCTATTCACTTAAGTTGTGGCGAGTTTATGCATAGAAGAATGGAGAGATGGGAATGTGAGTTAAGAAGGACAACTACATCATTACGGCCATGCGTGATCACTAAGTGCGACTACTCAGTGCTTGTGGAGGAGGGTGAGCTGTTATCAGTGAACTCATCTGTCACCAGTAATCAAATGACGAAGTAAGCTGCGTTCAAAGGGACGTTACTGAAGCACTTCGTACGAAGTGACGCAACTGCGTGAAAAGGAATTTTCGGTATACGTGAGAAGCTGATGTTAAACTAGTCACTATACATGGTGAAGTATATGATCCGATGACAAGGATGATTCCGTTGCAACGGTTGTCATGTGCCTCATTTGAGCCCATGGCACCCTGACAAACGCTTCAAGGCTAGCTAGCTAGCTGGCTAGCTCCTTGCTTCCTCTGTTGATTTACCAATGCTACAGGGTTACCTAGATAACTGCAACGAGATGTGAGGGTCTGCGTTGACTCAGTAAGCACCAATAATCTGGGACTCCGCACTTATCGTAAGCATTGTATCATTGTATGCTGCAGATCAAAATAATAAATTTAGAGAAAAATGTCCTTGCTTTTTATAATTAAAATAAATGTGCACAAATGAAAAAAAATGAATGCTTGAACAAAGCTATCGCTCCTCCTTTGAATGGCAATAGAAATGCTTTTACGCTATCCATGATGCCAATGAAAGGCATGCTTAGGTAAAACTGCTGATTGACGCCCACACGCAAGTGAAAGCTACACATCGGTGACATGCGATCATTGCAATTAAATCCGCACAGCTAAATCTGATTAAATGTTAGAAGACAGGTAAATGTGAATTAATGTGATCCAAATTGAAATAATGTTTGCTTATGAAAGTGAGACTAAAGGGTTTTGGCGATGAACGGGTCGATCGCACATGCGCCAACAGCAGAAAGCTCTTTTTCTACTTTACTGTCTTAATTCAAGCAGACACGACCTATTGACTTGCAATGAAATTAGGAAGTAAGATACAAAGAAGGTTTGCACCAATTGGTGAAAAGCGGTGACTAGCTGATGCAAAGGTGCCACCGGCGCACAGCTGAATAATGGTACAGGCTACCACTGCGTCCAACTGTGGTAGCTGTAGTTGACTGACGCCTACGCCATTGGCGACGCAAACCTTGCATGCGATGGTAGGGAAAGGGTTGCAAGTAAATAGGTATGGAGAAGGTGATGCTGAGCATTTTAATGAGAAAAGGCTGCTACGATTTCCGTGGCATCGGTCGGTAGGGCTGCAAAGAAGGAGTTACAAGTGAGGTGTCACAGATGGGCAAATCGATGAAGGGGGAGAAGGAAGGAAAGCTATGCCGTCTGCGTCGACGGCGTAATGCGAGAGGTGCATTTAGGCTCAGATGTCTGCTTCAAAGTCGTTGTGCATCTATGGCACTCTTCTTGAGCAACATTTCGGGTGAACTGTCTGAATCCCCATCTCTCTGGTTCCTTCCACCCGTCTTATGGGATCATGGGGACCTAGACCTGTGCCCTCACGAAGCAACCAATTTCCATTTGAGGAGGACGAGTTCCTTTTAACTTACTCTCGACTTGTTTGTGTCGATGTTAAAAAGACGATGTTAAGCTCCTACAAACTTCTCGCTGACCTTCGCCATTGGTGACACCTGTGATGGAAGTGAGACGAGCAGGCTGTGTCCATTCAGAAAACATGCAGTCCTAGAGGCCGGCAGGGCTGATGATGTGGATTGATGACCACGCACCAGGAACTCGATGCCTCCCATCCCACAACTTCACAGTTTGACGTGCTGTCACGCATTCACTGCCAGTGTGAATAGCTTGTAGCATGGGAATATATAATCAGGTCCACTGAGTTGTAAACAATTCATCACGGTCTTTCTAGGAAAAGGCGATTAGGTCGAATGAAAGATGTGCGTCCGTAACGTCAGAAACTGATCGAACCCTTTCACTTGCAGTCACGTCTGATTTTCGTCCGATTAAGCGCAGTGACACTAAGCACGCACTGCAAAGGAGCTGACGAAAAGACTAGACTACGCTGCACAAAACGAAAATGAGGCTTTAAATGTAAAAGTTAGAAAAATGACCAGTTGGATATTGGGGTTGTGACAGCAGGAAATTGGACATAGCAAACATGGATTCTTTACAAGCTACTTTGTCGAAGAATTAGACGACCTGAATCGGCATGATTTGTTGACATTTTTGGCACACATCCGGTATTTTGAATTAAGCATATCAGATTGGAGACCATCTGGCACATTAATTCTGACTCAAGAAGCATATTTTTACTTTGCTTTTGGAGCGAGTGTACACATTACCAAAATTCAGCAGAAGGATTGTGTGAATTCCATTTTAAATGCTCACAACACGTGTTATTCACACCGGAGGTAAATGTGTGGTAGCAAGACCAACTGTGGCGTTGCGTCACAAGTGACCTCCGAAAAGGCTTCTTAATAAACGATGAACACAATGCTGGACAATTTGTTTCATAATTTAGTCCTCGACAATGCCCATGTCCCTGCATTCAATGGAAAGACATTTGACTCTTCAAAGTGACGACTGCAGCAATTAATTGAATTCACTTTAACCGCCGATCTGCCGCACAGGACTTTTGGCGACACATCAGTGCAATGTTTGGGGACACGCAAGAATAAATCTTCGCTAATTTTGACTACTGCGACTGCCTCATATATGCGGTGGATCTCTCGCACTTCTCCAATCATGATCTTACTATCACCCTACAATCCCTCGAACCCCATCAGACGCTACTTATCGTAGTTTTTGTCAATGGGCTCGTGGATAAGTCAACTGGGATGAGTTGTCTCATGAAATTCCTCCAGAACCTTGAACAACACAACAGCCATCTCCTGGCTACCATGCGAACCAAATGGCGGCTATGTTTTATCAAGAACTTTAATCCAACCCATACCAACTGGAACAATCTGTTGAATTGGGGTCTCTACGACGTGCTCTCTCAAAGAATTGAGAATGCTCAAGTTGATGACTCTGCTCACCCTATGTAATTGGATCCTCTACGTATACAACACTAATGATGTGCTTTTATACCCTCGTTTTTGATACTTTTGGTTGGGTGATTTGATAAGGGTGACTTCGGAAGCTCATGCAAATACCGGTTTAAAAACGGCTCTAGCAACGTTGTGGCAAGATGTCTGCAGGAACTGCTTTAACATTGCAAATCGCCCATTCCCTGAGTTCTGGGAGATCCCATCATTGTGCTCGAGTGAATGGCGGGTAGGGTAACACAGATAGTCTGTGCATAAATTGCAACAGTTAATCGAAATGCCGCAATACGTTCTCGACAATGTAGAGGTTCAGATTAGTTAGCTGCATGCAAACATTGATGAATTCGTTGGCTTATTGCGATCTAATAGTAATTGTG
The DNA here is from genome assembly GCA_036345935.2 of Taenia hydatigena. Taxonomy (NCBI): domain Eukaryota; kingdom Metazoa; phylum Platyhelminthes; class Cestoda; order Cyclophyllidea; family Taeniidae; genus Taenia; species Taenia hydatigena. Next base: position 3,166,020 of record JADWOT020000003.1, read on the forward strand.
TATGGGTTTCCTGCTTCTCATTCCTAACCTCCTTTTCACAATTCAAATACCGAACTCAAATTTTTCTCACTGATCCATCGCCATGCTGGAAACATTTACTGTTTGTGACTACCAACACAGTTCTTTTTTACTTTCGTTTCCATCTCCTGCATTTTCACCCACCTTGCTCTCCTTCTGATTTGTAAGACTAATGCCGAAATGAGCAAAGACCAACACACGGAAAACCACAAATCAGGGGATCAAGAAGAATGCTTGCTACGTGAAGCACTCGCCTGTCTCCTCTCCATTTCGTCTTATTGCACGTCTTCCTGCGTAGCGTTAAGGCAATTCGTCAGCCGAGCCTAATTTGAAGTTGATTTTCAAGCGGCACTTTCAGTTGTCGCAGTTGTTTACAAGTCCAGGCAACATATTTGCAAGGGACCATTGCAGCCGTGACTGCACAAAAAACCCTCATTCCATGTGGGTAAGCCTATGTCGAATCCATTAGGTTCGCTTGCCATTCAATTAGGACCCCACGTAAGAGACAACAACCCAAGAGCACAATGCAGTTCAGCCTGCTGGGAGGATCATGCACATTTGTGCTTTGTGCTGCTATTGCACAGTAAACCTATTTACTGAGGTCACTCTTCTTACAAGTTGCCTACTTTTCACCGATCTGTCGCATTTATCTGTGGTTTGGAATGAATTGCACTGAGATTGGTAATATAAGGCTACCATGGCTAATTGTCAGTGTTAATTATGCCGCACTGACGTGGAGATTTTCCCACGAAATAGGACGTGTCAATGGGCAGCTACGCTTGTTGGTGTCCTTTAACATCAAACAGCCCACAAGATGCTGCAAATGAAAAGCCTCTGCGCACAAATTCTTTAACGTAAAGTTAAGTCAAAACACTGGGATTTCCCATTCTACTGGTCGAATTCGCCTTCGAAGCCTGGCATGGAAGGTAAACGACAAATGGAAAGGTAACGGATTTCACCAACTGATGGGTTTGAGGACTTTTGGGCGCAGCAGAAGTAACTTTTAAATGTCAGATCTGTAAGCGTTCTTACCTCTGTCATTTCTGTATGCTTAGGCATGAGAATGAGGTAAAGCGCACACGAAGGTTGCCGTAGGTGAGAAGTGGCTGTTCCTGCAGCATGACTGCCTTCAAGTTGAGTCGATGCGCCCTACCCTTCGGTGGAGAGTTAGCACCGTCTGGCCACGTCACCCCGTCCATCCACAACCGAGACTTGCTTCGGCCCCACTCACTGCTCATGGACCACGTGCCAACCTGAGTTGTGCAAACAATGCATGAAATGTCTGTAGGCTGCAATTTGTGTAACTTGGCGTCACTCACGCCTTAGCAACGCAATGGCGAAATCCAAACCATACCATTCTGACCAGAGTACGCAAATTACTTCCTGTTGTCTCATCACACCAATGGTGCATGTGTATGCATTCTTTGTCCATATAATTGCAAATCATGGCAAAGCTTAGGCATTGGGGAAGTCACTCGGTGGGAATGTCCAATGACACACCATGATTTGCTGGCATGTCAGGGGAGGAGAGTGGAATCAGGTCCTCCTCATCTAGTCTGCATATTTTACGCCACTCAAACAAGTAAAGCAGGCCTTCGGGTGTCGGTATTGCTCGTTAGTGCATAGCTTACGAGTGAGGTGCTAAATGTTGGTACTGTTCAAAGTACCAGATGAGCGGAAAATTGTTCTTACCGCTTCACCTCTGAGGCATCGCTTCTGGCGAATGATGTATTTGAGCTAATTAATTGATGCGACTTAATCTAATATTGAGACCTACTCTTGAGGAAGCACGAAAGAGGAGTGGCAGGAGCTTCGCCGTTAAAACAGAGAAACGCTGCCTACTTTGTGTACCAATCCCGATTGTCGAGGATGTGGAGGTAAAGTAGCTTGGACGGCGATTACGGACCTCCAATCTATTGCATCTTGGCTTTCATTGAAATACACACAGCTCCAATTATGCTATCCGCATTCTTAGGTATTTCGAGTCAACAACAATTGTGGCTTTCATTTATTAATCAGAGATTGCTCGTGGCCTTTTTCAAACCCAACACATTGTGCCTACACGGCATCTTTTGCTGATAAGGGCATACATGCAGCTCTTTTTGATCGAAGAGAGAAAGGTACTCCAAAGGAAATGATGAACACACAACCACATGCGTTCAAGTTCCTCTTTAGATTATAGGAACTTAGAAAGTCTTAAACGAGACAATGATTTCTCAAGTTTTAAGCGTATACATCCGATGAGCATATCTGTTTTAGTGTTTTTAGGCCTTCCATATTCTTTGTTGATATTTTGAATAGATTGTGTTGCATTTGTTGGTGGAAAGCGAGGAACACTCCTGAGAAAGTTGTCCTCCTTGTTTTCTTCATGCGCTTTGATGCTACGTTATGGCCGACGAGTCACATCCCAGCTATGATTGCTGACATTTGTGAGTGTGGCACTGCTCCAAAAAAACCTCCCTCACTATGCATAAGTGATGCTTAAATCGCACATGTACCACTCATTTCATGGACTAAGCAACAGAGTTTCGTA
>JADWOT020000003.1:3168670-3299670 GCA_036345935.2 Taenia hydatigena
CTATAAATAGCGCAAATTTGCAAGCCAAATACGAAATGCGATGCAAAGGACTTACGCGCACAAAATTTTCTTTGCAGTAGCCGACACTTGTGTGTCCCATACTACTGTTGCATTCAACTAAAGGCAGCAATTTAGGCTAGACAAAAATCGTGATAAATTCTGTTATGCAATCGCGCACTCCTCCAATGTGTCAGATAGTTTTTGGAGGTGACAAGGGCCACGATGAGAAGCTTGGGCAAAGTGCTGTCTGTCACGCTAACTTGCAATTGTCTATCAACCATGTTTTTAGGTGTAAGAGTTGGCGCTTGAATGATAGTCGAGGTAAACACATCAAATTAGGCTAGAGTTTTTGGTGCTCCAGCGGGCTAGTACCTCAATATGCATGCAACCAAGTGACATAGCATTTGGGATTTAATAAAGGAAGCTGTCAGTCCAAATCTGCACTTCCGCGCTTTTTTCAAAGCGGCATATTCGGTAAACATGCTTACAAGTTTAATGTTAAATGTTTATTTGCCTGCTGTGAGCTAACTAATGTTTAAATGAAATCTTGACTTGCGTGGCTATCGACGAAATGGGTTGATTTGTAAGAATCGCAAATCTACATTTCAGTATAATCGTCTGGACCAATTGTGGACTCGTTTTAGCATTAAACTGACACCTGGAAAGTAGTTTCGTGGAAAAACACTTTTACTGTGGTCCAATCATCATAGAATTGCTGGTTCCACTTTCGCATCGGCACAGAAAACTTGTCCAATATTTGTGCTTTCACTGCTTTGAAGCAATGCACTAAGGCTATTGTGCTTGTATTGCTACGGTCTGCAATGTTTTGTCCTTCACGTGGTATGCTTTCCATGTCCAGCGATGAGCTATGCGTCAGACGCTGGGTGCTGTGCTGCAAGTGATTCGATGCTCAGTGATGATATTGTGTTGCGAAATAACAAATCATCAAATAATCGCAGTCCACTAGTGCAGGGTACGAAATCGCGCTAAGACTCCTGATTCCACTGCAAAAACAGAAGTTTTACCAGGCAATTTCGAGCTTGCATAAGAGGTGCATTTTAATGTTTTCAAACAATTAGCAGCATACAAAAGCCGATGCTAGCGGCGGTGACAGCAGCAACAGAGGAATCTAAGTGCATAAGACTTGATGTGCTGTTTCTATACTACTCAGCATTAGGGACTGTGGGTTAGAATGCAGCTAACCTTTGAACACAGGTTTAACTCGACATAAAAGTCAAGCTTACGTAGCAAATTTGCTGAGCGCAGTCCTCCATATCAAGCCCAACTCTACTCACGATGGTTGCCTATGCTCAATTTTTATTTACAGGATGCCTCCACCAGCACCTAAAGCAGTAATGAAGCCTGCGCTCTACTTCGATAAATCAACAAGTTGCTTCCTGATTGACAAGGCAATAGATTGCTCGCGAAAAGTAGAAAGACGAAGTGCAATGGCATTTGTTAATAGCTTTGACAATTCACATTCAAGTGCCTTGTGACCGTGAGGCTACTCGTATGCACTTAACAGACTATCACTGTTTGGGAGTGTGTGCAATAACGAAAGCCTTGGCTTGCGTAAGTGATCCTTGCACAGATGCGCTACAGATAATCTTGGGACGTTATTGCGTTTAGATTACGAAATGTAAGCTATAACCCTGCCTATGTGATATGGCGCTACCAAAAGTAGGAAGACTTCACAACTGACACGTTTCGCTTTGAGTTTATAAATTGTGTGTCTAATTTTTCTCTAATCATTGAGCTGGGAAAGCAAGCGAAATAACGCTTCTGCCTTCGTGCACACGCCATGCAACGGAAGTTTGTATCACACTTTTACTTGGTTGTCAGGCTTTAAAATAACGCTGATCCGCAGTCTTATTCCATCGACATCATTACTCTGCATGGATCTGTGTTGATTTGATCGTGCAGATGGGTGGCAGCATTGACGATGCCAATGAAACTTCGCCTAAGGCGATCGTCATTTCATTTGTTCATAATGCATACTAGGACCAAAAAGAGTCTTCAATGGAGCCGAGTTACGCGTTTGTTTGATATTATTCTTATTTAATTCACATTTTCGTCACGCGATCGCCATCAGCGCGTCAGCACGATTGACTCGCTGAGCAAATCAAAGTCCATGTCAATCAAAATACTCAAGAATGACAATAATCCGGGTTCGTGGTCCCACTTTCTGCAGCCACATGGAGCTTTTACACACCAAATACAACAGCATATCTCAATTATTGCTTAAATTTATGCTTTTAATTTTGTGCAAGCTTTACAATCTTGGTAACCACTAAGCATACTGATATTGGCCCGGTGATAGTGATTGATTCCAGTGCCCAAGTCATTCGATGCAAAGCAAAAGTCACTGCAAATAATGTGGTTCATTAATGGTGATAGCATTGCTTTAACTAAACAAAGAGTGGGGTTGCGAACATTGTAGCAGTTAATAGAAGTGAAGTTTGCGTCACCCGCCGGATGTTTTATGCACTTGATGAGGTGAAGCAGAAATCTCTTCCAACATCTGCAAAATATGCCTCCACACATGCATTAATTTGCCCGACGCCAATTCCCTCGTCGAGATTTTAGCATTAAATAACAGACGAAAATGTTATGCTCGAGGAAGAGTGAGTTCAATAGCGCACTTAGGAGCCTAAACATACAATATTTAAAAATACTTTCGCCAATGGCAGCTATGGCTCTATTTGTACAGTAAATCTTAACGTTATAAACAGATTCCATGAGACATAAACAAGTGCTTGATCCACGTTCTGTGATTTAAGCCACTATCGTCATACGATCGCATTGGACGCCCTTACGCTAGAGACTACACAAGCGCCACACATTGTGAACTAGACGCCTTTTTTTGGCAGCGCTATAAACAACATCGAGGCGGTCAGTGAATTCAGCAATCCTAAATTTCATGCTCCTTTTACCAACTTGGTAATTTGTCCAACAGCTCAAATTCGATGACAGCAACCTGAACCCAATGCTAAATGCAGTTGAAGCAATCGATCCCAATAGTTGTCAACCACTATGCCATCGTTGACTGTGCCTCATAAAAATAGTGTCATTCAGGCCAACAACTTCAGGAGGAAGAATTCTTTCCTCCTTAAATTTGCCATGAATTGTACAAAACATGTTTTTACATTCGTATAAGTGTCTCCAAAATCAATTTTAAGTTGCTTTGGTGGCCCATTAATAAACTTTGATAATGGAACATCGGTAGCGGTGAAACAGGCTATCGCGTCCAAAGCTGGTCCCACTACTCTGAGTGCATCAGTACCAGCTTCATTACTGTCAATACTAGCACGGTTACCAACGCACAGCGCACGTAAAACGACTACCTTTGTTAATTTTGTTAGTTCATGTGAACATGATGTTCGGGTTGATCATACCTTGCCTGCACAAAATAATTAGTCACCCTTGTTAGGCTTAGAAGTTTCTTATTTTCGTGGCACCCCATTGTCAAAACGGGCATTTAGTTTACATACCATCATACCATCGACATCCACACACCTGCACGAGGCATTTTACGTTTACCACAATCTTCCTCATTATGCACAATTACAAATAGTAGTGATGAGTCAGCTCGGTGCTTAAATGTATGGACCGCATGCGCTTACTTTCCTTCTTTCTTGTGCAAGTTATTGTTTTGTTAATCAGTAGGCATACTTATTATACGAGCGGACGCTTCCTTTGCGGACCACCTATAACATTGTCAGAAGCATTCAATTGTGCTGAATAACGGACGTGTTATTCCCATCCTGTCATTCTTTCCAATCGCTGGCAGTGCAAAGAGGACATGAACTTTTCCCAAAATTGCGCAGACTTCACCATCGATGAGCAAGACAGCATAGACTCAAACAAGTGCCTTGCAGGGAGCCTAATGTAATCCTGTGAGTCAGGGCAGCACGCAGCATGAAATATTTATTGTAGTCACAAATTATCAGCTACTTGTAAGTAGAAGTGAATGTTGAGTGACAATGGCTCCAAAGAGTTTACTGCATTTAATGTCGAATGCCTATGTTCATGTTCACATTTCTTGTGGCACATGTGGACTCTCTCAGGACTATAGGATAGAGCAAATTCATATGCGCTGAGACATTTTATAGTCGAGCATGTGAATTGACGCATTTGGACGTCGTCTTGGAAGTCGTTGATTTTGTGCTAAGTAACTTTACTTGAAATTTTGCTGCTGCTTAAGAATTCATGCCTGCTTATAAATTGGTAGCATTGTTTTTATGCTGCCTCATATGTTGCCAGTAGCCACGAGAATCCATTATCGTAATGTTAGCTCTCTCAGACAACATGCCAAACTTCTGATGAAAGCGTTCCGAACAGCAAAAGTATCACTGAGTGTCAATAATTTGCATCAAAGTTCACTGGAGTGTATGATGCTGCTCTAAATGTGCCAGCTACACTCAAACAATTAGCAGCATTTATTGGTCAACACAATCGGTCGCAGAAAAGGAGTCAGAGTTCTTCAGTCCTGACTAATTTATGCTACATAATTGTAGAAAATCCTCTATGCATTCAATTAGAGCCGAAACCCATGCAGTCCTTTCTGAGTTCGTTGAGCCTGCTATATCGAAAACCACGTTACTGACGAGCCATTTGATTTTTGTCTCAGCACCGGCAGGTAGACTCAAATCAAGTAGATTGTCTATAGTTATGGCTGCAATCTATAGATCTGCAAGTTCAGCTTACCCTATAATTGCTAGTACAACTTCTAATTATAAATTTTTTCTCCCCTACGTGCGCATGTGAATAGCATCACACATAGCACACGCCCTTTTGAAAATAGCAAACTCCCAATCTAGGCATTTATTAGAGCAAGGGAGAAATTGTGCTTAGTTATAAATATTGGAAGTTGTTGCATACGAATCAGCTAATATTGGATGTGTCTCTAGTCCAAAAGCAGAGCACTTTTGATTATCTCAAGAGCGGAATTCAAAGTAGTCTTTGCATCTTCAGCTGAGCCAAGCGACGTGCTGACCTCTGCCAACACCATCGATTTCAGCAGACCTAGACAGCAAAGTAAAGTGGTTTCATCCTCGCTTTGATGCAAGGAAAATGCATAAAGACCCGATGAGGATCTTTGTAGCCTCATTCTTTACGTGTGCTGCAGTGAATGTGTCACAAAGCACTCCGATGACGCTACAGGTTCAGCACATCGCTACACTGTCTTGGATTACTTCGCTACTTGTTCGCACCACTAGATGAGATCCACAGTTTAATGCAACTTTCAGAATAATAAACTAATGATATTGGTCTGATGTTTCTCAGAAAAAACATCAACAAAATTCTATAAATATGTGCTTCTGTTCCGGCATGCAGGTGTTCCTCTTGCAGTAGTATCATTAGCAGCTGTTCTGATATCTTTGTTCTTAGTCAAGGAAAGGTCGCTGCTGTCAATGCAGTTAAGGCGCAACCATAAAAGTCGAAACTGCTAGCCCACCTGTCTGACCAAGAGTCTTGCAAATGTACTTGCCCTCGTCCAACGAGAGACCACCTGGAACGGGGTTCCCTGTGCTGGGGGCGTACTTCGGATCCAACCCGTCAATGTCGAAGCTCAGGTGGATTTGACAATTAGGACTGCCAAACAAACATGTTTCTTAATTTACAGTTTTAGTTACTCATCATCCTCAAAATGCATGTCTTTCAGCAATCACTCACCAAAACCGCATTATGGTCTTGAGAGTTATCTCCATGACACTCTCAATGCCAATCCTTCGCACGTCGTCCATATTAAAATACGGAATACTGAGATCCTTTATGAACTTCCCAAAGCAAGAAGTAAACTGTGAGCTTGCCCTTCCTCCATTCGATTGGCTTAAAGGTCAAACTCACAGCTCTGGTGTATCGACATCCCGAAGCCCGATGTAGAGGAGCTGATTGGCTTCAAGACTGCATCATGCATAGGGTGAGTGAGCGGAAGTCAGGTAAGCAATTGTAAGTAATGCAAGGAGATCAGACCTACACTGGTTTGATGGTTTCAAAGCCTTGAGTTTGAGGAATGAATTTGCTGGTTTCGTTCAGAGGGAAGGAGAGGGGCATGCCGTGAGTGTGACGAGAAGTAGAGCTCCTGGGAGCATTGGTGTCGGCGTGTGCGTCAATCCAGACAACAAAAGATTTGGGGAAAATCTTCAAGTGTCCCGCAATCGACCCGATCCCGATGCTGTGGTCGCCGCCCAGTATGAGTGTTATGTCGTTCTCCTCCACACTTTTGGCGATGCACTCTGTCAGCCCTAAAGTGGTTTTCACCAGTGCTCGCTGGTTCTCGCAATTCAAAATAACATCTGCTTCACGGTCTTTCGTCTGCGTAACTTCTCCACAGTTATTTACTCTGGCATCTAGCATTGGGCACCAAAATAGCAGAAACAGATAAGCAATGAGAATTTAGACACATCATATTAATGAGGAAGAGCGTAGGTGGCTCTGCAAGAGTGAGCTAGAAAATTTGGTGAGATGTAAAGTCAAGCTAGCAGATAATTTACCCAATTTCCTTAAAAGCCCTTTGAGACCATAGCTCAGGATGTCCCTAGGTCCATTCTGAACCCCATTCTTTGGTTGACCCTTGTCGATAGCTGCTGTTACAAGACCCAGAGAGGAGACGTGATTTCCAGAACTCTTATCCATGACACCAAAGTGCGAATTGGCTGGGTGTGGGTTGTAAGCACCTTTCATACTCCATGCGTTACAACTTTGTGTGGCTGTCAGGCTACTATTTCCCTGTGTTTACGATAACAATTGATTTGGATGCTTATGTGGTCCCTAGCGCAAGGGCGTCGAAAGCAATCGTATGAAGATAGTGACTTAAATCACAGAACGTGGATCTAGCACTTGTTTATGTCTCATGGAATCTGTTTATGACGTTAAGATTTACTGTCCAAACGGAGCCATAGTTACCATTGGCGAAATAGTTTTAAATATTTTATGTTCAGGTACCTAGGTGTGCCTGTGAACCCACTCCTCCTCGAACAAAACATGCTTGCCTGCTATTTAATGCTGGAACTCGACGAGGAAATCGGCGTAGGGAAAAATTATACATGTGTAGAGGCATTTGTTGCGGATGTTGGGAGAGATTTACGCTTCACTTCATCAAGTGCATAAAGCATCCAGCAGGTGACACAAACTTCCCTAATGCCAAATGTCACAATGTTCACAACTCCACTCTTTGATGATCACAATGCTATAACCATCAATGAACCACATCGTATGAATTGAACACTGCAACCAATCACTACCACAAGTGACATCGGTATGCTTAGGGGTTGCCAAGATTATAAAGCTTGCGCAAAATTAAAAGCACGAATTTGAATAAAAAAATGAGATGTGTTGTTGCATTTGGTGTGTAAAAGCTCCATGTGGCTGCAGAAAATGAGATTACGAACCCGGATCATTGTCATTCTTGAGTATTTAACTTGACGTGGACTTTGACTTGCTTAGCGAGTCAATCGTGCTGACGCGCTGATGACGACCGCATGACGAAAATGCGACCTGAATACGGAATGTTGAACAAACGCGTAACTCGGCTGCATTGAACCCTCGTTCGATTCCAGTATGCATTATGAACAAATGGATTGACGATCGCCTTGGGCGAAATTTCATTGGCATCGTCTATGCTTCCACCCATCTGCACGATCAAATCGACTCCAATCCATGCAGAGTAATCATGTCAGTGGAATAAGACTGCGGATCGGCGTTATTTTAAAGCCTGACAGCCTAATATAAGTGTGAATGAATTTTCCTTTGCATGGCGTGTGCATGAAGGTACAAGTATTATTTCGTTTGCTTTCCCGGCTCGATGATTAGAGAAAAATTAGCCACACTTAACTTATAAACACGAAGCGAAACGTGTCGGATATAGGAACTTCCTGCCTTTGATAGCGCCATATCACATAAACAAGATGTTTGCTTACAATTCGTAATCTAAACGCACTTACGTCCTAAGATTATCTGTAGCGCACCTGTACGAGGATCACTTACGCAAACCAAGGCTTCCATCATTGCACACACTCCCAAACAGTAGTAGTCTGCCAAGTGCACAAGAGCATCCTCACAGTCACAAGGCGCTTGAATGCGTGAATTTTTAAGCTATTACAAACGTCACTGCACTTCATCCTCCTACATTCGCGAACAATCTATTGCCTTGTTAATCAGTAAGCGACTTGCTGCAGCTTGTTGATTTGTCGAAGTAGAACGCAGGCTTTATTACTGCTCTTGGTGCTGATGGAGGTATACTGTAACTGATAATTGAGCATAGGCAGCCATCTCGAATAACATGGGACTTGATATGGAAGACTGCGCTCAGCAAATTTGCTAAGTGAGCCTGACTTTTATGTCGAGTTAAACCTGTGTTCAAAGGTTAGCTGCATTCTAACTCACAGTCCCTAATGCTGAGTTGTATAGAAATAGCACATCAAATGTCACGCAATTAGATTCCTCTGCTGCTGCTGCTGTCGCCGCTGCTAGCGTCGGCTTTCGTACGCTGCTGATTGTTTGAAAACATTGAAATGCTCCTTGTATGAAAACCCGTAAATGGCTGGTAAAATTTCTGCTTTTTGCAGTAAAACCAAGAGTCTTGGCGCGATTTCGTACCCTGCACTAGTGGGCTGCGATTATTTGATGATTTGTTATTTCGCAACACAATATCATCACTGAGCATCGAACCACTTGCAGCACAGCACCCAGCGTCCGAAGCATAGCTCATCGCTGGACATGGAAAGCATACCACGTGAAGGACAAAACATTGCAGACCGTAGCAATACAAGCACAATAGCCTTGGTGCATTGTTTTAAAGCAACGAAAACACAAATATTGGAAAGTTTTCTTTGCTGATGTCAGAGTGGAACCAGCAATTTTATGATGATTTGTCGACAGTAAAAGTGTTTTTCCACGAGGAGAATGGATCCAATTTACTGCATTCGTCAGTGGCTTGAATTGCCTGCATTAGTTAATGGCTATAATAAGCCTGAGAAAGGTAGAGTTGACTTTGCGTGCCTTACAGAGACACTGTTGTGAAAGCTCAGGAATTTTATTAGTTCCACAAATCAACTGTCTAGATCCCATCGTCATACTCGCATCAGATTTATTGCCGATAAAATCGTTGGACATTATAAAATAGATGCGCATTTCGTATGTTTTACTGCTCTTTTATCCTTGGAGTCCATCATCATCTTCAAAATGCTGCCGAAAAAGGGTAAACCCAGGTGCAATATATGCCAGCCATAACACAGAAATTTATGTGGTTAATTCCACGACATCACTTTCCACAATAAATGTGGATTTTGTGCTATTATTTGAATTTAGCGACCGATATTATCTTATCAACATATGAAATCAAAATTTCAAAACTGCGCTCTTAACTTACCGAGAAGTACAAAGCATAAGAAGGAGGAGTTTGCTGGGAAATAAATTGCAGCACCTGCATCCCAGCTGAATGAATTTGCAGGCGTTCCTTGGCTGCGGATTTAGTCGCCATTAACTTGCTTTTATTGCTACATGATGCTTTGCTGTGCGTTTCACAGAGAACTCAAGCAGATCAACTGCTACTGGCATTCAAAGGGTGCCGTCATGTTTTGAACGAATACATCCACGTTTTTGCATCTAGACCTATATTAGAGCGAGCTTAAGCATTTCACACACGAAAGATATGACGCAAGCGAAAGTGAGGTTGTTTTGTAGGATATGAGGGCAAGAACAAAAGAAATGGTAAAGACGGCATTAAGGCAGTCGACAACATCAGTAACCTTGAATAGGTTTCAGCGACATCGCTCTGCTTAAATCCAATGTGTCCCCTTCAAATTCCCCTCATCATATTTTACTTTAGTAGGAACCACCAAATTAAGGTCTACGGTGGAATGAGATCGCGAATGATAGCCTAGAGAAGAAGCACTTGTGAATAACGAATAATTCATTAGCCTCGCTTCATCTGGTCTAAAACAGGCTGGCGACGAGGCCGCAGTTTTTCAAAAGGCATTTTGTAACCAAAAACTCAACTCCACAAAATCAAAGGTAGAAGTAAAACCTAGAAGGTTTAAATAGGTGTAATTTCTGTCAGTCTACACTTCAAAGTGGCTGTCACGAGTGTTCTTGCTTACTTTGGGAGATGGCGCCGTAATAACCCCACTCCAATAGATCAGACCAATTGATGAAATCCTCGTCTTCACGCCTAATGCAGCACGGTCTTCGATTCGTTGGTACAGCAGACAGCAGATAATTGTAGAAATTACCAATTTTGTGAATAAAATCTTGCGAAACGTTCCATCTCACTTGATTTATCTCTCCTCACATTCACGAGGAGTGCAACGATTAAGCTTTGGTGAGGAGCAAAGCCTTCTATGACGGCTCCTAGTTCATCCTTGAGAAATCGCCAAGGGTACACAAGGTAGGCAATGCAATCACAGTCGTCAGACTCTTTGTCGTTGCCTGCATTTGCTTTCTTTAGATACCATAATACCTACCACTTCCATGGTGATCCCCAATAATGATAAAATTACTTGTACTTGCAAAACGTATGTTTACTGAATACCCGTTTAGGGGAATGTCCTCGCCAGCTTCTACACGTGGTGCTTCCAACAGCAGTACACATTCGCAATAAGCCATCTTATCGATGCTAAAGTACGGCGACAGACAAAAGTGCATAGTTCTTTGGACTTGATCATGAGGCAACGTGAATAAGAGGGCTTGATAGGAGACAGTTTGCTGTGTATGGTATTGAATGGCCTCGGAAGCCTTTTGGAAGGCGATTCGCGAAGACCATGGGAAAAATAACTGACTTAGATGCTTGTCTAGCCACGTCCACTGCTTGACATGTTGACTCATGACAGTGGAGAATCGTCGTGCAGAAAGCATCCATTTCCACTGTGGAGCAGTAGTACAGAAGTTTACCAAGTCTGGAGCATTACGGAATTCGCATATTCGTAATAGCAATTCCGGCGGAAGATCTGTGATCTTCTGATGTTCGTCATTTCGTACCTAAATTTGTAACAAATGTATGCGGTCTAAGGTGATATAAAAATTGGATGTACAAAATGTGACAGCAAGTTAAAAAGCTGGTGAGGAGAGAGATATGAGCACAAGCAAATAAGAGGAAATAGATTAAGTCTGCTACGGCCCACCATTGTTAGGAGATTTTGCAGAGATTGACAGCGTGGCAGAGAAGTTGAGGTTTGCATAGCTTACAAATCGGGTCAGAGATCGGCATGACCTCGCCTTGATGACAACACATTGGTCCTTTTCGTGTCGTCCACAGCAAATTGTAACAAAATCAAATCGCTAAACAGTAAAATGAAATCAACAAAACAAACAGACAGATGACGGAAAATCATGCCATTTCATTTCAAAAAATCATTATTACAGATTGCGTTTCCTCGGAAACAAATTACATGAAAAGTATGTTTATTCAAGCATCGCATGCATTCAACCGAATATATTACGCCTTAATCGCACGAAGGTAGCTGCTAATGTAGATGCAGTCATTAGACGTGGTGTAAGGCGAATAGGTGACTCCAACGAAAGTCCAGAACTTAGGAGTTTTAGCAGGAGCCTTCTAACTCACAAAACGCTTGCTTAATCAAGTAATGTGTGAGTCGAAGAGACTAAGGGATGCATTAAAGACCTGTCCTAAGCAGGCTCCATCACAGTCGCTTAAGAATTGTCCTTTCTGCCTCATGCTTAACAATTGTGCTCTGCGTCGCTATCTACCCACCTAAGTTCGACTCTGAATTGATTGCGTTCCAACTTAGTAAAGTTCCATTTAAATGCATTTGTGAAAGGCTTCATCACCACAGATACCAAAGAGGTATACGAAATTGCTCCATTCAAGAGGGAACATTGCTTCATTTGCTGTTTCATGTACGCAGCATAAGTATTGCCTACTGGTTGGGTTGGTGGTATCGAAACTAACCTATGCCAAACGCGTCTCCTATTAGAGTCTTGACGCGCCTTCCAGTCTACTCAACGTGAGTTTTGCACTGCCTTGTGTGTTATTGAAAGTTGTGTTTTGACTTAGGGAATCCTAGGAAATTAAACCACCTCCACTTGAACCACTGAGTAGTTGATTTGGAGGGTTTGTTAAAACCCACACACGGTAGGAAATGGTATGCTGCACGATAAATGCCAGCGTCATTGCCTTTGGTCAAAGAAGGTGATTAACCTCCTCAATCACTGCGTCATGGAATGAGAATCTCCCTTTGGTTAAATCAGTTGAGAGTAATGAAATAAGCGAGCGTGCAGGTGCATCCGTCAGCCGAGAATTGGCCTGAGGCGGCATATTTGCACAGATCAAAGGCTGATGCATTGAGCTGATCACTGACCCTATTGATCGTCTACCACCACAGGTCATGAGGTTTGCCAGTTGTTGGGTCAGTCAGTCATGTTCAACTTGCATGTACATAGTGCGTAACATGATGACAGTCTTTGTGGATTGACATTCATTATCCATTAACAATACAAAGATGTCAAAGAATTGTAAATTCAGGAATCGCCGTACTAATGGAGTAATTTACATCTGCGATTCATATTTACTCCATTCACATCCACAAATAAAAAAAATAGAAGTTAGGTGTATTCCCTTTCGCACAACTTCTATGCGCCCAGAAAGGAATTCAACAGAGACATCACATCACTTCCTATTCGCACATTTGCGCTTGCGATGTGCTCGCATCCACAGTAAGTACATTTTAAACCACATTGTTTCCCTTTCTTATTGTTATTTTCCCAACCCTTTATCACCATCATTTCACACCGGTACTAGCGCTTGAAGTAAGATAGAATCAGCCATGTGACAGAGATACAAATGCAACTACTGTCATCACTCCATTTGCTCCTCATCCTCCATCTCACATAATGACAAACACCATCCCTAAAAATTAGCATTTTCATCATTGGAAGTAGAGTTGCCAGAACTCGCGTTGATGATGAGCACAACTGGACCTAGTCGCTTTTGTTCTGTTGCTCAAATAGAACCCACAGTAATGGACCTTCGCACGAATTCCCAACTACCACGTAATCCTTCCTCACAATGCCAGAGCAGGAGCCAGTACTAGACGTTCATCTATTTCTACCTCCTCGTCCAGTACCTAATTATCACTGCAAGACATGTACCAACGTCAAAAGTGAGAGGAGAACAGAGTGGTGCACCACTTAGGATTCTTGCTTCATTCTTAACAACTACGACCTCAACAATGCAGACGTATACCAATTCGGTACTCATCAAGCCACCATTGCTATCTTAAATTAATCTAGAAGACTACGCACATAAAAATGATTAATTTATGGCTTGCAATACGCCTTTCTGTCTGTAATATTGCACTGTGGTAGCATGCACTCTCCTTGTAAAACTTTCATGCACTGATTGTGGGGGCAATGCGGAGCTAAAACGTGAGGCATTTTTCAATAACCCCACTCTTCCATGTTTGAATCTGTCCTATAGAATAAAAGAAGGCGTGGAACACCTAATCTTTCTGTTCGAAGCAATTAATGGCATATACAAACTTGCACATTGTTATCACCCGCTAGTAAGTGGAAGGCAAAGCACGCTACAGATAGCAGCAAGCAATGCATGCAGGTGCCTTTATCTAGATGCTGGTCGGCAGCTGCGGTGGCACGCTTGTGCTTGTGAGGAACGTTGAATACTTGGAAGGCTCCTCGTGGGTAGAGGTACGAAAATTCGTGTGGCTATCTTGAACGAGAAGAGAGCGGCTGGTCGCGCAGCATATGAATTGGGAGATCAACTTATGGAACAGTTGACGGCTGTGAAATTGGATCCCAATAAGTTGTGCTTGGTTTGTGCATTAGCTAGGTCATGATTATATTCGACTACTGGCTACACTTTATTACTCGCGTTGAGTTCAAAACGTAGGTGTTTGTGTGACAATGAACGACTGATGCAAATGGGGTCGATCGAGTTGCTGAGGTCATGCAAGGAGAAAAAAGGAAGGTTCATATTGTTGGTGTTTGCCCTTCCCACTCCTGTGGATTGTATCAATTCGACAAAGGCATTGCCATTGTTAGGTTTACCGTCCAAATAAGGAGGAAGCTACCCCGTGGGTGATCCCGAGTAGCTTCATCAATGTGCAGAAAGTGGTATTCACAGGCTAAAATAGGATGTAGGGAGGATCCGCTCATCTAGACCTTTTAATCTACGGTAGTTTGTGGCGGCGTTTGTCCCTCGAATGCCATCTCTTCCCCCACAATAGTGAGTTACTAGACCGTTGGACAACTTAGATATCGGGTAAAGGTAGAGCAAAGCTTTGGTGTCTACCATTAACCGAGGTACCTCGGAGTGAAGCGGGAAGTTGTGCAGATGTCCTTTAAATTGTGCAAATGTGCCAACGTGACAAATTGGGACGAAGTCATTGGCAGCTACAGGAGACTAGACAACTGCACCGGAGTCGACTGGGTTAGTGGTGCTTACGCATACCTAGAACAGATCAGCCCCTTCCAATCTCAATCATATTAACAACTCCACACTTCGACCACATGCCTCACCGATGGAGACGTAAGCGGAAAGGAAAACCTTAAGACAATCTCAAAACACGTGACTAATCCACAAGTACTTTTAGAAAACTGAAAACAAAATGCACCGAATGACTCGTTCAGAAGAACCATTGCGATATCGTGCAGACAAAGCCAAGTCGTAGAGTTAAGTACAGAAGTAAGAAGTGAATGGGGAAAATAAAACAATGAAGGACAACTGGTGGATAGCTGTGTGAACACGCGATGCAAATAAATATGAAGTGGTTGAGTACTTTGTATCATGAATGGGCGAATAGGGGGGTGGGGCGGTAAAAGCTTACAAAAGTAAGGAAAATAGAGTGATAGTCATTACTAGTAAAATCAGCCACCCTTGCCTCCAGCCCCGTAGCGATGGCCTGACCTCGACTAAGGCTCCGTCTCCATTTTTGTTAGCTTCACTTCCTGTACCGCCGTGGCAGCCCAAATGGAGGATTCCAGCACCTCTGACACCTAACCCTACGTAGCCTGCAGTGCTGCGTTCGACGACAAAGCCAGTTCACTACTCACCACAAACTCTACCACCACTGCTGCTCCGTCGCCCTCCAGCGATGCATCTGTGTCTACACCGCGCCTTGTTGCTATGATGTAGATGACACCTGCTTCAGTAGTACACATCATAAGCTCGGTCTCCTCTAATTTCTCCACAATCTCGTGCATGCGCCTTTGCGTGGGCAGGCATTGAAGTGGTGTAGAATGGTCTCCAATCGCCTTCTAGGCGTAGCACTTCCCTTCCGCCGATTGACTGGTCTTACACTTCTAAAGAAGTTTCTCTCCATCAGCCCCCAGTTGTATCGAAATCTCATCGCGTAGACAGATCGAAGGCACCACCAACGTTCGGTCTTTGTAAGCAAGCGATTTGTTGTCAACAACTGTGTCTGCAGCCGATCACAAGTACGAATAAAGCATGGTCTATTCAGCATTGAATGATGCGCACTTTAGGCCCGTGGGGGACCATTTAGGGGAAAACAATGATGCAATTTTTGGTCGCCCAGCAATCGTAGCAGCACAAAAAGTCTTCGGCATAAGCTTTTCTCTCACTAAGTTTCTCGGCCAGCAATCCACCCTACACTGACGTGAAGGAGAAGCAGAAGCAGCAAGCACGTAGACCATCAATCCTACCCTCTGGCGTGTAAGTGGCGGTCGTGTGCTCAGTATCCACCACGACAACCTCACTAGCTCATTCAGAGTGCCCTCACCTTCTTATAGCAGTAAATATTGGCTCTCCTATCAAGCAAAACAGTGACCGCTATGCAGAATTTGTAATTTGTAATTTAATTTTAATTCATCTTGTTCAAATGTCTGGATGCAAAATTGAAGTTTGTGTAGCAGTTATACAGATCGTGGCATTGCCCCTCGATCCAAACTGCGCATTTTCCAAAAGTTTAACTTAGAGCAGGTTAACGCAAAAACGATAGTAACGGAAGACTGAAGTAGCACATTTGTGTTCTTCTACTTTTCTTGCAGCCTCAATGGGAATGGTTTTTGGGACTTCAAAGCTGCAAAGCGAATAGAGCGATGCATCATTTCGTCTGATGTTGGTAGTCCATGTGTGCAACGAAAGTTGACCTATCTGTGTTCTCGTTGATGTTGCCGCATATTATGGCACTGAAATGTAGTATGGGTTGGGCGGAAATAGACAAGAGACAGAATATTAACGTATATAAGTAAAACTTGTTTGCATATGACGGGTCATCTATCGAAACAAGGATAAATAATTGAAATGGCAGTAGATAAAAAGTGCGAAGAATTGAACGGGGGATCTTATTATTTTATTCACATCAAAGATCCAATGCTCGTAGACCTGCTGATGCAGAACGATGCTAAAATCTGATTATGCTTTCAGAAGTAAATACAAACCTCGTTTTCAATTCCGTCGATTGACTTTATTGAATTGATGTGTGGCTGATGCTACTAACTCAGGTGAGCAGGAGAATTAAGTAGCATCAAAAGAGCCTCTAATCAACAGAGCAATTCCTTAACTCGTATATCACTAGAACTGTAAAATTGTCCTTCATGATTTATCTCATAATGTTGGGCTTTTGAAGAGAGTTTGAATTTGACATCACTTCTTAACAACCATCAATCCACTGTGTATGAGACAAGTGGACTCCATCCTTTCCATCCACCCATTAGAATTGGCCATGATTCGAGCAGAAGATTCGTCATATGCAGCACTACTAGTCATTCGATTGCATGAATGGGACTGGCATAAAGCCTTAAACACTGTCTTGCCATGTAAGCAGCTTTGATGGCCTTGGTTTCCGGTCATTGTTCGCGTAAATGGTTGAATGCCACTCCCGCTACTCTCCTTTCTACTATCAAGCAAAATCGCCTCCTACACAATCATGTGTCAATTCCTTGAGTTGTGCTGCTTCACAAAGTTGGTCTTGCGAGTGTGAATTATCGTCTGCTCGAATGAAACAGCAATGAGGTCACTTAAATCACAAAGGTTGGAAGAGAAAGGAGTGCATCGATTCTACCACCAAAGCTATTCGACAAGTACTGCAATGGAAGCCCTTGCGCCCTTAAAGGGGTAAGCAGAGGAATTAAAATGGATGACTATTTAGAGAATTTTAGGATGCAAGGCAATGCGATTTCTCAGGTCGCTAATGAAATGTAGCACATGTAACCGTCGAGTTCAGCAAACGTCCTGTTTCCACCTCCCTCATGTCATGGAGGCGAAAGGAATAGCTTATCGTATCCCATCTCAGTATCAACACATGCCACAAAGTGAACCACGTAAACGACATCCGCCTCAATCATCACTAGTCCTTCTAACATCGTGATGCCTATGCCCCCGATGCATCCACTTAATATTTCACTACCTTGTGCTGCAGTTTAGAGTCATGAGAGGCTTAGATTGCCTTCATATTGGTAAAGCGGTACAAATTTATGCTCTACCTCTAATGAAATCAAGAAAGATGGAAATGCCGTATTCCCATATGTCGCACATTGATAAGTTCCCCATAAGTTAGTAAGGACCAAATCAAGCAAACTTCACTTTAGCTACCTAAGTCTAGCTATCACTTTTGTGCCTCAATGCTTGTGTTTGTTACTTTAGCAATGAAGGCTTCGTTAAAAGCTCACTTGCGTTAGTTTCCACGTACTTCTACAAATAACGCTTTCCGCTTGGGTAATCACCTTGCTCGGCTCAATGCGACAAACATTACAATGCGTTCAAATGTTAAAAAATCGACGCAATTTCTTCCCTAGGCGACAACTGTGCGAAAGAATGAGATGAAAGAATAGATTTAGCGGTTCCATGTAGAACCCACCCGTCAAAAAATAACCTCGAAATGTTGTATCAAAGGATATTAATGAGACAGAAGAGCAACCACTCTGATCAACAGCCCAAATAAACTAGAGGAGACAGGCATGAACAGAACCGTCTTTACAATTTCTCTGTCTATAAGCAAGCACATGTTTTCGACGTTTCCTCAATCAATGCAGCATCCTACATGAAGTTAACTCATCTCTACCATCAGTCAAGATGCATCCGTACAAAGCCACATCTGCTATTGGCAACGAAGACGGCCTTGGGCTTAAACGAAAGAAGAAGAACTGCCGCTGGCGACAACGCCAGAAATGGTACGCGAGAAGTTGAGGGACCATTTGATTGCCGTTTATGGATGTATGAGATGCGTTCGGTGAACACGAATTAAGTGATGGATCGTCAGAACTGTACGAGGCGAAGAGTGTTCCAGACACGCATAACTCCAGCTCCTGCTTTCCGCCCCAGGTTCTGCCAATGTAGGTCCCCTTTCGCAGTCAGTCTACTCGCCTAAGGGAAAAAGGACCAAGAAAAAGTAAATATAGAGAACTTGCAGTATGATTTGTATAAGCTTATTTGCGATGCCAAAACAAAATGTTTAATTACCATAATTAATGAAGGTGTTAGGCATGCACTTGCCTAATAGAAGCTCCCAAGGCACAAGTCCTTCCTTCAGCTTCAATGCATCAAATTGCTTTAATGCTCCAGCAATCAGTGAGCTCGACGGTTCATGCTTTCAAAAAGAGGTCCAGTTATTTCTTCAAGCATCGTTAGTTGCTACATGCAACACTGCAGGTGTTCATGCGAAGCATGGACGCCTTCCTCGAACAATCGTGCTCATTAATTAAAAGCTTGATATTCTTCCCAATTCTACAAGTCTCACGTTCACTGGACGTATTTCCGTGAAGCTGCGTCATTATTTCCTAACTTCCAATGTGACGCACAAAATTACTGGCTATCTAGTGCTTTGAGCTGTTGTGGGTGGCCAAATCAACTGACCTGATAATTTTCAATTCGAATGGGCTCGAAATATTGTCTACGTCTGTTTTTGCCCATTGACCTTTAAAATCAGCAGTTAATTGTGGCAGCTTTTGTTGAGATTCTCAGGATGTACACAGTCATTTGCATCAGGTTCAACTCTCTTTAGTGGTGAATGAGGACAGGCTGACGCTTACTGCGTGTACTGTGCATAGCAATTACACGAAGCAAACATCAATCGCGTTCATTTCACTTTTTGTTCATGATACGATGTGAAGGGAAGAAGAAATGCAATATTCAAATTACTACGCATGGTGATTTGTTGTAATCTGACCTACCAATTTTCAGCGACGCTGGTCTTATCTCGTACGCAAATGTTTTGTTGCGGCTAACGGTCGTATTGCGTGTCATAACAGTTTCGGGGCAATCGTTCCTTATCCTCTTTCCTTTGCTCTCAAAGTATGTCCAATGGGGCGCTTTGAACTACCATCAACTCCGTCGAATTCGATCCAAGTTTGGTGAAGCTGATGCCTCTTCAGCTGTTTGACTAGATTTATTATTCAACTAACGAGCAAAGTTGTGTCTTGGGATGAAGTTTGCGTGCCACAAATGTTTCAATGAAGGTCACCGCTTAGGTTGCGATAGAGTGGTCCAATATCAGAGAACAAAGTTTAACATTAAGAAGCGGCGGAAACGTTTCACTTCTTCTCACCTTTTACGGCCTAAAACACCCGTGACATTATGCTGGCACCAGAGGGCTGCAGCGAACCACCTGATGGTCGCAACTATGCCAAAATTACGCTTGCTTGCCCTGCACATTGATTCCATGGCGCTGGGTGACTTCGAGTATATCTCTACCTTGGTTACAGACAACACCACCAGCAACGCATTTTCAACCACATTGTCGAAACAAATTGAAATTCGTGTTTTACACTGCTGGATAAGTGCAGCTTTGAGCAGCATGCGTTGGTGTTAGCGAAGAATTTGTTGTCCTTCTACGCCGAGCTCTTTGGACACCCCTATCTACTGCCCAAACTGGATCTGGTCGCGATTCCGGACTTTGATTGCAATGCCATGGAAAACTTCTGCTACCTTTCCATTCATTCTATCAATGGATCCGATTGACTGGGTGGAATTTGATCCCCGTTTCTGCTACCCATCCATTTCGATACCCCATTGAGCCCGCTCCGTGCGCTTAGCTATTAAAGTGGCATTCAATCGATTCTGACAAAACCATCAGCGTTCAAAAGTAGAGAGCGTAGGGCCTAGCACGAATGACTGCGCACATCCTGAGAAACTCCATAAAACTGTCACAGTTAACTGCTTAAGAAGGCGCAAAGGTGACTCACCATGTTTGGCAGAGCAACTTGGTTGTCAAGATCAACGATGCTGATGTCGAAGGTCGCCATACTATCCGGTTCATCAGCACACCGGAAAGCTCGACGGACGAATACAAAAACTACTGCGAAGATAAATTTGGCGAACTGACAAGAGCTAATTGCAGCTCCATGGAATCACGCCCAGTGAATGTGAGACTTGTGAAATTAGGAGCAAGGCCAAGCGGGCACGATTGTTGGCGGCAGGCGTTCATGCTTCGCACGAACATCCGCCACTTTGTATGTAGCGATTAACGATGATCAAAGAAATAACTGGACTCATTTTCGAAAGCACGGACCATCAAGCCCACTAGTTGTTGGAGCATTAAAACAATTTAATGCATCAAAGTTGAAGGGAGGACTTGTGCCTTAGGAGCTTGTATTAGGCAAGCGCGCAATTAATACCTTCATTAATTATGGTAATTAAAATAGTTTGTGTTGCTATCACAATTATGCCATTACAAGTCATACTCCAATGTTTGGAAGGCACAGTCTGTGCATCGATAATTTGCATTCCCTTTCCTGAATAAAACTGCAAATTTGTGTTGCTTCTGGTCATCATCCCGAGGTACAATCGGCTAGTCTACCTTCGATATTGTAGTCACCGTTCAGCCAACGCCTAATAACCCATCCTCACTGCAGACATTCTCGTTATTAGGCAGTCTGTTAAATTTTTTGTAACCACTGTCAAGGCTGCAAAGAGATCATGCTGCTACGCATTCCACCGGCATTTTGTTGACTGCGGCTCTTGCTCAAGCAATGGCATGTTTCCCGAGGCTGATTCACTAAAGTCAGTAACTAACATAAACCATGGAGTGTTCGATTATAAGTTGATTAATGCTTACATCGTGCAGAGAGGAATTATAGGATGCAAAGCAATGCGATTTCTCAAGTCGCTAATGAAATGTAGCACATGTGATCGTGAAGTACAGTAGACGTCCTATTTTCACCTCCCTCATGTCATGGAGGCAAAAGGAATAGCTTATCGTATCCTATCTCAGTATCAACACATGCCACAACCTGAACCACGTAAAAGACATCCACCTCAACCATCACTAGTCCTTCTAGCCTCATGATGCCTATGCCTTCAGTGCATTCACTCAATATTTCATCATCTTGTGCTGCAGTTTAGAGTCATGAGAGGCTTAGATTGCCTTCATATTGGTAAGACAGTACAAATTCATGCTTTTCCTTTAATGAAATTAAGAAGGATGGAAATGCCGTATGTGCTGCAACCCTTTTTGCCTCACTGCTTATGATTCTCATTAAAAATTCCTTATTCCCATGTGTCGCACATTGAATCAGTTTTGAACTGAGATAAGGGAATGATATTTAGCGGTTCCTTGTAGTAACCCACCTGTCAAAATATAACCTCAAAATGTTGTATCAAAGAATTTTTATGAGATAGAAGAGCAGCCACTCTGATCAACAGCCCAAATAAACTAGAGGAGACAGGCATAAACAGAAATGCCTTCATCACCTCTGTGTCTATAAGCAGATGCGTCAGTACAAAGCCACATCTGCTATTGGCAACGAAGACGGCTTTGGGCTTAAACGAAAGAAGGAGGACTGCTGCTTAAGACAACACCAAAAACGGTACGCGAGAAGTTGAGCGACCACTTAATTACTGTTTTTGGATGTGTGAGGTGCGTTCGGTGAACATGAATCCCGTGATGGGTCGTCAGAACCGTGTGAGGCGCAAGAGTGTTCTAGGCACGCATAACTCCAGATTCTGTTCCCCGCCCCAAGTGCTGCCAATGTAGGTGCCCCTTCACAGTCAGTCTGCTCGTCTAGAGCGTTTGAAGACTAAGAAAAAAGTAAATTCATAGAACTCTTAGTATGATTTGTAAAAGCGCATTTGTGATACCAAAGCGGAATATTTTAACTACCACAATTAATGAAGGCGTTAAGTACGCGCTCACCCACTACAAGCTCGTAAGGCAAAAATCCTTCCTTCAACTTCAATGCATCGAATTGTTTTAATGCTCCAACAACCAGTGGGCTTGGAGGTCCACACATTTCAAACAAGGTCCAGTTATTTCTTGCAGCAGGTTTCACCTTTCGAAGACCCGTCCTGTGAGCAGCTCTTGTAAAAGATGTTGATGTTGTCCTAAGTCTCTCTTCGCACGTCGAGCTGTCCCGTGTTGATGAACCGGATAATAAGGCGACTTTTGACATCAGCATCGCCTCACTATCCGATTCATCAACACACGGGAAGGCTGGACGGGCGAAAGTAGAATAAGGATAACATCTGCTCCTTTTACAAGAACTACTGGCAGGACGAGTTTGTAACAAGTGCACACCGATTGACTCACTGTCTTGATGGGACGCTGACAATATTTCGAGCCCTTTTGAATTGAAAATTATCAGCTCGGTTGATTTGGCTGGTAAGACGAGACTGTGCCTGGAATTTGTGCGCTAAAATGGAAGTCCGACAAAAATGAAGCAGAAGCCACTGTAAGAAAACATTCGACGGACGGAGGAGAGCTACCTGCAGCCCCACGAAAACACGTCCAGTGAACGTGAGACTTGCGAAATCAGGAGCAAGGTCAAGCGGGCACGATCGTTGGCGGCAGGCGTTCATGCTTTGCACGAGCATCCGCCATTTTATATGTAGTGATTAACGATGCTCAAAGAAATAACTGGACTCATTTTCGAAAGCACGGACCATCAAGCCCACTAGTTGTTGGAGCATTAAAACAATTTAATGCATCAAAGTTTGAGGAAGGACTTGCATTAGGCAAGCGCTTGAATAATACCTTCATTAATTATGGTAATTAAAAGAGTTTGCTTTGGTATCACAACTATGCCAGTACAAATCATACTCCAATGTTTGCAAGGCCGAGTCTGTGCATTAATAATTTGCATTCCCTTTCCTAAATAAAACTGCAAAATTGTGTTGCTTCTGGTCATCATTCCGAGGTACAATCGGCTAGTCTACCTCCGACATTGTAGTCGCCATTTAGCCAACGCCTAATAACTCATCCTCACTGCAGACATTCTCGTTATCAGGCAGTTTGTTACGTTTTCGAATCGTTGTCAAGGTTGCAAAGAGATCATGCTGTGTTAAGCTATCCGCCAGCATGTTGTTGACTGTGACTCTTGCTCAAGCAATGGCGTGTTTCCCGAGGCTGATTTACTAACGTCAGTAACTAACGTAAACCATGGAGTGCTCGATTTGAAGTTGATTAATGCTTACATCGTGCGGGACGGACCATTTGCTTTAGTTCTTTGGACGTCTTAACACGCTCTCTCTCTTACTTAGGAGCCTATTCTGCCAGCTTTTCTTTTAAGTTATGCAGAGAGCTTTCAGTCTCAGCAAAATCCTTGGCAAAAGTAACTCATGAATGTGTCTCGGTGGAGAAAGAGCTGCATCATTTGCACTGTCGTGACTGGTAGCTACAGACAGCTTTTGCGTTGCGCATGAACCAGTGCTGTAGACGGCCTTTGAGCCAGTTTTGGACAGTTACTCGATTCCACTCTGCAGATATCGGCGCCAATGCTGACATTTCTGCTGCCATCCTCTCCCCCTCCACTGTAGGCAATCTTAGATACGCTGAAGCAATCTCAATCGTGTGATCAAGTGTGGAAATGCATTTATGTTTACGATTAATTCAGCTACACGGAAGTCGGAAGGAGTCTGCATGGAACTCCTTCTAGCTTGTTGTGTGCTTATAAGAATGAGTGGGAGTTGTTTGCGAGCAGGCGGGATTGAAAACGAAAGGCTGACATGATGTTAGAGCATAATGCAGTGAACCACAATATAAGCATAGCTTGTGGTTGATGCAAAGCTTTTGAACGGGTGATTATTCCACCGCCTGATGCCCTTAAATGAATGACTCTTTTATTTAATCCATTTCACTGAACTAACCACCCATCATTTCTGGTCTTCCGACCAGCCGATAATCTTTTAGTTTTAAACTAAGAATTGAGAGTCTACATCGCGTAATGAGTAACCAAAGCATGATTGCGGTACCTGTGCGCATTGGGTTTATTTATTTAATTTTGTCCATCACAAGAGTCCACTTTTCGTGGATTACGACCGGGTTCGTAAATAGCATCTGTCCATTAACCAGAGGTGGAACTGAAGGTAATTACCCTTAATCTCTCATAGAGCTTCAGCCATTTGTAGCAGTAGTAGTCATAAGTTAGTGCAATTCGTAGTACACCTTACGCGGTATCCACTCTACTACATTTAGCAGCCTGGCACCGAATGCAGAGGAGGACAATAATGCGGTATCTTTGCGATGTTCAACAACTGATCATTGGTCAAGCAGAAGGGATTATGCGCTGTCTAAGAGTATCCTCGCACTTGAAATAATATCCACTCCTGCTCAGCCTTGGCGCGTGTCTATCACTTCATTGCTGTAAAGCATTACAGCACTAGCTTCATCGAACCACTGGTGCTCCATGCCATGAAAACCATCTCAGGCTGACAGATGAGAGTTTAGAACCTAAGCCAACCATTCTGCACACAAGCATTAGTGAAGTGGATCGGCGTTCACCAATAGCCCACGTAATCCCATCGTAAGGTCGTGATGGTGTCAATTAATGCAAGCCACTTTCCATAACCAAAATGTGAATATCAAAACATGTTTAGATATGGTAAAGCAGAACTATTTACGAATGAACATTTAAGGTTTCGTGAGCAACTGCTGGGCACTCTCCATCCTTACACAACTCGATGCTGACATATTTGAGGTGTGCCTCAGAGATACCAAGTGTTTGGTCCATTTAGCACTGACATTATTTATTCTCTGACTTAGCGTTCCCACACGAACTGCATTTTCGCACCGACACCGCGTAATTTGGAGTTGATTATTTCACCGGGACATGCGCATTATGTGCTTCTCTCGCCATGATACTGCAGTTGCAAGCACAATCACTGGTCCCTCACTGGTGCACAAGTGTCTGTCTGAAAAGCTCGCAAAAATCCCATTCATTGCCGATTGCAAAGCATTCGCTCCATTCTCACGTATGGCACGCCAACAAATTATGCAGCCTTCCTGAGCATCACTCCAGAACCATCAAGCCTTTATTAAAAAATCTCACAAAATAAGACAAAAATGCCTATTCATTCGAAATCGCTCGCATCGAGAAAGTGGTTCTTGGAAGCCGCCCTGTAAAATGTCACTTGGAACAAAGTGAAAGAAGGGTGTACGTTTATAACTGCTGGAGAAAGGCCTCACAGCTCTAAACTGTGGCTCTTGTCAATCGATAATTCATACTTGATGTTGTGCTTCATGCTGAGTGTCATGATGCCCTTGATAAGCACTTGATTTGACCCACAAACAAATGGTGCGTTCTATGCGCATCATGTGTTGGCAAGCGTGAGTGACTGAGAGAAGACTCCTCAGTAACACCAATAGGAGAGGTGCAAACTCTTTTGAGTACCTCCGTCGGTTTTAGGTGAATAAACGATGCAACTGATTCAAGTGTAACTAACTCCTTTTTCCATTTCACCAAAAGCAATGTCAAAAACGAAGAGGCTGTTAGTCATTAGTAGGTATACGACGCTAGACTAGGCCTTCAAACGACACTGTTGAATACCATCGTGCCACATTAATTATTCCAATCGAGAAAGTCCATTTTCTTGGCTATCATTGAAAATTTACCCACTTTGACTTAATGCGCACCTTGAAGTGCTGCGTGAAACATGACTGCTGTTGCAAAGTCGTCGCAGTCAATTCTCCTTGCCAGGTTGAGGTCATCGCTGCAAAACAATGGCTCCACTGCTCCCTGTAGTCACGTTTTGCGGCTTTCTCGCAGTTCTTGTTCCAGCAGACCAAATCAGTGACAGACGATCAGATTGCAGTAAAATTGAGGTTTGCGAACATTACCACCTTCATTCAAAGATGATGGCGACGGATGATATCCTACCTCACCCTTTCACATTTTACAATTTGTCAACGCCTCACCCTCCATGATCACTATTGCACTGTTCCGTGCCACAAAATGTACCATAGTTTCTTCCACCCAGTCCTCCATATGCAACACCCTGATATTGGAGAGGAGAGATTTTAATTTGCTCACGGCACTGATGACAGTTAATGTCCCTCATTTGCCCTAATGCCATCGAATTTGGCGACCTCTACCTCTAGTCTTTCAGTTTCTTATTCAACTTGCTTGTCGGAGACTACCCAACGATATCATTTACGCTGATGTGGTTGATGCTACTTGCAAAGGGCTATTTCTTCAGTTCCAACTGATAAATTAAGTGCCCTTATCCCTTTTCATCAGTCAAATTACAAGCAAGTAAACCATCTGGTCACTTCTTTTATTTTTTATATCTTTAGCAGAGGAAGGGCTGGGAGAGCGGTTGACTCATACAGACTGAACTGATTTAACTTCGAATACGGTGACCAGTAATAATAATCAGAGAAAACAAGGCTTTGTCGTCATTTGCCTGATATTTTTGAGCTTTCAATTGCTTATTTAAAAATATGGCATGAATGTGTCATTGTGATGCGAGAAGCAGTTCTATTGAGGAGATGAGGGGACATAAAAGTTGGGACGTCATTGGCGTGTGGATGTTGTACACAAAACACCTTTTATTGTCTACTCAACCGTCCCTTTCTGCTGCATAGATTTTAAGATCGCACAATGAGAAGTGGATTTACGAGATGAGATGTTGCCTTTGTAGTATGAAGTAGAGTCGCTTGGTGATTGGTGATGCGGAACGGGTTTAGCACACCCATCACAAGTCTACGATAGCCTTTGTAAAATGTCGGCTTCAGCTTTGAGCATACAAACGTAGGCGATGCAGGTGGAAGGGGCAGTTGAGCGGTATGCTTCAATAACCAAAGTGAAGCTGTGCCATGCAATATGTGGAACAGACATAAGATCATGCCACTCTGTTAATTGCATGAAGCCATTAGTTTTGAGCTTCGTCTCTTCTAACAAACGATATTCACTAGTTCACGTGACTTTGCATGAATTATTGAAAGAATAGCAGCCATGATTCTGTGACTTCTACAAATGTGTAAATTTTGATGTTGCGTGGAATTATGGAAGTAGTGACATGACTTTCATGAATGAGTACGTTGTTCGATGGACGTCATCAACATGAAACAAAAGCAATGACGTCAGCAGCTACAACTCAACAATTTTGTGGCTTCAGAACTTTGTAACCCATTAATGGCTTGTTAATGAAAATGTGAAAGGAAAATAGGGGATCCACAAGACCAACAGAGAGTAACGGAACCATTGTTTTGCGGTGATGACCTCAGTCTGGCAAAGAGAATTCACTGCGATGATTTCGCAGCAGCAGTCATGTGTCACGCAGCCCTTTAAGGTGTGCATCAAGTCAGAGTGGGAATGTTGTCAATAATAGCCACGAAAATGGACTTTTCTACGCTTGCATAGTTAATCCAGCACGACAGTATTTAACAGTGGCTATTGAAAGCCAAATTTACCATCTTATATCTACTGATAATCAACAACTCCTTCAATTATTCATCGCTTTTGACAAAGTGGAAAATAAGTTAATTACACTGGAAGCAGTGGCGCCGTTTGTTCACTCACAACCGACGGAGGTGCTCAAAAGATTTCGCATCTCCCCCATTGGTGTTACTGAAGAGTCAGCTCTCAGTCACCCACGCTTGCTATCACATGGTGCGTGTGAAACGCACCATTTGTTTGCAGGTCAAAGCAAGTGCTCGCCAGACGCCTCATAGCACCTAAGCGAAAATTCTTTTCCCATAACTATCAAGACAGATAATGTCTGAACGTTTGTAATCACCTGATTAAGTAATAGTACAGAAGAAATTCTTGCCAGCACACGCTATATTAACATTAAAATTTCTGTCTAAGAACAAGCAAACCCACTGCACATTCTTGTTTGCACTTTGCCTACGGTGCACTTTCGATGAGAAGGTTAACTGGGAAAGCAAGACACAAGAAGGCATTTAAATAACTGCTTGTGACATCGGCGAATAAGTGAACTCAATGGAAGTCTACACGTTGTTCAAAATTGTGCATCTACTTATAGCTAATAGGCCGTGATGTGTCAGGACCACATTTTGGTGCTCTGCTGACATCAGCGGGAATAAAAACGCTAATAAGCTTTTAACAAATAATCGCAGCTCACTGGCTCAAGGTACGTAATTATGCTAATGCTCTTGGCCCTACTGCAAAGAGTGGAAATTTTATCAGACATTTATGGGTTTGTATAAAAGGTGCATCTTAATGTTTTCAAACAATTGGCAGCGTACAAAAGCCGACGCTAGCAGCGGCGGCAGCAGCAGAGGAATCGAAGTGCGGGACACTTGACGTGCTATTTCTATCCTACTCAGCATTAGAGACTGTTAGATAGAATGCAGCTAACATTTGAACACAGATTTAACTGGACATAAAAGCCAAGCGAACTTGGTACAAGCTGACCTGTGTTTTAACGTTACTTAACGCTTGAAGGGGAGCCACTGATTTTGAGGCATTACAACAGCCTGCGATTTCAGCATAAATAATAGCCACTGCATAAATTACCACTAAACTGCATTGTTGCATTCGCCTATTCACCTGTGGAATAGTATCCAATTTCAACGATATTTTAGAAGTCTATGAAGCTAGTGGATGTTAAAATTGAATATTCAGCCGCACGGCGCACGTGTACTACTACCGTTATTAATTTTGTTTGTTCGTGTGAGCATAATGTTTGAGTCGGTCACACTTTGCCTGCACAAAATAATTAGCCACATTTGTCAGGCTTAGAAGCTGCCTGCTTTCTCGGCATTCCATCACCAAAACTGGCATTTAGTTTACATTGCGTGGTGACACAATTTCGTCATACCATCGACACTCACGCGCCTGCACGAAAGATGAGTTACGTTTACCAGAATCTTCCTCATTGAACACACTTACAAATATTAGTCTGTCTGATGCGTCAGTACAGTGCTAAAATGCATAGGCCACATGCGCTTACCTTCCTTCTTTCCTGCGCAATTTAACGTTTTGTTAATCAATAGGCATACTTATTATGCAAGCGAACGCTTCCTTTGCAGACCACCTATAACTTTATAAGAAGCATTCAATTGTGGTGAATAACAAACGGGTTATTCCAATCAGTGACTTGTAAGTAGAAGTGAGTGTTGAGTGATAAAAGCACTAAGAGTTTACTGCTATCGAATGTCGAATGTCTATGTCCGCATTTCTTGAAGCATATGTGGATTCTCTCAGAAATTCATATGCGCTAGTACATCATTTAGTCGAACATGTGAATCGAAGCATTGACACGACGTCTTGGAAGTTTTGCTGCTGCCTAAGAATTCATGCCTACTTATGAATTGTTAGCAATGTTGTTTTCCTGCCTCATCAGTAGCCTCGAGAAGCCACTATCGTGATAAATTTGCCCTCAAGCAACAGTACGAACCTATGCTGAATGCGTTCTGAACAGCAAAAGTATTAGCGAGCGTTAATACTTCGCATAAAAGTGCACTGGATTGTATGATTCTGCTTCAAATGTGCGATCTGCGCTCAAACAATTAGCAGCGTTCACTAGTTAACGCAATCTCTTGCAGCAAAGGATCCAGAGTTCTTCAGTCCTGATTCCCTTATGCTACAACATTAAAGAAAATTCTCTGCATATTTGATTGGAGATGAAACTTATGCAGTCCTATCTGAGTTATTCCGTAAGGCCCGCCATATCGAACACCACGTCACTGACGAGCCATTTGATTTTTGTCCCAGCGCCGACAGATAGGCTCAAATCAAGTCAATCGCCTATAGTTGTGGCTGCAAACTTTAGATCCTTAAGTTTAGCTTACCCTATAATTGCTAGTACAACTTCTGATTATAATTTTTTTCTCGCCTACGTGCGCATGTGATTAGCATCACATATCGTACGCACTTATTCGAGAACAGCAAACTCCAAATATAGGCAAGAGAGGAATTGTACTCAAATGTAAATATTGGAAGTTGTTGTGGGCGAATCAGCCAATATTGGATGTGCCTTTAGTCTAACAGCAGAGCGCTTTTGATTATCTCAAGAGCAGAATTCAAAGTGGTCTTTGCATCTTCAGCTGAGCCAAACGACGTGTTGACTTCTGCCACCACCATCGATTTCAGCAGACCTAGACAGCAAAGTAAAGTGGGTTCATCCTCACTTTGATGTAAAGAAAATGTATAAAGACCCGATGAGAATCTTTGCAGCCCCATTCTTTACGTGTGCTGCAGTGAATGTGTCACAAAGCACTTCGGTGATGCTACAGGTTCAGCACATCGCTACACTGCCTCCAATTACTTATGCCACTTATTCGCGTTACTGGATTAAATCCGCAGGCTAAGGCAACCTTCAGAATAATAAGCTAATAATGTTAGTCTGCTGTTCCTTAGGAAAAATAACCAACAGGATTCTTCAAATATGTGCTTCCGTTCCAGCAAGCAGGTGTTTCTCTTGCAGTAGTATCACAAGCAGCTGCTCTGATATCTTTGTTCTTAGTAAAGGAAACGTAGCTGTTGTCAATGCAGTTAAGGCTGCAAATGTACTTGCCCTCGTCCAACGAGAGACCACCTGCAACGGGAGTCCCTGTGCTGGGGGCGTACTTCGGATCCAACCCGTCAATGTCGAAGCTCAGGTGGATTTGACAATTAGGACTGCCAAACAAATATGTTTCCAAATTTACCGTTTTAGTTACTCATCATCCTCAAAGTGCATGTCTTTCAGCAATCACTCACCAAAACCTCATTATGGTCTTGAGAGTTATCCCCATGACACTCTCAATGCCAATCCTTCGCA
Organism: Taenia hydatigena; assembly: GCA_036345935.2. Taxonomy (NCBI): domain Eukaryota; kingdom Metazoa; phylum Platyhelminthes; class Cestoda; order Cyclophyllidea; family Taeniidae; genus Taenia; species Taenia hydatigena. Next base: position 3,199,551 of record JADWOT020000003.1, read on the forward strand.
CGTCGTCCATATTAAAATACGGAATATTGAGATCCTTTATGAACTTCCTAAAGCAAGAAGTAAATTGTAAGCTTGCCCTTCCTCCATTCGATTGGCTTAAAGGTCGAACTTACAGCTCTGGTGTATCGACATCCCGAAGTCCGATGTAGAGCAGTTGATTGGCTTCAAGACTGCAATGTGCACAGGGTGAGTGAGCATCAGTCAGGTAAGTAATTGTAAGTAATGCAAGGAGATCAGACCTGCACTGGTTTGATGGTTTCAAAGCCTTGAGTTTGAGGAATGAGTTTGCTGGTTTCGTTCAGAGGGAAGGAGAGGCGCACGCCGTGAGTGTGGCGAGAAGTAGTGCTCCTGGCCTGTTGATGTCAGCATGTGCGTCAACCCAGACAACAAAAGAGTTGGGGAAGATCTTCAAGTGACCCACAATTGACCCGATCCCAATGCTGTGGTCGCCGCCCAGTATGAGTGTTATGCCGTTCTCCTCCACACTTTTGGCGATGCACTCTGTCAGCTCTAAAGTGGTTTTCACCAGTGCTCGCTGGTTCTCGCAATTCAAAATAATATCCGCTTCACGGTCCTTTGGCTGCGTGACTTCTCCACAGTCAGTTACTTTGGCATCTAGCATTGGGCACCAAAATAGTAGAAACACATAAGCACTGAGAATTTGGACAAGTCATATTAATGAGGTAGAGCATGGATGGCTCTGCACGGGTGAGCTAGAAAATTGGGGGGAATGTAACGTCAAGCAAACAGATAATTTACCCAATTTCCTCAAAAGCTCTTTAAGACCATAGTTCAGGATATCCCTAGGTCCATTCTGAACCCCATCCTTTGGTTGACCCTTATCGATAGCTGCTGCCACAACACCCAGAGAGGAGACGTGATTTCCAGAACCCTTATCGATGATGCGAATGCGCAAATTGGCTGGGTGTGGGTTGTAAGCACCTTTTATACTCCATGTGTTGCAGCTTTGTGTGGCTGTGGAGTTGTGTCTGTGCAGCTGTCAGGGTACTATTTCCATGTGTTTACAATAACAATTGATTTGGATGCTTATGTGGTCTCTAGCGCAAGGGCGTCAAAGTCGATCGTATGACGATAGAGGCTTAAATCACAGAACGTGGATCTAGCACTTGTTTATGCCTCATGGAATCTGTTCATAACGTTAAGATCTACTGTCCAAATGGAGTCATAGCTGCCATTGGCAAAATTGTTTTTCAATATTGTATGTTTAGGCACCCAAGTGTGCTAGTGAACCCACTCCTCCCCGAGCAAAACATGTTCGCTTGTTATTTAAGGCTGAATCTTGACTAGGAAATTGACGTTGGGCAATTTTATACATGTGTGGGGACATTTGTTGCAAATGTTGGAAGAGACTTCTGCTTCACTTCATCAAGTGCATAAAACATCCAGCAGGTGACACAATGTTCGTAATCCCACTATTTGTTTGATGATGGCAATGGTATCGCCATCAATGAACCACATCGTTTGCAGTGACTTTTGCCTCGCATCGTATGACTTTGGCACTGCAATCAGCCACTACCACAAGAACGACATCGGTATGCTCAGTGGTTACCAAGATTATAAAGCTTGCACAAAATTAAAAGCACGAAGTTTAATAAAAATTGAAATGCAGTGTTGTATTTAGTGTGTAAAAGCTCCACGTGACTGCAGAAAATGAGACTACAAACCCGGGTTACTGTCATTCTTGAGTATTTTGATTGACATGGACTTCGATTTGCTCAGCGGGTCAATCGTGCTGACGCACTGATGACGATCGCGTGACGAAAGTGTGAATTGAATACGAAGTGTCAAGAAAACGCTTAACTCGACTGCAGTAAAGCCTCTTTTTGGTTCTAGTATGCATAAGGAACAAAGGGAATGACGATCGCCTTGGGCGAAACTTCATTGGCATCGTCTCTATTTCCATCCATCTGCACGATCAAATCGACTCCGATCCATGCAGAGTAATTATGTAAATGGTTAAAGACTGCGGATCAGCGTTATTTTAAAAGCCTAACAACCTATTAGAAGTGTGAATGAATCATTGATGGCCAGGTAAGATGGAGATTGTGATAGGAGGCCAGTTTGTTGAATGCATTTTGATGACATATGTTGGTGTACCTGCAGTCCTTTGCACTTGTTATCTTCGCCCAATGATGCCTCGTTGGCGGAGCATTGAAGCTCCCCACGTGCTGCGCTAGATAAAGTGAACTTATTGAGCGCACATTGGAATGCAAGTAAATGGTAGGTGCGTCAATTCTAAACTAATCTGGTATGCTTTTCCATAGGGATGGACTCGCATTAACTGCTCGTCGGGACGGAAGTGAGGTGATGTAGGCACTAGCTATGAAATCAGCAACTGTATTAGCAGAGCTAACATGCCGTTATAGTGGCTGGATTTAGGCAAATTAATTCAAAAATAATACATGGCGTCGCATTGTATCACGAGGTAGACACGCAAATGTAGGCTGCAGCTAGTATTGCTTAGAAGACTTAACTAAACCAAATTGTTCAACTTATTTGCGGATAAGCGGTTTCGATAGTGGTGAACTTTTGCTCCAAATGTCGTGGATGGCAACGGCCTTGAGAATATCATAATGCCACGCTGATAGGACGCGATGACAAGAAGGTAATTGTAGTTAAGAGAAAGTAGACTGTGGGAATGGGGAGGAAGAGTTGAACGAGTTTTAAACCAGAAATGCTAAAGCGCACCGTTGAACTTTCTGCTACGGAATACAGTTGGGAACAGATGAGCATTTGCAGCGGGGATAATAAAAGTGGGTTGCTCTCGAGAAATCGAAATGTAGAAAATAAATGTAGAAGTTTAGAAATGCGGCAACGGAAAGAGGCGCTACAGTATAGATGCATTAAAATGTTGCAGAAGAGTTTGATGCAGTTATCAAATGAGCAATAAACAAGAGCGTTTGAGGGTACATGTGACTAACACAAATGTCACGTAATAGAGAAGGAGGCAAAGATGAAGTACCCATTGTCTTATTTTTAGGTGGTTTGAAATGCTTTAGAAGGGGTGAAAAGGAGAGGAAATGAGGAGGAGAGTTTTATCCACATGATTCAAAGATCGCATTGGCCGACCTACTCCTTACTGCCCACCGGCTTCTCCGTCTTCTTCGGCAGCAGCACCACCTGAATGTTAGGCAGCACACCAGCCTGCGCAATGGTCACACCATCCAACAATTTGTTCAACTCCTCATCGTTGCGGATGTCCAACTGTAGGTGACGAGGAATGATGCGTGTCTTCTTGTTGTCGAGCGCTGCATTACTTGCCAACTCCAACACCTCGGCAGCCAGGTATTCCAGCACAGCTGCCAGGTAGACTGGTGCTCCAGCACCCACACGCTCCGCGTAATTGCCACGACGCAACAGACGGTGCACTCGACCCACCGGGATCTGCAGGCCTGCCCGCACCGACCTCGTCTTCGCTTTGGCTCGTGACTTGCCACCTTTGCCTCTTCCACTCATTCTTTTGTTCTCTCCCTGTCGACACAATAAACACCAAACCGATTGAGTCGTGATTCCGTCACATGTCGGTCTGCTCCCGCCCTATAAGCCACATTTATCACACTGAGGTACACTTCTTATTGGCCACAGAGCAGTCGAACCAATTTGCACATCTCAATGGTTCGCCAACGCCAACGCATTATGAAGAGACTTGGACATAAGTAGCCATAGCGCATCGACACCTTAAATACGTACATTCAAGCCATCAGGGCACAAAATGCATGGAAGAGTTACATGAAGTGCAAATCATTCTTATCTGAGCAATGTACGGGACAATGGCGGAAGTAATACTTGTATTTGTCATTGTTCGGCAAAAACTCCCAGCTTCTCAGGTAATGAGCAATTAGGACAAATACATTCCTGTTTAGTCTATTCTATGTCACCAGAGTGAACGCAGTGCCACTCCGATTCTCCATTTCTCAACGGACAGAACCTTATTGGACAAAATCCCCGCATTGATAAAAACCAACGACGGCTCCACTGCACTGGCGAAACAATGCAATATAGCTGTCAATAACAGTAGCAAAAATGGTTTAACTTACTTTTCTTTAAAGTATTAGGCATCGCAAACGAATATTAGCCACAATTGATTTCATGCTTCTGGCAGAAATTACGCGAACCTTTTGCATGTGAATTTTAAAGTTAGATAATTTTTGCATAAATTAGACGCAAGTTGAAATTTGCATCTGATTCTCCTTTACTCTAAGATAGAAAAAACAATGACAAGAATGACTTTTAGAAAAGGCAGTTTTGACTTGCAAAGTAAGTCAGATCAAATTGTTTGTAAGCGACATGTTTGGATTTTGCGTGCTGCTAACATACTTATCAACCAATCGTGCAATAACACCGCTATAATTATAATCGCCTTTATAATCTATGCTTTGGTTTTTTCTAATGTTTTGGCGTGATTGAGCTGTTAACTGACTCCGAGACCCGGTCTTCCATGCCTTGATGCCTCTCTCAAGCCATATTCCCTTTCGTTAGTATCAAACGAGAGACGATCAGAACTTATAAGACGATATCTTACCTTTTGCGGCTCTGAAGACAGAACTGGATTGTTTATATGTCTGCGCACGGCTCTACGTGTTGGTTCGGGATTTTATATGCATAGTTAAGAAGTACCTGTTGCTCTGCATCCTTATGGTGCGTGAATAAACAGTGATTGGGTTATGAAGGTGATTTAGAATACAATGCTTGCACATGGTTTGACGCTCTGTTGTGGTAGATCTATTTGTCTCTTAGGGTTATAGTGTTTATCACTGAGCTTTTATTTTATGTAGTGGTTGCACCTGCCAAACTCGAGCAACTTGTGACCAGTCTGCTAGGTGGTTTTGAACTACTTTGGATAGATGCACCTTTTAGAAAGAACTGGCGTTTGCTTAGCCTCTCTGTACTTTTGACAACCGCGCACACGCCTAAGCGTGGCATAGAAACGATCTTGAGCTTGTCACTACAGCCATGTTCCCTATCGGTAGCGCTTACTTCGTAACCCGTTCATTCTTGTAGCAGAGTACACGTAGACAACCACTGCTTGGATTGGTTCGGCTGGACAGTGAGGTCGTCAATTTGTGTGCAGGTGTTTGTTGTTTCCCCACTACCGACCTTTTTTCCAATTAAAGTTTCATTGTGAAGAAACGACTTCCACAGTGGTCTCTCTTATGAGGAATTTTAGGCTTTGAAGAGTGGGTTTCTGACTCGATCGAACCATGCTTATAGTAAGTCACTAAAGCACATCGTTGGTGCGTGGATGGATGCAAAGAAGTGGGTGCGTCTCGTATACGTGGCTCTGTTGGCGAACGCAGTGTACCGAAATTTCTCCATTGCCTGTTTATTTTGCTTAGTTATTGCTTTTTTTTAGACAACGAAGCAGGAATTAGTTGAGCTGACGAGTCTTCTGAAGCAATGATTGATAAGTAGGCGGCTCTCTGCATGGAAATTTACCCGAGTCATCCGTGAGAGTGTAGTGGATCATGTAAGAGGAAGTGGGTTGATTGATGTCTTGCAGAAGGGCGTGGGTGGAAGTGGATTCATTGCCGTCTGCTAATATTCGAGTGAGTAGCATGAGCGTTGGCCAGGGATACAGAAGTTCAACTTCTTTCAGATCTTTTCACTCCTTGTAATTGACGCGCAGAGGAGCTTGGAGTTCAGGAACAGAGTCCTGGGCCAAATCAGCCTTTGATTGTCATTGCAAGCCTTTTCGTAAGCTTTAATCGACTGGGAGGTAGGAAAGCAGCCTGCACAATGTGCTGCTGCCATCGGCAATGAGTGGCGATGCATTGGGAATGCAATCATTCAAGCCAATTTTCCACAATGTGCACCAAACATTTTCGAACGGCATCCAGTAGATGGATCTGTCTGAGAGTGAACTGGAGAAGGAGAGCGCGTGAAATCGGATGATGGTATCAAGCACTGCATCCATATAAATGCTGCTAGCATATCTTTAAGGCTATTTCGCAGCGTGATGTCGCTTCAGACATCAGTGGTGCAAATCGACTTGTAATTTGCAGCCATTTTTCGCATTTAAGCATTTGTATCTAGCTGGTTGATCGCTTGGTCTTTGAACACGTAATGAAGCATGTCATTGGAAGGGCGGACGCGCGATTGAGAAGATGCCTAAAATCAGTGTAGTAAGACTATAAAATAAGGCATAGACGGAGGAGCGGGTTTTGTCAGTTGTTTCAATTTGACACAATTATGGCAATCGCAATCGACTGAGTGGTTTCTTGGCTTCTGTGTAGGCACTTGCACCTTGTTGGTTCGTTTGAGTATGGGGCAGAACCAATTGAATGCACTGATCGAAAAACTCAACCTTGAACCATCTAAACGCGCATCAAACTCTCAACTCTGTGAAGCCGGCAGCCTTCCAGGTCTCAGCACCAGTTAGCCCTGTTTTAGCGATGCCTGGTTTTGGTGGCACCCTTTCAAATCGGGTACGAATTCTGGCTTTAAGACCGCTTGGTAGCATTGTAGGCAGCTCGACTTCCCAATCGCACCCGGTTTAACCCATTTTGATGCGGTCACGCTGCTTATTTCCTTCACCCTCATAATCTAGCATACGACTGGGAGGGATTGACTATGGCAGCGCTTTGTAGACAATTCATTCATCATCATCACTGCTCCCAATGTTGCCACATTCTGATAAAGATGATTTGATTCAATTGTTTTATTGCAATTGGACTTGGTTGCATTTTGTTGAATGAATAGTTTATTCATTCTACTTGAAATGAGGTCACCCAATTTCTGTGTTCCATGAATTCATTCTTCCTGCGAGCATAAAACTATTTTGCTTGACGGTTTTCATAGACCCTGTTGTCCCTTAAATTGATGAAATGTTTTTTTTAGTGGGGATGAGTCTGAGCAGAAGCTTTGCTTGATCACCTACTTCGTAGCGTCGATTTTGCAACCGCTTAATGGCCCTTCTAGGGCACTCACTGGTCATCCAAGTGGCTCAAATCAGGGCTGATGTAATAGAAGTCGACTAACCTCCATCTTTACCTTAATCTAGAAGAATTTTTTTTACAGTCATTATGATACTAAGTAAAGTGACTGCGCAACAAATTCTTTTCAATTTCCCAATTAACTAATCGTTTGATATTGTGTGCATCCCACTACGTTTCGCTTTTTATTACTTCCAAATCAATTTCACACATTTCAGTAGGCTTTCCTAACTCTTATGTTTTAGCAGATGCTGGCAGGAGAGAGTATAATAAGCCTCTTTTATTACATCCATTTAACATCAAAACTATCTTTCTCTCTACTTTTCAAATCAACTAACTCATTTCCTTACCGGCAGATCATGACATTAAATCTTGCATCGCAAATCGGAAATGTGGCATGATACAGATGCTTCCTGTGGCATTTTATCTCCAACTCCCAGCTTCTTCTGACACGACTTCGTTCTACCAGTGGACGTCTTTTCCAAGTACATTTGGCTTAGAGTGGAGCAGAAGCTACGAATGCGTGGATGTAGACGAATCAGAGTTGTCACCAATGTGAATGGGTGAGGGTGCGTAGGCAGCAAAGAAGACCATGCAATGTAGATTGTACTATGCAATGGCCTATTTTCGTATCATTCCACCTCACATCAGTGCGAAGGTGTGAGCCCACTTAGGAGCAATCACTTCTCGCATGTTTCATCTCTGACTGTGCGTCACATGTGAGAAAGTGCTTCCATGTTTCCTGCCTACTTCGACGCCGCGTACTGGTAAAGTGGGTTCATTATTATGCGTTTGTAATAAAAGGGTGCGAAAGCGTTTGGGAGGGGTGGTAACTTCTGAGACGACAACGTGCTTGTGCTACGCATCCCTTGAGGCTGGTGAGTGTTGAGGTCAAATTTGGGCAAAATTGCATGTGCTACGTATCCTACGACAAGTGAGACAACACGGTGAAGTGGTCCACTTCATTGGACTACTGAATAACAGACTCATTCTCAGCACATTCTTTCACAGTGTTGATGCATGTGTGCGGGACGATTCGTGGACTTGTATCATGATGCTCTGAGGGCAGATGGTGAAGGCTTTACACCCTTCAGAATGTTGTCCGTAAATACATGTGATCAAACTACATCATCCGTGAGGCTGATAAGTTGGCACTTCGCCTTCTCTTTATACATTGATGGCGTGGCTGTTAAAACTAAGGGATTCGGTAATTGGATGGAAAGCAAGACCTTTAGTTTGCCTCAGATGCAAATTTTCCTGCTTCAAAGTACCTAGCTACGTTCAGAAATGGCCTTTTTGTAATTCTGAATGAAATTTCAATGAATATCAGCCACACCGCTCTAGATTTGGTATCAAGGGGAATAATTGATAATAATAATTGCATCGCTTTGTGCTACTAGTGAATAAAAGCAGTAGTGTCGTGACTTCCTTCATAGAAATGATGCTAGACTTCACTTCATTGCCACAATATTAGCGCAAAGACCGCATACCAACAGTGTGCAGGCTTGTACTGTAATAAAAAAAATCCAAGAACTTCCTTCTGCACAGCGTTTGCAAATTTCACCGTCAAGTCATCGTGTCCTCCCTAAGTTTCGGTCAAAATTATCTTCTGATCTAGTTGGTAAAGCAAGGCTACAGGTGAAATTGCATATAAAGAACATGCCAATTGCCTTCACAGCACCGTGTCGCAATGTTCCTCATCCGTGCCACAGACAAGCACCAAAACTATGAATAAGGGTGCTAACTAGGAATAAATCATTGCGTATTCCTCCGACGTTAAGGTGCATTACCGTGTCGTAACAATTGTAATAAGGTACATGACAGAGTGCGAAAACCCTTTGGAGAGGACTGTAGATCGTTCTCCACTTTCTACCAATTTCGATTCTCAAACCCCACCACAAACGTTTTCCCCAGACATCACTTTACTGCGTGCATTATTCTCGTGTTGCCTTGAGGCCAACAGGGCTGAAACCATTGGTTGAAGAAAGTAATTTCTTCCATTTCACAAAGTCACAGTTAAACTCGCTACCACACATTTACTACTTGTGTGAATAATTCATGACGCAGGCACATAAAATGAAGCATCTTGTCAGTAAAACAGTTACACTGCAGTTTGTTTCAAAGAAGGTGCAAGGATGAATAGGAGGTCTGCGATTGCGACGCCGGGATCCGATGGGCTAGTATTAAATACAATTGCGTTTCATATACGTCAGCTGGAAGGCAGTACAAGAAACCAAGGAAATAACCAAGTGGATGCTAGCATTGTCACAACTGGATATTGTGGGAAAAACAACCGAATTAGTATGACTTGCTGTGCATATAATACCTTGGTCATGCCTCCTAGACAGCAGTGCAAATCACAGACCATGACGTCAAACAAACAGAGTCCTGTATATAAACGATTTCGACTTCTCTCCATGCCGAACTGCATCGTAATCAAAGCAGCACCCACCTTTATTGACACTCTGACTCGAGTCTTGCCTTTGGAATCTAGCTAATCAGAATGAGGAGCAAGTGACACACTACTTGTGACTCAAACAACAAACCTCTATCGTTCCCTGACTTAAGAGCTCACAAAGGTTCTGCGATGCCTCGAGACACTCAGCAAATTGCATTAGAACGTGCCACCGTTCTCACCTAAATCAAATGCAGCCTATGGATTCCACCATTACGTCCTCACTCACTGCTTGTCGCTGTGCTTGGGCCCACTTTATAGTCGCGGTTCGAGTACACTTCAACAGAAGTTACTAGAGGAGTGGAAACGTCGCTTTAGCGATGATGTGGGTTCATACAATGAAGTCAGATCTGCAGACACCTAATTTTCTTCACTCAAACTCCATTCGGTACCTTCTGGTTTCCTCTACCTATTCCGCCATCTAATGCAGCTTTCGTGTTTGTTTGTTCATGCCACCAAATGCACAATCTGGTGGTTTTATCATCGGACCCCTACGATGGAAAACTATCCCAAACCCCAACATAACCTCATTATTTTCATCTGCCTACTTTCACTGAACTGGTTGCGCTCATGATTGTATGCCACACGTCTGCAAGGCGATACAGTCGCACTTTTAGCTGTGTTAATCGTGGCAGAAGCAGGCGATGGTGTAGTACGTGCAGCATTTTTACCGAAAGTCAAATTATGCGAAAAGGCTGAAGGGTGTGCAGAACTCGCCATCTGCCCTCACAGCACCATGTTGCATGTCCTCAACCCGTGTCACAGACATGCATCACACCTGTGAATGGGTGTGTTGAAACGGAGAGTGTTATTTAGTGCGCTACCAAAGTGAGCGGCTTTACCGTGTTGTTCCACTTGTCGTGGAATACGGGGTATTTGCAATTTTGCCCAAGTCTTACCTCAACACTCACCTGTCTCTATGAAATCGTAGCGGCTTCACAGTGTCGTCCCAGAATTCACCGTCCCTCCAAATGCTTTCACACGCTTTCATTACAAATGCATAACATTAAAAACACACCTTACACGCATGCGACGTCTAGGCAAGCACGAGGCACTGAAGTACTTACCTACATGTAATAAACACTCGGAGATGTTTATTAGATGAGAGAAGCTGTTGCTCCTAAGTGGACCCACAAACCGCAGCACCGATGTGAGATGAACTGATAGGAAAATAGGCCTTTGCATGGTAAGAAGACAGAGAGTTGGACCGACGTGAAGCCTTCTCACAATCGCAACTATCAGCTGCGCTGCATTGACAACTCGGATGCCAACCCACCCCAACCTACTTGCGTTGGTGGCAATTCTGATGCATCTGCATTTACGCATCATCATCTTCTACACGCACTAAAGTCGAATGTACTTGAGGAGGTGTCTGGAGGTGGAACGAAGTCCTGGGGCAAGAAGCTCAGAGTTGTAGATAAGATGCTACAAGAAGCATCTGTGCCAAACCAAATTACTCATTTAGGAAGCAAACTATGGTGTCATGTTCTGCCTGTACGAAAGTGAATTATTTTAATTGAAGCGTTTACAGTTAAATAGCTTTGCTGTCACATGAAATTATTAAAAATGAAAGAGATTTTGTCATCACCTACCAGCATCTGCTTAAAGAAAGGAGTCGAGCAAGCACGTTGTGGGAGGTGGAATTGCTTTCAAAGCGTTGATCATTGGGACGACGTGGAAGGCGCACAATGTCAAACGACTGCTTCATCAGAAAGTGAAAATAAAACTTGTCGCGCATTCACTTCACTTAGTACCAGCATGACTGTGAAGGAGAATATGTATTGCTAAGCGTAAAGACAGCTAAAGATCAGCGGTTGGAGGAAGGAGTGTGAGCAGCTCTTGTGTGCGTATGTGTGGAGAGGATCGTCATGTGGAAAGGTTCTCGTCATAGCCATGAAATTCGATGGTTCCCGGTCTAGTGGCTTCGCCTACACATGCAACAATCTCAAGATAACAAACCTCTCTTTTCCACTAACTACAAAGTCACGAAGAAGATTGGTAATTTATTGAGACCTCAAAGAACGAATTTGCAGAATGATTGGTGAACTACTGTTCTAGATGGCTCAAAACGAGTAAAATGTGCGCAAACATTTTAGATTTGGCCATGGGATAGACACAACTCCCAAATCTTAACAAATCCTCTTTGATTGCTTTATTCTCGTCCCTCTTTTCTCTCATATCAATTTCTCTTGACTTAGCAACCGGTTATCGAAGTATTAATATGAAGTCCCTGAGAACAGAGCTACGTGCTCCAAAGTAATGAATGAAAGGCAGTTGAAGGAGGTTCGCTCGAAGCAGCGACAACTCCCATCGCCATGCCTCGTAATGCCCACTCAAGCTTTGGGCTGAAGGGGCCTCCGCGTAAGGCTCAAGATGGTTGATTCAATTGGCAACACGTACCATTCCTCATCACTTGGTACAAAACTCGGCATTTTAATGAATCTCTTAAAGACAATCAGTCACTTAAAGAAATTAGAAATTTGAAAGGTACAAATGCTCCTCCGCCTAGAGTAAAATTACAAGGATTACTGTTAGTCCCTTCTATGAACGGCAGAAGAGGTCTCTTCATTCCATACAGAAACATTGGCATTGTCTGCAGCTATTCCTCCTTCTAAGTGAACTGTGAGACGAAACATTTGGCATTACGTTTAGCATTGTATAAGCATCCTTTTAGGATAACATTTTTGCCGCATACCGTTGAATGCTGATTATGCTCACGATTGTATGCCATTTGTAATGAGGCAAAATCCTCACTCTTCTCGTAATTTTTGTTGAGGTGTGCTCGAATCGAGATTATAAAATGGAACCGAGCCCATCGCTCAATAGTTAGATGGGATGAAAGCGTGAGGTAAAGAATCTGTTTCCGATGTTGATGAGTATGTTCGAATGTTGTGATGCCACTTTTCAAAATGCTTTGAGAGTGGGAGTAGAGACTGGCTTCTTGAGTCAGAATTAATATTTTAGATGGTCTCCACTCTGATACGCTTGATTCGAGTCTGATTAAATTAAGACAGCAAAGTAGGGAAAGAGCTTCCTTTTGTTAGCGCAAGAGCGACCGACCCGTTCATCGCCTAAACAGTTCAGTCTCAGTTTCATTAGCAAACATTATTTCAATCTGGATCACATTAATTCACACTTACCTGTCTTCTAGCGTTTAATTAGATTCAGCTATGTGGATGTAATTGTAATGATTGCATGTCACTGATGTGTAGCTTTCACTTGTGTGTGGACGTCAATCAACAATTTTACCAAAGCATGTCTTCATTGGCATCTGGATAGCGTAACTGAATTTCTATTGCTATGCAAAGGAAGAGCGATAGCTTTGTTCAAGCATTCACTTCTTTTTATTTGTGCACGTTTATCTTAATTTTAAGAGGTAAGGACACTTTCCTCTAAAATTATTATTTTGATCTGTATCAGCGATATTAAGCAGCAACCGTGCCAAAATGCGCACAACAATAAAGACATCCAGTGAATACAATTTAAGAGGGCTCATTTTACGTAAGCACATGTGCCGTGAAATTTTGAAAGTAGTTATAACATTTGGCATTGCATGATGTCTGGTGCGACACTGGTTAAACTGGTAGTGAAATGATTCGATAGAAGGAAAGTTTTATTTTAAAAGTTAAATTAAGTGGAACTGTATACCGCCTAAAGGAACAAGCATCCCGGCGTTACGTAAGATGAAGGTGTAGAACAATGCAGGAAGGGTCTCTTCAACTAATCTCTACCAGAGTTGAACATTAAGAATATTGCCCCATAACTTGCTCGATTACCTTCATGAAGGCGTTTAATGTGATAATAAACGGATCGCAAATGACGCCGATGTGATTGAGTCTAAAATCAGTACGGCAGCAGGAAGAGCATTATCTTGCTTCCCCACAAATTCATCTTAAGACAATCAGCGAGCCATGATGCCTCATTTGAAATTGACCAAAACAATTTCGCGTCTCGGATGTGATTACATGACTCATCATTTCGGGGGTGCATGTCACCGATCTCATGTAGTCGCCGGCGTAAACTGTCATTTGTTTGGTACTGACTCATCACAGATGGCCAGAATTACTTAATCAAATGCATGATTCTGCTAAGAATCTAAGTATGTTCAAATAGAGTTAATTAGGTAAGGATATTTGCCTTCTTCATCATCCTGACCACAATTTCTACTAGTCATTCACTTAGGGCCTACTGCGAATGTTTAGCGCACTGGGTTTTGTCAACACTGTAGGAAAGTGAGTTGCAGTCCTGATCCTATTTTTGCACAATTTGCGGGCATTAATTTTTGCGTATTTTTACAAACGCTGCATCGATGAGACGCTCAAACACCTTTGAGAGATATCGGTGACTAAAATGTTTCTTCACTCTGAGTGAATTTAATACACCGCTGCTAGTCTTCATGCTGGACTGTGACAAAGGTCTCTTTCTTTAACAAAAGGACGTTCATACGTTGTCTAAGCTATTTCCTGTTTTTACTAAATTGTGGGGCGAATCGTTCAGCATCGTGTTTATTATTTGATAGGACTTATCTTAAAGGATAATTTGTGCCTTAGTGGGCAAAAAGTCGAGAGTGCTTTGATTACCATGTGTAGAGGGTTCGTCAGGAAGGGACGTCAGCAAAGCGATGCAGACGCTATGCCTAATCGATGAGTCGCGGCAAAGGCAGACAATGTTGCAGTACGTGCTACATTCAAAAACAAACCTACTTAGTATCGTCGAAGTTGGAATGGCACTGCTGACTCTAGTGTGCGAGAGTTTGCTTTCATCTTTCTGCCAAACCCTTGTTCCAAGTCTAGTATGCGTCCGGTAAGACGAAAGGTTGAACATTGCAACAAACACATTTACAAAACATACTACTGTCAATTTGTAAGTAGTAAAGTTTTGTTAGCTTATAACTTCTGCCTGTGACATGAACATTGTGAGCTAACTCATGTCGATGTGAATGTACTTGCGCATTCACTAAACCTTTTCAAACTATCTAAAACAGCAGTGTGCTTAACGTTCTACAAAACGATGTATTAGTTTTCAATAAATTTTATCCACTCCTATGTTTGTCAATTTAAAATTTTTACATGCGTGGACAAAGCCGCTAGACCAAGAACCGTCAAAACCCAGTTTCATGGCATAACACTTCCCAAATGGCAGTCCGCTTTGCGTATGCGCATACAGAACCTATTTACTCTCCCTTCCAATCGTCTAGCTTCTAATATCGTTAGAATTAGCAAGACTCAGTGCACGTTTACAATTCAACTAACATGGAACAGAAATGACTGCTGGATAAGTTTCGTTTCCATTCCTCATAGAGTAGTCGTTCAATGCTTCGTGTGTGTAAGGCAGCATTAAGTGGAACAAATAGAGTTGGGGGGAGGACAATTGGGTGTTGATATAGCTGGCTTCGCTGCATGAACCCACATCGGCACTAGAGCGATATTTTCACTCCTCTCGTGACTTCTGTTAAAAAGTACTGGCACCGGGACTATAAATAGGAATTATCAAAGTGGCTAGCAGCGGGATAGGATGACAGAGCGAAGTAGAGAGGATTCATTTGACGTAGATGAATGTGTTGGTACATTCTGATCCGATTTGTGGACTGACCCGAAACATCGGACAAACAGTTGCGATCGTCTGAAAAGCGAAGTCAGGGATTTTCGAGTTTCTTTATATTCGTCGATTCTGTGCGATCTAATAAGCTTGATTTAAAAAGGCAGGTCTGTGCTAAAATGTAAATGAAGGTGGATGATGTGCCGGACATGCTGCGGTGCGGTATTGGAGGAAGTCAACACCGTGTGTTTACAAGGCGGTGTTCGTTCGGCACGGCCAAGGTGTTATTTCCATCGTTGCCTACGCCGATCGTAAAGAATTAACTTTCAATTTGGCCACCTCCTAATTTTAAAGTCCAGCATTCAGTGTTTTCGTCAGCACTTCTGTAGTGAAGGTGTCCCATCACTGCCTTTAGCTGACGAACATCAAATGAAATTGCAATTAAGTGGGTGCTGTCAGTTCCCGACGTTGTAATCACATATATTTTATTCATCTTTACTGCTTTACACTCAGTAGAGGTTGCACCTAAATTGTTCAAAATCACAACGGGTGTGATGTTATGTGCCTACGTAAGGGGCTATTCACATCGGCAATACATGCATGGCAGCAGGTCTGTGCATTTGTGGAATGAAAATAGTGAAACGTCTCCAGCTCTGTGGGTCTAAAGGCAACAGTCGTCTTGATTTGTAACGTCTTTCCATGTCACTTCGAGGGTGGGTGTGTTCAAAAGCGAATTACAGCGAAGCGTTTGAAGGTGGTATGCGCCGTTTTCCCTAACATTGAAGTACGTAAGTCGAGAGCAGCTGCAATCGCCTGTTATTTGTGAATGCTTTTGGATTGTTAATTTGGTGGGTTGCATCGCGTTGGACAAGCACAATTGGTGTGCGCTGTAAGGAACGACGATAATGGCGATGCATGCAGTCGGATTAACACTGAGCGGTTGATAAGGCCGTTGTTTGCCTCATTGATGGACTGTTACTCTGATTATCCTCTTTACTGAATGTAAACTGTCCACGACTGATTGTCTCCAAAACTGCAGGTCTAATTCTTTTACTGACCTGAGTTCTTTGGATCGAGAGCTTGGAAGCGAATGGTAATGCTGCGTCACTAGTGCTGATGCGATGGAAAACAGATTAAAGATTGTCGGAAGCACTGAGTGTGAGAGGAGAGGCGTAGTTGGTCCGAAATGAATTGATACAGGTGCTGTGTAGAGATTAGCCTGCCCTAATGAGGTCTACGGCTACGTTTAAGATTGGATCCTATTTTCAGCATTTACTTCTGGCATTGTGTCCTTTAGTGCCCTTGATTACGTTTTTGATTGCATTCTTTGATGGTATAAATGCTATGTGGACTCGTTATTGCTCCACAAACCTGATCTCGCGCTGTCTATTGAATTGCCTCGTCTCTTGCCCGCTCAGACGTTGCATATTTCTACAACCTCTGAGTTGGCAGAGGGACGCTATTACGGTTTGCTTAAGGCAAGTGAGTGTCCCCATCACGGTGTAGCATTTTATCTCCGACTTTGAGCTTCTTGCCACAGGACTTCGTTCTACCTCTAGACATCTCCTCCAAGTACATTCGACTTTAGTGGGTGTAGAAGATGATGATGCGTAGATGCGGATACATCAGAATTGCAACTAATGCGAGCAGGTTAGGGTGTGTTGGCAGCCGAGTTGTCCATGCAACGCAGATAATGTTTGCAATTGTGGGAAGGCTGCAAATCGGTTTAACTAGCTGTCTTCTTACCATGCAAAAGCCTATTTTCCTATCGTTTTGTCTCACATCAGTGCTGCGGATTGTGGGTCCACTTAGGAGCAACAACTCCTACCATTTTACATCTCAGAGTGTTTATTACACGTGGGTAAGTACTTCAATGCCCCATGCTTACTTAGACGTCGCATGCTTGTAAAATGTGTTTTTAATGTTATGCATTTGTAATGAAAGCGTGTGAAAGCATTAGGAGGGACGGTAACTCCTGGGACAACACTGTGAAGGTACTGCTATTTCTTTCAGACAGGTGACTGTTGAGATAAGGCTTGGGCAAAATTGCAAATACCCCGTATTCCACAACAAGTGGAACAACACGGTGAAGCCGCTCACTTTGGTGGCGCACTAAATAACACTCTCCGTTTCAACACACCCATTCACAGTTGTGATGCATGCTTGTGACACGGGTTGAGGACATGCAACATGGTGCTGTGAGGGCAGATGGCGAGTTCTGCACACCCTTCAGCCTTTTCGCATAATTTGACTTTCGGTAGAAATGCTGCACGTACTACACCATCGCCTGCTTCTGCCACGATTAACGCAGCTAAAAGTGCGACCATATCGCCTTGCAGACGATTGTTCCTCATTGGGAGTAGCACACAATCATGAGCACAATCAGCTCAGTGATATCAGATTTATGAAAATGATAAGTTCTTGTTTAGATTTGGGATAGGTGTTTATCGCATCAGCTTGTGCACTTTGTGGCATGGACAAACAAATACAAAAGCAGCATAGAATGGCGGAATAGGTAGTCGAAACCAAAAGGAACCGAATGGGGTTTGAGTGAAGAAAATCAGGTGCTTGCAGATCTGACTTTACTGTATGAACCCACATCACCGCTAAAGCGACGTTTCCACTCCTCTAGTAACTTCTGTTGAAGTGTACTTGAACCGAGACTATAAAGTGGGCCCAAGCACAGCGGCAAGCAGTGAAAGGGGGCAGAATGTTGGAACCCATAGGCTGCATTTGATTAAGACGAGAACGGTAGAACGTTCTAATGCAATTTGCTGAGTGTCTCGAGGCATCGCAGAACCTTTGTGAGCTCGTAAGTCAAGGAAAAATGGGGATTTGTTGTTTGGTTTACAAGTAGTGTGTCACTTGCTCTGCATTCTTACTAGCTAGATTCCGGAGGCAATAGACGAGTCAGAGTGTCAAAAGAGGTGGGTGCTACTTTGGTCATGATGCAGTTCGGCATCGAGAGAAGTTAAAATCGTTTACATGCGGGGCTCCATTCGCTTGGCGTCATGGTCTGTGATTTGCACTGCTGTCTAGGAGGCATGACCGAGGTATTATATGCACAGTAAGTCATATCAATTTGGCTGTGATTCCACGACTTCCAGTTGTCACAATGTCAGCAATTACTTGGTAATTTTTTTGGTTTATTCGTCAGCTTACCGGCACACAGGTTTCTTGTGCTGCCTTCCAGCTGAGGTATATGAAACGCGATTGTATTTAATAGGAACCCATCAGATCCCGACGTTGCGATCGCACACCTCCTATTCGTCCTTGCATCTCTTTTGGAACAAACTGCAGTCTAACTGATTTACTGACAAGATGTGACATTTCGTGTGCCTGCGTCATTAGTTATTCACAGCGGCAAAGTGTTGCGGATATAAAAAGCCATTTCTGAACGTTACAAAATCCTTGAAAGTGCGAACTTATGCATCTTAGGCAAAATGAGGGTCTTGCTCTTTTTATTAAATCGCCAAATCCCTTAGATGTGACAGTCACGCCATCATTGCATAATGGGAAGGCGAAGTGACAACTTATCAGCCTCCTGATGATACAAGTCGCCAAATCTTACCGCACACATGCATCAAAACAGTGAAGGAATGTGCTAAAAAGGAGTCAGTTATTCAGTACTCCAAAAAGTGGACCACTTCACTCGCGAGCCTCAAGGAATGCGTGACAGAAGCACGCTGTCGTCTCAGAAGTTACCGTCCCTACCAAATGCTTTCGCACCCTTTTTTTTACAAATGCATAACAAAGAACCCACTTTACAAGTACGCGACGTCTAAGCAAGTAAGAGACATGGAAGTACTTACTCACAGGTGAAGCACACTCGGAGATGAAATATGCGTAAGGTGATTGCTCCTAAGTGAACTCACACACCCTTCGCATTGATGTGAGATGGAATGATAGGAAAATAGGCCTTTGCATTAGTAAGAGGGAAGCCAATCCAATACTGCCTCTACAATCTACATTGCATGGTCTACATGGCTGCCTACACACTCCCATCCAGTCACATTGGTGGCAATTCTGATTCGTCTACATCCACGCATTCGTAGCTTCTACTCAAACCGAAGTCAAATGTACCTAGAAAAGACGTCCGCTGGTAGAACGAAGTCCTGTCAGAAAAAGCTGGGAGTTGGAGCTAAAATGTCACGGGAAGCATCTGCATCATGCCGCATTTCTGATGTACGATGGAAGATTTAGTGTCATGCTCGGCCAGTAAGAATGTGAATTAGCTGATTTGAAAAGGTGAGAGAAGGATAGCTTTGATGTCAAATGGATGTAATAAAAGAGGCTTATTTTACTCTGTCCTGCCAACATCCGCTGTAACACAAGAGTTAGGAAAGCCAACTGAAGTGTGTGAAATTGATTTGGAAGTAATGAACAGTGAAACGCAGCAGGATGCACACAATATCAAACGACTGCTTCATCAGGTAAGGGACCAAGTCCTGCCGCGCTGTCAATTTACTTGGTATCATCATGACTGCAAAACAAAATATGTCTTGATTAATGTAAAGAGGGGAAAGGATTAGCGATTGGAAGGAGGAGAGTAAGTGGCTTTTGTGTGTGGATGCATTGAGAGGACTGCCTCGTGAGAAGGTTCTCTTCGTAGCATTGGATTTTGACGGTTCTCATACCTCGAGGCAGTCAGCCAACATATTTATCCACATCCAAACAAGCCTCTCTCCCTCACTAGCCTGTTCTCTCCCCTGCTTGCTTTACGCGCTCAGATCTACTTTATAGTCATGGTTCGAGTACACTTCGATGTAACTCACGAGGAAATGAATATATCGCTCAACAGACAACATGTGTTTATACAGTGAAGTCAGCTATGCCAGCAATTGACTGTCCTGCCTCCAACTCTACTCATCACCTTCGATGTTGCCCCACAAAACGGCACACACGCATCCACATTACTCCTCGGCGTAATTATAAAATTGAAATAGGTTCCTGTGTGCACCATATGCGAAAAATGGGCTGCCACTTGAGTAGTCGCATGCCGTTATACTAGAATCTGATGGTTGTCAGTCTAATGACTTCTCCCATCATCTATCACAACCTGAATGAACGACTTTCCCGAACGTTTGGTGAACCAATGCCTTAGATGGCTCAAAAGGGGTAATAAACGCGTCAGTACATTGTCATTCACATTTGTTTGGTCACAAGTTTCGCTGCATAGGCAAAACCAATAACTAATAGAATGGCACCAAGTGCTATTGAATGGCAGCATATTTTGTAAAAATGTCAATCAACGTGGATGACACTTGGAGGAGTGCTGCATGACCCACGATGCAAACAAATGCCCGTTTTACTGCCAACCTTGTGGGAAGAGACTCAAGTGACACGGTCACTGTGATGTAAGGATTTTCAAATGGGTCTTTATAGTGCCACAGGTTTTGGCAAGCATCGTGCAATACCTAGCATCCTTTACTAATTCACTTCGACCCGTCACTGGTATCGCCATTGAATAACCGTTTGCACTAACGTCTCTAATGTTGACAGATACTTGAAAGATCATCATCCTAGTAATGTTCTATAAATTTATTCTCTAGAGAAGGTTTTTGCCAGTTGGTGCCATACCCGCCGTACCGTCTTGCTGGACGAGTCTTAGACTGCAGCTATGGGTTTGGCAGAAAGACAAAAGGAAGCTCTCGTACACCCGGGTCAATAGTACCCATCTGATTTCGACGGGGGTTAATGGGTTTACTTTCGAATGTGACAATCACTTTGCTATCTTCTGCTTTTGCCGCAACCAGGCTGTTAGACAGATTGTTTGCATCACTTCGCGGATGCCCTTTCTTGACATTTCATCAAAAAGCCATCGTGGTAGCACTCCTTGCTTTGCGATGAATACGGCACAAGGAACCTCCAGAAAAGAAGTCTTATTGAACGATAAGCACAATGCTGGACAGTTCGTCCCATAATTTAGTCTTTTTGCAATGCCCGTATCCCTGCATTCAATAGAAAGACATTTTACCGTTCGAAGTGAGGACTGCAGCAGTTAATTAATTCACTTTAATCGCCGATCTGCCATACAGGACTTTTAGCGACACATCAATGCGAGGTTTGGGGACGCGTAAGAATAAATGTTCCGCTTGTAGGGACTTTTGATTTATGCTTCGGCTCAAGGACTCTGATGTGGCGGGTTCTTCCTTTTTCCTCCTTCCGCCCTTGCTATTCGAATTCTGAGTATGCTTTGACGTCTTCATTATGGATAAGAGAGAGGGTACAGAGGGAGAGTTCAGAACGGGTATGTGCCACGCTCTTGGGACCATCTCAAGCAGCACCCAAAGACAAGGCGGCTCTGCTGCTAAATGTACATTAGAATGCCAAAGTTGTTCTAACTAATGCAAGGCAGCAGCACATGTTCTACGTCCTATTGGCCTCATCCGTCAGAGTCTCATCCAACTAGATCAAGCGAAGAGGCGTGGAGATCCCTCCTTTCATTGTGCTTTCACTCTGTGCCATCTTGATGTATTGCGTTCCATTGCACACACTTAAAGATCGCAAATCAAGCATCTCCCTCTCTCCACTCAGCAAAACCATTTCTAAATTGCATGTTCCAATGGCAATGACATCGGATTGTGCATTGTGTGGCATGGAGAAACAGTCACGAAAGCAGTGTTTGACGGGTGAAGAGGTAAGGCAGCACTAAAGGAAAGAAATGGAGTTGGAACGAGGACTGTCAGGTGTTGGTAAGCTGACTTCACTGTATGAACTCACATCGTCGCTGGTGCGATATTTTCACTCGTCCCGTGATTCCTGTTGAAGTGTCCTCGAGCCGAGATTACAAAGTTGGCATGAGCACATC
This sequence comes from Taenia hydatigena, assembly GCA_036345935.2. NCBI lineage: Eukaryota > Metazoa > Platyhelminthes > Cestoda > Cyclophyllidea > Taeniidae > Taenia > Taenia hydatigena. Next base: position 3,221,308 of record JADWOT020000003.1, read on the forward strand.
GGGCGAACGGTGAGAGAGAACGAGCTATTGCAGCGTTTCGAAGTATGGGACAAAGAAGATGAGTGGAAATGGGGATTTGCCTCTTGGGTCACAGTCGATGCGTCAGTAGCACTCTATTCTGATGTGCCTAATTCGAAAGACAGGATGCGTGGCAGAATGTGAATGGAGGTGAATGATATTCCGGTCATGATGTAGTGTAGCAATGAACGAAGTCAGCAGCATTTGTATGCAAGGTTGTGCTGGCAACTCAATAGGTCGTGTCTGCTCAAATTAAGACAGTAATGTAAGGAAAGAGCTTTCTGCTGTTAGCGCATGTGCGACCGATCCGTTCATCGCCTAAACCTTTCAGTCTCAGTTCTATAAGCAAACATTATTTCAATCTGGATCACATTAATTCACATTTACCTGTCTTCTAACATTTATTCAGGTTTAGCTATGCCGATTCAATTGTAATGATTGCATGTCACTGATGTGTAGCTTTCACTTGTGTGTGGGCGTCAATCAACAGCTTTACCAAAGCATGCCATTCAAAGGAAGAGCGATAGCTTTGTTCACGCATTCACCTCTTTTTATTTGTGCACGTTTATCTTAATTTTAAAAGGCAAGGACATTTTCCTCTAAAATTATTGTTTTGATCTGTATCATACAATGATACAATGCTTAAGATAAGTGCGAAGCAACATATTAATGGTGCTTATGGAGTCCATGCAGACCCTCACATCGCGTTGCAGTTATCCAGGTTACCCAGTAGCATTGGTAAATCAACAGAGGCAGCAAGGAGCTGGCTAGCTGGCTAGCTAGCCTTGAAGCGTTTGTCAGGGTGCAAAGGACGTAAATGTGGCACATGACAACCTTTGCAACGGAATCATCCTTATCATCGGATCATATACTTCACCATATATAGTAACTAGTTTAACATCAGCTATTCCCTTTGAACGCAGTTTACCTCGTCATTTGATTACTGATGACAGATGAGTTTACTGATAACAGCTCACCCTCCTCCACAAGCACTGAGTAGGCACACTCAGTGATCACGCATGGCCGTAATGATGTAGTTGCCCTTTTCAACTCACATTCCCATCTCTCCATTCTTCCATGCATAAACTCGCCACAACTTAAGTGAATAGCACAGGATAACATTCGAAAACATTAATAAAATAGAATGACTTTTTCTACCTGACGATATGCACATTTTGTGGCCTGTGTGCCGCAGTCCAGCTGATCGGATAATATTTAGGAACCGACTGGTATCAAAAGGAGAATTGTTGCTGTAAGCGCTATCTCAGTGTAGATTAATACTCAAAGTCTTTCCTTTCAACCTCTCATCAAATTAGTGCATTATGAACATGCGGTTTCGTGCTAGCAAGATAAAGAGGTAGAGACGCAGCAAAAGACTCTACATGCTTGCATGAATGTAAGATCGTGGCTAGTGAGGTTATCCACAAGTTGGTAAATCCAGTGGAAGGTAGACATTCATCTCACTGCACTGAGGACAATCACAAATCGTCTCTTCTCAAGGCAATGACCTGATAAATAGTCTATTCTTCGAAATAAAGTCAGTCCGATGGGTGGGCAAGAGGAACATGCAGATGAGCATTCTGACTTCAAGCGACAGCTCCCCTTTTAACGATGGAGAGTGACAAGAAATGAGTGCACGGTTAAATCACGAATACAACGGTTGTAACAAACAGAAGAAGATTGGTGGGGCTGAGACAATACAGATGATCAAGTTGCTGAAGGCTGATGTTCACCCTGTCACTCGTGACGGTCAGGGGAGTGCGGTAGCCCACCTTCGCCATTAGGCTGAGAAGAGAAATGGAGATTAGCATAATGTCTATCAGTGGGGTTGACGTCGATGCAACGGAATTTACAAGTATCAGCGATATTAAGGAGCAACCGTGCCAAAAATGCGCACAAGATTTAAGACATCCAGTGAATACAATTTAGGAGGGCTCATTTTACGTAAACACATGCGCCGTGAATTGTTGAAAGTAGTTATAGCATTTGGCATTGCATGATGTCTGGGTAAACTGGCAGTGAAATGCATCAATAGCAGGAAAGTTTTATTTTAAAGGTTAAATTGAATGGAACTAAAATTTCTTGAGTTGCTGAGAGTTCGTTAAAAGAGCAAATATCCATTGCGTGTATTGGTTGGTGCAAGGACCTTGACTGCGCTTAAAGATATTTTGTATGCCGAGAGAGGTGTTGTGTTAAAAGTCAATTCTCTAGAGCACAAGAATACGCAGGATGATTGCATAAGTGCTTGAAGGATCGTACAGCACAATCTACCATCCAATGTGATGTTGCAAAACAAATAATGCTGTAGAAATTTCTTCCCTCTCTTGATATTCCATTCAACTACCCCTCGTTCAAGAAGCTCGAATTTCCCTGGGTAATTTTTGCAGCATTAGGTGAAACACTCAGTCAGTAGATAGCTTTTTAGCAGGAGTTAGGAGATGAGCCAATCTGTGGCATCAGAATCGGTCTACGCCTCCAAACCATATTTTTCACCGTCGATTTCTGTGCTAGCTGACACCTGCGCGATTTGACTGTCAACTAATCCTTTGGTAAGCATTGCATTAGGGATCTCCTATTTCCGTAAATAGTGACGGCTACCTTCGCTGCATATTGTGCCCTCGTGTGACTGCGCCATTATCCTGCATGATAGCGATTTGATATTAAGGGAGCTGGCATCAATTGCGGTAATGCAGCTAATTTGTAGATAGTGCAAGCCAGGAATATAGCATAACCGGAATTCGATGCATGCTGCCTGGATTCACAATGAAGTCATACCCACTTGGCAATGCGGTCTCAGTTGGAGGCATGAGTCGCATCAAGAAGAGAACAAATAACATGATTTCAAGTGACTCGCTTAGGACAGTTGCAAGTATTTTGGTGTACTTTGTCACCCCTTCATTTCCAAAATTAGCATTTGTTAAAATGGCTACCTCAGTACGTTCATTACTGCTGTTAAATGCCTCTGCCTACCACTACAATTCATGCATAGTCCAAATCACTTCTTAAGCTTAACTTTGAGGCATGTTTGATTGTATAATTAAAACTCGACTGTTTAATCCAATGGCATTGCAACGTTTGAAATCTGGCATTCACCTTCCTGTTATTTTCCAAATTATCCGACGGTTCAGAATGCAGAGCGTATTAAAAACCGCTAATAACTTGGGCACCACGCTGTACTTACCATTCTAGCGCCTTCTTTAATTACGAGCCGTGTGTATACGAATTGACCTCCCTACGGAAATGCTTGAGCCTGCCGATGAGTGAGAGAAACGGCAAAGATTTGACAGATTAGCTTTAACCGAGCTCCCCACATCGCAAGTCGTCCTGTCTCATTTCACACTGTTGGCAATGCTCAACCCTTTTTGGCGTGTTGAACAGCCCTAATTGCAAGGCGGCACGGAATCATACCACTGAGAAGTTGCAATAAAGAGTGGCTTATCGATAATAAGTGATTTGACTCTTTGGTTTGCAGAAAAAGTTTTGCATTTAAAGCGCATTGTGGCTTATAATAACACAAAAAGGGGCCTCTCAAGCGAGCCGAATGAGTGCATGAAATGCTGAAAGTAGCAGCAAATTAAAAACGAGTTCGACCTAGATGCTTAGAAGAGCAGCCCGTATACCGCCTAAAGGAACAAGTATCCCGGCGTTACGCAAGATGAAGGTGTAGAACAATGCAGGAAGGGTCTCTTCATCTAATCTCTACTAGAGTTAAGCATTAATAATGTTGCCCCTTAAATTGCTAGATTAACTTCATGAAGGCGTTTAATGTGATAAAATGGATCGCAGGTGACGCCGATGTGACTGCGTCTAAAATTAGTACAGCAGCAGGAAGAGCAGTATATCGCTTCACCACAAATTCATCTTAGGGCAATCAGCGAGCCATGATGCCTCATTTAAAATTGGCCGACACAAATTCGCATCTCTGACGTGATTACATAACTCATCTCTTCAGAGGCGTGTGTCACTAATCTCATATAGTCGCCGGCGTAACCTGTCATTTGTTTGGTACTGACATCATCACAGATGGTCAGGACTAAATAATCAAATGCATGATTCGACTAAGAATCTAAGTATGTTTGAATAGAGTTAATTAGGTAAGGATGTTTGCCTTCCTCATCATCCTGACCACAATTTCTACTAGAGCCAACTAAAATGTCACTTGTGGTCAGCACATCCCAAATGCATGCGGTGTGACCTACCACACAGAACCAAGCAGCAAAGAACGACAACTTCACCAGAATTCTCCTCCTTCTAGAGACGCTTCAGCTTATAGAGCTGCTCCCGGAATCAAACAGCGCGTGCCAGATAAGGAAAAGGGAGCAGCAGTGCAGCATGCATTCAAGAAATAGGGCTGCGAGCAAACCAAATTGTAGTGATGGTGGGGACATATATTGCGCTAAGTTGTAAAGCAAAGAAGTTAAAATGTCGAAAAATGAGAGAACTCTCCATGAGTGAATGGAGATGCGCTGAAAAGCATAGGCGATTTTAAGCGTCTATGTGGCATTGAAGTGCATATTCAGTCGAGCTGAATGAGACAGTCCTCAAGTCGTAGGCATCACATCATTCTTGGCACTCGGCTGTTGACAAAGACAAAGTTGACAGCACAAGTTTCTCATCAAATCACAGCTGATTGCAATGTGGAACCTAAGCTGATAATACGTTGCTCTTGCGGTGTTTTCACTTAAAACAGCCAACTAGCGCATTTGAGACTCTCAGTCAACCAGATAACTCTAAGTTGCAAAGGACTCATAAGGTAGTACGCTGTAAAATGGTAGTGATTTGAAAGCTAGTAGTAACTCAGACATCTGACCTCACAATACCATGTCATCATTTACATGAATAAGAGGTTCATCACTCAGCCTCTGACGATTTGGTTTTTCCCAGCTACAGAATAGCCTCATCGAAGACATAATGAAGGGCATGCCTCCGCAGTCTTCAGAACGGGCGCAGCTGTAGCAAGCTACTCTCATTGTAGGTAGTGTGCAGCGCACGTGGATCTGTTCATTCATCTGACCTTGCAAATCACCGTGGCGGGTGACAGTTTTAGTGCAGGCATGAAGAGTGGAGATGGGTAGAGGTAACCACTCATACACTTTCCCATTTTATTCGCATATGCACCACTCGAATCGCACATACTTTCAAGCATTGTGTACAGTTTTCTTGAGATTAACTCAACTTTGGTTTTGGTTGCATTTACCACTTCTTTCTGCATCAAATGCACTTACTCCATCCGCATGAGCACATTCTTTTGTGCCATCAAAGCACAAAATATATTTATTGAAATTGCTGCAGTTGAGCACATCTTCTGACTCCCAGACCTCCTACATGCAACCAAATCATGCAAAAGACACTTTTGGACTATCACCGGGTTTCCGCTTCAATAGAGGTGAGTGTTTAGTGGACCAACATTTTATGGATTTCAAAATTCGTGAATAAATCAGTGCTAGTCTACGTTAGTTCAATTTCCTGACTCGTTATGAGGAGTTGCAGTGTCGATACTGATAATGACAGGTTGAGTTAAAGTCAGAACTTGAAGATTATTTCGCAGATAAAGGCATTGTTGTTTTACGGCCCAATATCTACATTAGCCTAAATACACCATGGCACGTGCGTGGACAATGGCAGGTGACACGGCGAGAACCAATGAGCTGTCATCTCAGTGAGGTCACTCGGACACTCCCTCCAAGGCGCAATGTATTTAAGCCTCGGCGCATCTACCACGCCATCAACCTACGCTAGCGTCTCGCGCCAATGGTAGGTCCTAAAGGCCAACATTTCTTTTTCATTCATTATTATTGTTTACAACTCCTTAGTAATTTGGCTATTTCGCACTATTATATTTCGCCCATTTGAACCTCATATAACCGGAAATGGCATTCTTTCTTGAAAACATAGGCTCAAAACAGCTCAAGTCGCAAGATTACAGAACTTTCCATTGAATTAGCGTTACGAATTTGCCAATATCCTAACGGTTGTGATCTGGTCAATTGTTGCATGGCTATTCCAAGATGGAGGGGATTACCTTCAATGCCGAAGTTCTCCACTGTCCTACATCAGCTGATTAACATGTGGACCTGGCTTGACAAATGTCTTCTCCAAAAGCTTTCTCCCCAACCTGCGCCAAATTTTCATCGGAACGCACTGCAAGCTATTATGTATTACAATGCCCAGCTTGAATCCCTCCAACGCACTTTCACAGAGCTGCAGCAGATGCGAGACCAAAGACCTGTACACCTTTGGCTTTTCAGAGACCCACACCTGGCTTGGCTGTCGCCACGTGAATTCACAATTTGCCTACATCCTCCAGAGCTATTCCTTTTCAGCCGTCATTCATCTATAAGTTCTTTAATGAGCACAAATAGTGTTGCGAACGGCAGGCCTATCTTTGTAACAACTTGTGTCGAAGGCAGCATGCATACGATGGACCGGTGCATTTCTCCCTTCGAGTGTATGGATGTGCCTGACTACTGCGACTGCCTCATATATGCGGTGGATCTCTCGCACTTCTCCAATCATGATCTAACAATCACCCTACAATCCCTCGAACCCCATCAGACGCTACTTATCGTAGTTTTTGTCAATGGGCACGTGGATAAGTCAACTGAGATGAGTTGTCTCATGAAATTCCACCAGAACCTTGGACAACACAACAGCCATCTCCTGGCTACCATGCAAACCAAATGGCGGCTGTGTTGTATCAAGAACTTTAATCCAACCTATACCGACTGGAGCAATCTGTTGAATTGGGGTCTCTACGACGTGCTCTCTCAAAGAATTGAGAATGCTCAAGTTGATGACTCTGCACACCCCGTGTAATTGAATCCTCTATGTACGCAACACCGATGATGTTCTTTTATACCCTCGTTTTTAATACTTTTGATTGGGTGATTTGATAAGGGTGACTTTGGAAGCTCATGCAAATACCAGTTTAAAACGGCTCCAGCAACGATGTGGCATAATGTCTGCAGGAACTGCTTTAGCATTGCAAATTGCCCATTCCTTGCGTTCTGGGAGTTTCGATCATTGTGCTCGAGTGATTTTGCAATTAGCAATAGGGAAATGCAAATAACTGCATTAAATGACTAAAATATCTTGTGTCCAGTGTTGGCAGCTTGTGCGATTACCTACCGCTTAACGAGTAAGACGGATCAGTTTGGTAAGAAACAGCAGATTGCGCCACATGAATTAGGTTGAAGATCAATGCCACTAGAAATCACCCTGACTGAGATTGCGTTGTATTCATGTTCTCAGTTGTGGCGTGATTAGTTGAATTTGCTCCGGATGTACTTTGCGATTTTTTAGTAAGTGTAGCAATGGCGTTGGTGGGACCTGTTGTCACCAAACTGACATCCAAAAAGGGTAGTTTCCTGCGTATACGAAACCGGGGAGTAGAACTCGGAGATTAATTGCATGACTATGGTGCAATAGAAGTCACTGACTATGGTGAATGAAATTAACAAGCCTCAGTCATGCCTAGACATCACAAGGTAGCGACAGGAGGTTCACAACCATATTTTCTGCTGTAGCTCTGCACTCAAATTCAAAGGAGATAAATGTTCCATCACGGACGCTGTTTGAAGCTCATGAACTAATACTTAGACACCAAAACGAGCTCATAGAACACGTCAATAAATGGGTTTGAGACCACCTGTCATGAGTCAACTGGAAGCGAAGCCGTAGTACACATCGTAGTGGTAGTCTTGGTGTTTAGTCTCTCATATATGTCCAAACATCTTGAGAATATCTGCGCCTTAATAATAAGATTACAAGGTGAGCAAGTGTGTGACAAGCTTTATCATGTTCCTCGAAGCTAAGTGCCTCGTGTGATTGCATTTACCCTAGCTCGTTAAATGATCAGGTCATCCCAAATTCGCAAGCCTTCACCGACTGAGTTAATCGCTGTTGAATGACTTGTAACAAAGGAAATTGTGGAGAAGTTGAGTACTCAAAGTCCTAACTGCAAAGCTGTTGGTGGTGAGATGGACATTAATGACCCTGCATTCATCAAGACCCTTAGATTTTGTCCCAAACTGAGCTCCCAACTTATCATATCATGTCCCACAATGTATCCATACATCAGATCTCGAAGATCTCGCAGTCCAAATATGTTTATTCGAGGACACAAATACGCCCAGAAGGCCACTGCTGCAGCATAGGTTAACCACACAAAGCACTTCGCCCGCCCTCAACCTACGGCCACGTTGCTTGCTTTTCCACTTTATCCAGCCTGTGGCAAAGTGCGAGGGGGATCAACTTCACCCTTTCATGAAACTCTGCAGTTCGATTCCAACTACCACTGAAATACGGAAGTTACTTAACACTGAGACTGCAGTTGATTGCTGAGCATGCTACTTCAGAAGAGCGACTACTTTTTGCGTTTATTGAATCACCGATTGCATTAGGAGTAAGCTTTGCTGTGTGGATGGATTTGAAGCAGAATGACTACAGTCTGGTCAAGGAATGAGTTCAATTCTGGTGACTTAGTAAGGGTTGTGATACCAACCAAGACAAAGAAAAATGCGTGTTGGCCGCAGGTTGTCCCGCCATGTAGGAAGTGACCAAGCGTGCCCAAGGTTGCAAGTCACTGCAAACTGTCGAGTCCGCTAGTCGCAGTCACTGAGTCACAGTTTATTTGGGTCTGTTTGGTACCGGCATGCCATCAGGCATAATCACTCTCAACCTTGAGGTTAATCAGCACATTCAAGTAAGCGCTGCTGAGTTTTCCACTGTCGTGTATAACAGCATCGAAAGAATCCGAACGAGACAGACTTTGTTTAATGGACTTAATGATGCTCTTAACACCACGATACAGTTCCTCATAGCATGTGCTAAAAATCTTACCAAAGGTCTGTGTCATTTTTCCTATTCTATTATTACTATTATTGCCCAGACACAGTCCGTGGACCCCGGGAGAGACTTACTGCACTCGATGCATTCAGTTTATGGTTCTGTACCCAGTTGCGGGCTGTACGAAGCGTCGCGTCATTTGCAAAATATTCTGCCTCCTAGCTTCTACTTTCCAGCTTCCATGAAAAAGGCTGGATCAATTTGTCAAGTGTCTCAATCCAAACCTATCCGTTCGCTCATGCTGTCTTTTCAAATGCTGCAAAATGGACAAAAGATGAAAAACCCAAACCGAATATCTTGGTTTTATCGAAGGGAAAGTGCTCTACAATTATTGAGGAAACAAAAGTATTGTCTTATGACAAATGATCGTGCAAACCAACACATTCGCATTCTGGCTTTAGGCTTTTGCTAATGCATTAGCATCAGTAAGTTTATTTCCAGCCCACCATTCTGATTGTCGTTAGTATGACAGTTCACTAAGACCTTAAATACCCTTTGATTACGCTTTAGATGTGTTTGCCACAAGGCCACGTATTAGGCACCAGAGCATTCTAGCGCCCATTGTTTGCTGATTACTGTCCATTGCCATGCACTTCATGCATTGGCAAGTGAAGATAGTCCTCCATGTGAGGAAAGCCCAAAGATACACTTTGCCTTTAGTGCTTTGCAAGCGACCGTTCCGCCTTCACTGTTCCTCTCCCCTCTTTATGATACTACGCGTGATAGCAGCGCGTCAAGCATTCCTTACACTTGTCAGTCCAAAGAATCCAAATAAAGTACACCAAGGTCAGCTCCTTCCAAATGATCCATCTTCCTCGGTAAGATGGAGCAATTGGCTGAGGAGCAATTGATGGCCGAACGACCGATGTTAGTCACTGCTCTTACGCAAATTCGGAGTTTGCCTGCATGGGTGGGATGACTGGGGATCACGACAGGACAGGGGCCAATAGTTCGAAAGCCAAATGTGCTTAAAGATACCATGGAAGTTGCTACTATTAAGTCTAACATTCCTGTGAGATTTCTATGTAGTCTAAATGACTGAATGTATCTTTGCCCAGAATTACTCATAGAATGCTCAAAAGAAGTAAATATTTTCAATTTCTGTAGTGTCAAGCACTTTGGAATGCTACCTAATATACTACCTCACATTTACAAACTCCACTTTTGCATGGGTTTCCTGCTTCTCAATAAAACCCTCATTTGATGTGGGCAAGCCCATGTCGAATCCATTGGTTTCGCTTGCCATTCAATTAGGACTCCAAGTAAAGGACAACAATCCAAGAGCACAATGAAGTTCAGCCTGCTGGGAGGATCATGCAAATTTGTGCTTTGTGCTGCTATTGCACAGCAAACCTATTTACTGAGGTCACTTTTCTTACAAGTTGCCCACTTTTCACTGATCTGTCGCATTTATCTGTGGATTCGGAATGAATTGCACTGAGATTGGTAATATAAGGCTACCATGGCTGATTGTCAGTGTTAATTATACCACACTGACGTGGAGATTTTCCCACGAAATAGGACGTGTCAATGGGCAGCTACGCTTGTTGGTGTCCTTTAACATCAAACAGCTCACAAGATGCTGCAAATGAAAAGCCTCTGTGCACAAATTCTTCATCGCACAGTTGAATCAAAACACTGGGATTTCTTATTCTACTGGTCGAATTCGCCTTCGAAGCTTGGCATGGAATGTAAACTACAAATGGAAAGGTAACGGATTTCACCAACTGATGAGTTTGAGGACTTTGGGCACAGCAGAAGTAACTTTTAAATGTCAGATCTGTAAGCGTTCTTACCTCTGTCATTTCCGTATGCTTAGGCATGAGAATGAGGTAAAGCGCATCTGAAGTTTGTCGTAGGTGAGAAGTGGCTGTTCCTGCAGCATGACTGCCTTCAAGTTGAGTCGATGAGTCGTCCCACCCTTCGGTGGCAAGTTAACATTGCCTGGCCACGTCATTCCGTCCATCCACAACCGAGACTTGCTTCGGCCCCACTCGCTGCTCATGGACCACGTGCCAACCTGAGTTGTGTAAACAATGCATGAAATGTCCGTGGGATGCAATTTGTGTAACTTGGCGTCACTCACACCTTAACAACGTAATGGCGAAATCCAAATCATACCACTCTGACCAGAGTACGCAAATTAATTAACTTCTTATTGCCTTATCACACCAATGGTGCATGTGTATGGATTCTTTGTCCATATAATTTCAAATAATGGCAAAAATGCAAAATATGGAACAAGGCATTTTGAAAAAAGGAAAGTTGCAAGACAGACAAGAAAGGAATTGTCCCCGTGAATAAATTCGAACAAGTGCATGGGGTAGAAATGACCTTGAACCAATTCATCCGATCACTGGACGTTCTGGAATTGATATTCAAGAAGTCGGACATATCGAAACATTTGTTGGGCAAGGAAATGGTTGGTTTTGCATTCCAAGTTTATTTCTATCGACCGCATCATGCTGGAGGGAGAAGTCATATTTCACTTGTGCTCATTCTACATTTGTGTTGCCTCGGCTCACTTCATTTACTAAATCACGAGTTTTTGGTTTCCTCAACCTTGGGTATTACCGAAGTCACTTGGTGAGAATGTCCAATGACATGCCATGATTTGCTGGCAGATCAGAGGAGGAGAGTGGAATCAGGTCCTCCTCATCTAGCTCGCATATTTTACGCCACTCAAACAAGTAAAGCAGGCCTTCGGATGTGGGTATTACTCGTTAGTGCATAGCTTACGAATGAGGTGCTAAATGTTGGTACTCTTCAAAGTACCAGATGAGTGGAAAATTGTTCTTAACTGTTCACCTCTGAGGCATTGCTTCTGGCGAATGATGTATTTGAGAGCTGATTAATTGATGTGGCTTAATCTGGTATTGAGACCTACTCCTGAGGAAGCACGAAAGAGGAGTGGGAGGAGCTTTGCCGTTAAAACAGAGAAACGGTGCTAACTTTGTGTAACATTCCTGAATGTCGAGGATGTGGATGTGAAATAGCTTGGACGGCGATTGCGGACCTACAGTCTACTGCATTTTAGCTTCCCTTGAAATACAAACAGCTGCGATTATGCTATCCACTTTCTTAGTTATTTCAAGTCAACAAAAATTGTGGCTTTCATTTATTAATCAGAGATTGCTCGTGGCCTTTTTCGAGCCCAACACATTGTGTCTGAAGGCTTTCTTCGCTAATCAAGGCACTCATGCAGCTCTTTTTGATCGAAGAGAGAAAGGTGCTCCAAAGGAAATTATGAACACACAACCACTTGCATTCAAATTCCTTTTAAGATTATAGAAACTCAAAGTCTAAAGCAAGGCAATTATTTCTTAAGTTCTAAGCGTATACCTCCTATGAGCATGTCTATTTTGGTGTTTTTTTCAGACCATTCACATACATTGTTGATGTATTGAACAAATTGTGCTGCATTTGTTGGTGGAACGCGAGAAACACTCCTGAGAGAGTTGTACTCTTTGTTTTCTTCATGCACTTTTATGCTACGCTATGACCGACGAGGCACATCCCAGCTATGATTGCTGACATTTGTAAGTGTGGCACTGCTCCAACAAAAACCTCCTTCACTATGCATATGTTCTGCTTAAAATGCACACATGCTACTCATTTCATGGAATAAGCAACATAGTATCTTATAATTACTTGCTGAAAATTTGAAGCTATTTGCGGTTCCCAAATTAATGTACAATAAAGTAATAAAAGGGTGCGAAAGCATTTGCAAGGGACGGTGGCTTCTGAGACGACAACGTGCTTCTACTACGCATTCCTTGATGCTGGTGAGTGTTGGGGTCGAATTTGGGCAAAAGTGCATGTGCTACGTATCCTACGACAAGTGGGACAAAACGGCGAAGTGGTCCACTTATTGGACTACTGAATAACAGACTCCTTCTCAGCACATTCGTTCACAGTGTTTATTCATGTGTGCGGAACGGTTAGTCGACTTGTATCATGATGCTCTGAGGGCAGATGGTGAAGGCTTTACACACTTCAGAATGTTGTCTGTAAATACATGTGATGAAACTACATCATCCGGGAGGTTGATAAATTGTCACATCGCCTTCCCTTTATACACTGATGGCGTGGCTCTTAAAACTAAGGGATTCGGTGATCGGATGGAAGGTAAGACCCTTAGTTTGCCTCAGATGCATAATTTCCTACTTTAAAGTACTTAGCTACGTAGAAATGGGTGTTTTGTAATTCTGAATGAAATTTCAATGAATATCAGCCACACCGCTCTAGATTTGGTGTCAAGGGGAATAATTGGATCGGAGAGAGCCTTTGTTTAAAAGTCATCATGCCCTGTCACTTTTCCATTACTCGATCAAAATGCTTGCATTGCTTTATGCTACTAGTGGATAAAAGTAGTAGTGTCGTGACTTCCTTCATAGAAATGATGCTTGTCTCCTATTTAATGCCACAATATCAGCGCAAAGACCGCATACCAACAGTGTGCAGGCTTGTACTGTGATGAGAATATCCCAAACTTCTGGGTTGAAGGAGAACTACGACAATCGTAACGGCTATCTCATTCACTTTACACACCCTACTCGACAGCATTTGTAAATTCCACCATCAAGTCATCGTGTCCTTCCTAAGTTTCGGTCAAAATAAACTTCTAATCTAGTTGGTAAAGCAAGGCTACAGGTGAAATTACAAGTAAAGAACATACCAACTGCCTTCAAGGCACCGTGTCGCAATGTTCCTCATCCGTGCCACAGACAGGCACCAAAACTATGAATGAGTGTGTTAAAAAGAACAAATCATTCAGTGTTCTACTAGCGTTAAGGCGCTTTGCCGTGTTGCATCAATTGTAATACAGGACACGACCGATTGCGGAAACCCTTCGGGGAAGACTGTAGATCGTTCTACACTTTACCACTTGCGATTCTCAAACCCCACCACAAACGTTTTCCCCACACATCACTTTGATGCGTGCATCATTCCCGTGCTGTCTTGAGGCCAACAGGGCTGAAACCATTGGTTGATGAAAGTGATTCCTCCCATTTCACATCGCCACAGTTGGACTTGTTACCACACATTTACTACCGGTGTGAATAACTCGTGACGTAAGCATCTAAAATGGAATTCACACAATCCTTTTGCTAAATTTAGGTATTGTGTACCTCACTCTAAAGGTGATGTAAAAAGACACATTGTCTAGAAGCCGACAAACACGAATCATGAACCCAATTCCTCCAACTCTACAAATCCACAGTTGAGTCTCCTGCCACGCATTTACTACCGGTACGAGTAATAACTCGTGACGCAGGCGCATAAAATGGCGCATATTGTCAGTAAAACAGTTACACTGCAGTTTGTATCAAAGAAGGTGCAAGGACGAATAGGGCGTGTGCGATCGCGACGTTGGGAACTGATGGGTTCCTATTCAATACAATCGCGTTTCATATGCGTCAGCTGGTCGGCAGTACATGAAACCTGTGTGCCGACAGGCTGACGAATTCACTGAAATTGGTGAGAAAATACAAATGAGACTTTGAAGGTGGAACCAAGGAAAGTAAGGACCATTGACAGGAAGGAAATACTTCCCTTCTCCATTATATCAGCACATCGAGCCCCTGCTTTTGCCGCAACATACCATTGCATTAGTTTTTGCAGCTACTTCTGGCACTTTGAGTACCATTGCTAGCTTCAGGCTCATTCTGAAGCAGCGCACAAGGACATGTACTTGCAAGTGCCCCACTCTACAACCCCTATTCTATTGATCCATAACAATTTAGTTATTTTTTGGTGCATGTTGACAGGGTGACCATGTTCTTTACACTAAAATAGTACTAGGTGCCACACCAAGTAAGTAATTGAAAAGGGTTTTATTTTTCCATGGCAGGGATTGAATGATTTTCGTGCATTCTCTGCAGATGTGGCCACCGGTTACTCTCTTACTTCCAAGGCCGCAAAAATAGATTCAAACCTTCCCATTTTACGATAAAGGCTCTTCACTTATATAGCTATGCATTAAACTCTTTTTAGTTTGCCATCTTGTGCAGTAACCCGAAAGGTGTTTTATGTTGTAAGATGAATAAGTTGCTCATCTGCTCGCTTTTTGCTGCCTAATAAATCGAATCGCTCAGCAACACCCACTTCACAAAGCTAGGTGGAGGATTGAGAAGTGGTTAGTGAGTAATATGCCATCGAAAGAGGATCTAATACAGTGCAAAACTACGTGAGTCCCTTTAGCCATTCAAAAATTGACTTTACGGCAGCTGCGCGGATCCCCGTTGCTGCCATCCAACCCACTTCTTTTCCAGCTTCTTTGATAATTCTACACCGCATTAGCTAGCGCCATTAAGCCTTTATCCTGTCTTTATGCCTTAGCCTATGAACATCCTTGAAATTTAAAAGGACAAGATTATAGGAAAAAGTTGCAAGCTGCTAAAATAAACCAAAGCGAGGAAAGGCTTTGAGGATGAAGTCGGGTGGGATATAATAGCATATAGTAATGTGACTTGTATCTACCGATGTTGATCACGAGATCCAACGCGAACATTCTATTCTGATTTCGGTTTCGGTTTAACGAGAAAATAAGAATTTGTCTCAAATCCTGCTGCGCCTTATTACATTTGATAAAACATCGCAAAAAATATTGATTAAAGTGAGAAATTGCAGGGTCGGAGGGGAAATCAAGAATTATCCAAATAAGCACTTGCACCAACTTTAAGCCATAATCAAGGGCGGGAAGGGATTATCATCTTCAAGCCTATGTTTATATCAGCGGGCAAAACCACAAAAACCACATGTCTATAAAAGCCGTCGAATTAGAAGAAGGTTGAACATTTATTTCACCCGAGAGTTGCCACAAGTCCTCTGCGATGAGACTGAAAAATCACAATCTTTATTTGCAAATTTTAGTGCCTTGCAAGTGCAGACTCTTCCCTGGGACGCTTTGGCGAATATTTTTTATAGCCTGGCATTTATTCATGTAAGCAACTTTAATTTTATAATGTCAAATACTGTAATGAAATTCTGGTGCAGCAGAAAAAGAACGCATTTTTCACATTTCGTCTAAAACTCTACAATCATCGCGAAATGAGCAAAGAAGGTAACTGTTTAGGTATTTTGCGCTTTCCTAATTAAATCTAACAGGAATTTCCTTTGATAAAAAATGCGCGCTATTGGATGGACCGTATTCCAGTGCCGGTATCATGGCAGAAAATTGTTAGCGAACTTCTGGAATTAGTAGATTTAGTGGATAAATAGTACCAAAAATCACTTCAGCAAGCACATTATTGCTGAACGTGTGCTTAGACATGGTAGCCCAACTTTCCATTTCACTTCATACTTGCTCCAAAGTATATTGCCTCTGAGCGTCCAATATTGGCTGCTGCCACTGTAAATCAAGCGCTTAGCAGGTAGTGCCAGGCAAAAGAACACAGGTCATAGTTTTTGGCAGGATATTGTAGAGACCGTGCATAAAATCTCATGATTGCGCGCAGCCCCTTCAAGGTCTCGGCAATTTTGCAAAAATAAATTATATAACTGACAATGACTTTGTATCGAACTTGTATGACCTTGACTTCAAAAGACGTACCTCTCATGCATCAGAACAGGCGCGTTTCGTTAGAATTTCGGTTCAGAAAATTAACAAATATAATAAGTAAAAATAAAGAAATGCTAACACTTCCTGAGGTTCGGTGGGAGTCGACTTCTTTTTCTGTGCACCCGGTGACGAAATATGAAATTGGCCGTCGAGATGCTGACTAGACTGTTTATCGGCAATTTTAGCATGCACCTTGCTGAGGCGTACTACATATGGGGGAAAAAGGAATAAGACACCTCAAAAGTGAATGCGCGTGCCAAACAGCACGACAGCAAAGATGCTGTGCAAAGGCTACTTAGTTATTTACTGCTTCATAGCAGTGCAGTCACTGTCGATGATAGCCTTCTACTTATTTGTAGAAATTGGAGACCAAGTGTAAGATTGTTACTTCTTTTTACTTAAAGGAAAAATTCTAATCTTTAAAAGGGTGTGTATTTTGCATTATTTCTATTTACAGCCCTTATAAATGATGGCGCTGGCCTTGGAATTGGATCCAAGCAACATTAGATTCATGAGGTGCACAATTGTGGACCTTAGCTATGGTCCAGTCTTATGCAAATGCCAGCTTCATTGCCATGTTGCCGGCTGTTGATAGACTCAGGACTAGCCACTCGCAAACTTCTCGGTTTCAACTAAGTTGTGTCCTCTTTTTCTCACTCTTATCCAAGCTCACTCATTAACTAAGCGCTGACTTCCCTTACCATTGATCCTACTGGCATGAAATTACAAAGACCAAATCCTAAAAAGGCTAACGTTCTGCTAGATAGGCACTTGCAATTTATTTGGTGTTTTTGCCTTGACTACAAGCAAAAATTTTTAGCAAAGCTCATTGTCGCCTAAATTTTAAACACATTTGTGGTGAGAATAGTTATCTCAGCTCTGCCGCACTTGAAGTTGACCTCAGAAAACAGAGAGTTGCTCATCAGGCACTGTTCCGTCGCACAAACGGCAAAGTGAGCTCTTATAAATGTTCATTTTGCTAAGCGAAATCCTTGGTCAAAATTAACTCACTGAGTGAGATTCAAGACTGAGTTTCTGGTGGAAGGGATGATAACTCCACTGCTAAAACCCGATTTCCAACTTAAATTGCAAGCTAATCAACCATATCAGCGCCATATTTGTGATGCACACATTACGTTTAACAATTTATGTTCACCTCATTATTTCTTTTTGACTAAACCTGCCACTTTCCTGGCTCTAAGTTGACTTTGCTGCGTTCTCATCAATCAAAGATGAGGATGCCCTTCGCTGAGGCTGCTCGTTTTCTTAAGCATAGCCATAAAATCCACTAGAAAGACTGCTTACCGTCAATTTTGACATGAAGTTTGTTGAAGTGGCACTGCATATGCATGGAAGGAGAAAAAAAGGGATATGCCATGGGCTTGAGTGTATGTGCTAAATGAGAGTTGATCAGAGCTTTTAAATTAACTGTTCTAGGTTCCAATACAAATTATGGATACTGACTACCTGATTTACTCGATACTGTACAACACTGAAAGAAATTCAAGGCATTGCGACCGGTTTTACCACACCAGTTGCATCAGTATTTGTGGGTGGAGTGTGAGGTCGTGGCTCTGCGAAGGTATGCAAGTACGGAGACAGAGAAACGAATAAAAGAGAAGCGGATATTCCCTAGTGCTGCCAACTTCGTGATGTGATTTGTGCATCAGCCAGTTGAGTCGGGGCTGTTTTATTCTTTCTTTGGTAGCAGTGTGTAAATTCCCCATTCGCTGCACCCTTGGTGTAATCTAAAACAGCCACGGGTCAAACCGCTAGAGTACTATCGCCAAAGCTCAAGTCCATTTGGTGGTGCGGTACTGTTGGCTCATTTACTATTGCTGCAAGATGGCGATGGTCTGAATTACCATTTGGAAGTGTGAACAAGAGAAGAATAATTAGTAACATCGTCAAATCAGTTACGTAGCACAATTTTAATTCCTAGCGTGTAAGATGATTTCCTTTGCCTTCTGGCTCTTTGATGACTCACGCTCTTCCCGTGCTCTTCCCATGCAGGCGCGTATGTTTAATGTTTGGTTGATTGGGATGATTCCCAGCGTGGTAGCACCTAAAATTGGGTTAAGTTGACGCACTGCACCATCTATGTGACTTTGCGGCCAAAAAATTTATTAAGCTCAAGTGGGTAATGAAGATTTACATGTGCCTTGTGGTATTGTGCAATTGCAGTTACTCCTCAGGCATTATAATGCTTCTTGCATACCGTTTTTGTTTGAAAACATCTTGTTCACTCATTTTATTCGCTATGGTACTTCTAAATGCATTGAAAATTTCGGTATTTTACCTCGATTTTCTAACTCTATATTAATAATCCACCCTCATGCGTTACACTTCGCAGGATAAAAACAACACCGGTAGGGGTAATTTTCTCCCTTTTTATTGAGCATAAGTTTACTAGCAAAACCCACAGCTGAGTGTCAAAACGGCTTGTTGGGTCGCACTGAAACAAATAAATGGACGTGGTAAATTCGCAATGATATCCATTGTATTCACAAAACTGATGACTTTTATAATTACGTTCGACTATTGATCATGCCGTCAATTACTACCTGGGCCACTGAGGATATTCGATGTTATGCAATGCCATGTATGCCTTGTCATAACAATTAATCTACACCCGAACGACTTCGCATGGTCAGATCCCCTTACACAAGACCTAAGGTACAACTTTTGAGCACTTTACAAACAATTCGCCACTGCGTCTGCTTCTACCTTACGCAGATATTGGTTACCATTAAAATGGAAATGAATTACTGTCATTATAACTACAACTTACCAATTTTTTGCTGACGCAATAGTGTTTATCTGCATTCTAAGCAAATAATGCGAGGTAAGCGTCTGGAAGGTAGAAGGGGCTAAGAAAATAGTAAGCAAGCATTGCGAAATATGCCCAATGGATAAGGCGATACCTACAGTTGTGATGGCTATACACGTGTTCTTGCAATGCCGCTAGCGTCAAAAATTCGGTGTAGCACTCTGTGCAGTGAAGGCATAGTTCCGAATTCTCCATTCTCGCGACTGCATTGTGGTACAATAAAGTATATGTTTAAGGGGAATCTGTGTGAGACGTAAATGCTATGGTTGAGGAGCAGAGCACACCAAATTCAATCAGAGGCCACTAGACCCAAACTCACAGATATGCGTTCCGATGAAGTGACGGTTAAGCGGATCAAAGTTGTCGAATTCAGTGTTACAAACATAGCACGTACTGTGATTCCAAGCTATAATCAAGGTTCAAAAGAAAATACTTGTGTTGATTTCGATGCATATGATTGTCAAATAAACGCTATGGAGGCGCGTTTCGTAAGTTATACCTTTTTGATGAAGCAAGAGTGTTCCGAGGGACTCGCAACGCCTTGGGCATTTTGGACAATCATAAACGTTGCCTACTGAAACACAACAAACATGTACTGCGATTCACCTAATTTGATCCGTTCATTCAGAAGACCGAATCACTTGTATTGCATCGTCTATTGTTCCACTCAAGGTGATTTAAATATTCATGAGCTGCTCTTAAATCTCTTTGCTTTAACACGCGAAACTTTATATGTTAACATGCTTGCACTTATGTATGCATTCATGTGCACAATGATGTATGTGCACCTAAAGCGCATCTTAAAATTTGCAATCAATCTACCTTGGTGTGCGCGTTCCACGTGTCCAAAGCATTGGATGATGCTTCTGAACGATGCTGAGCACAAATTGCATGTGTGGACATCCATTATGGTCAAGAGTTACGCGAGTTGCACGACCTCCTGCAATGAAGCTTACAGCGAATATAATGAGTGGGCAGGGGAACCTCCTGGATCAGCCCTCAACCAGACATGTGGTTACAACGCAGAGCAATGGTCGTCGCGTGTTTGGCCAAAACTTTGAGCACCAGAGATTTGTGGTTAAAGCCCACTGCACTCAGCTTGCTTCTTCCTTATGTGTTAAGCGATGAGATCTCAATTAAACTTAGTCCTTTCACCGTATGGAATGAGAAGACGCTTGTTAGAGAAGATGCCTTAATGTACCGGGTATTTCAGGGAATTTTACCTTGGCATGTTCGAGTCCACGCCCCATCAATGCTTAGGAGGAAGGCTAAAAAAGCTGTTCTACGAAGCCATATAGAATGAAATGTAAACAAATTTATGAGTTGTTGTTCTAAGTAACCCAAGAGATGAAAGCCGAATGGAGCGAGATCCTGCGACAGAGCTTCTGGTAAAATTAAATGAGTACCTAATAGAACATTCTGTATCTTTTCTGAACCTATTAGCACTCAGAACAGCAAAGCATAGAATCTACTTCTAGAGTCCAAAGTCTTTTATGCAAACAATCAATATATTTGCTGCAACAGAATAGATGCTTGAGCTCGCTTTCAGGCACCAGGCGAGTCTCATGCCCTTAAAAATAACAGTGCGCGGTGCGAGTCCGAAACGCTCAAGGCGTTGCGAATCCCTCTGAACGCTCTTACTACACTAAAAAGTAAAACTTACGAAACGCGCTTCCAAAGCTTCTATGTGACAATCATATGTACCAATATCAACACAAGTAGTTTCTTGTGAACCTTGAAAATAACTTGGAATCACAGTACCTGCTATGTTTGTAACACTCAATTCGAGAACTTTGATCCACCCAAGAGCGTATTCTTTTTGGTAAAATAATGTTTGTATTAGTTAGACGTTGGCAAGCCTGCAGGGGATTTCCGATGTGGATTATCAGCTACGCATTGCGACGGTAAAACAAAGCCTTGACTCTCCGTTCCCCAAATTCTGGCACTTTCCATGCCCAAAAGGAGCAATTTAGAGGAAGAATATGCAACTGTCACAACTCTCACTGAAGTTGAGAGATTAATGTCTACGAGTGGGTCCACCTTGTCAACAACGCTGAAATCTTGTACACTAGTTGTACGATTTGGTAGTGCTTGAACCGATACTATAACTTTGATTTTCCAACGCACAGCCAGCATCTTGTGCCATTTTATGGAGCGCACATTATGGTTATGGTCACTTATTTTCTAATGCGCAAAATTTATTGTATCGATAGTGTTTGAGCCTTATAATGGGCTCTTATATGCGGCATTTTAACTGACCCGGGATTTTTAGATACAGTTGGTATAATTGGTTCATTTCGGATTTCATCGCAATGCTAATGTAGGGGCTAATTCAGTCTTATTTACACGTACAGCCATTGAAGCCGTTTTAGTCCCACATGAATGGGAAAGTATTATTCGATACATTCTTCATTTTGTTAGCCTTTTTTAAACAAGCCTTCTACTGAGGCACTAAATGCATGTATTTTACATTAGTTACCTGCCTTGCTTCCATTGGGCGAATTGGCAGTAACTATAGGTCATGCCATTCAACCACCTGCACACTTATCCACCATTTACTTGTTTCCTAATTAACCTGCCTATGTGTTTGCTCCTTCGATCCCTGACCATTCACCTGATCAATCCTGCTCTAATTCAACCATCCAGTTTGCCGGTCGCTCCATATTCTGACATTTCTACTCACTTATAGGGTCCCAAAGCGTTCTGTTTACCCTAATTAGTGTTTTCATTTCTTCGGTGGAAAGCGCATCGATTTAGACATGCTTTACTGTATTAGGTCTATTTACACACTATAAGTAGCAGTTGTGTAGAAGACTCAAGCGCACTAATTTGGGCTCAAACGCGTAAGGACATGTAATCGCCAAGCCTCATTACTTTGTAATGCAGCAGCGTCCCTGCTGCCACCGACGAGAATCATGTGTTTTTATGCGGTATCACCACTGATCAATGTGGATCGACATCAGCGCATTCACCGTCCGATTGGTAAATAAAACGCCAATGATGTCGTGCAAGGCCACATAATTCCTGGATCCAATTTTTGCAAATTTTTCTATCTTAATTGATAAGGCACCGGTGTTAACTCTTTAAGCTATAACATTTGATTCAAAAATTAGCCTTAGCTTTGCATATGTTCATCTGGCGAAAATGCGGACCATCTGCAAAATCATTGAATGCTGTTTTTGCAAACCACACATTCAAAGCAAACCTAACAAAAAGATGATTGCGTCAACGATTAAGTGATCTGAATGACGGCCTAAAATAAAACAATAATTAAATAAAATTGAAAAGTATTTTTACGATGCGGTGCTCAAACTCACAGAAAGAGAAGAGTTAAACGAAGGATTAGGTTATTGGAGAAAAGATCGCTCGTCACCGCTCCACTTGGTGCTAATTGCTTGCCAGATGCACTAGGGAATTGCTCCTTTAAACATGTAGAAGTTGAACCTTTTATTGGAAAGATTGCGACGAATAGTACAACACTTTCTTAATTGTATTATGCCTATCGAATGTAAAATCAGTTAGAGTCTGTTCTAGGAAAGCTGGAATTTGACGGTGACTTGAGATAAGATCTAATATTTTATGTGTTTGACTAGTAAAAGCTTATTTGACCATTTAAACCATGAGTTGCGGACCATCTGATTTAAAATTGCCCCTTAAACAAGGGATCGTCAACTCTCTTTCTTTGAAGGCCTACCACAGGAGCGTTTCCATCTCTGTAGTAAAGCGAATTGTGTATGGCTTTAGTCGCGATTGTGACAGGCAATAAAGAGGTAGAAGTCACATTAGAAATCATGGCTGCACACATCATAGTTGTCGTCACCTCTTTTGCTGTATATTCGTAGGCTACAAACATCCGTACCGCCTTAATTTCACAAAAGTCTGATGATAATTAACAATTAATTGGCGATTGTTAGCAAACTACATTTCGGATCACTGGCATGATCTCTGCGATTCTGTGCGCCATTTCTTCACTTTCATGTCACTGCGATTCCGTGTGATTTCTGGAAAGTCTAAAAGTGGTTTGAATTTGTAGGCACCCAACAGTGATAATTTCTTGCCAAAGGTCGGTATCAAGGAGTGATGTCGCCGATATCCAGCGCAAATGATTTAAACATTTTCTTTCGAACTGCGACCATTAGCATTCGAACTGATTGACATTGGACGAGGTCAGTTGACATTGGATAAGCAACTGGCGATCTCACTTCCCTGCGACCAGAATTGATCCAAATTGAAAGTCGGGCGCATGTTTCATTCTATAATAGCTTCTAGTAAGGACGTAAAACAGCACGCCTCCCTCTCCCTTTCGATTTAAAATAATCAGAGTTAAAACTCAGCACCCCATTTTCCTTTGTAACTGCTTGTGATGGTTCACGTTCTACAGTTCTGCAACTCAGGTATGGCCTTGTGCAAAGATAATGTTTTCGCAAGGAGATCAGAGGCAGCAAGGGTACAAAGTTCCATTCTTTTGACCCACATTTATTCGAAATTGATCAGAATTTGTAATTTAGCAGCCCTTTTCCTTCTGTATGAGATGGCGACAGTTCCCACTTTCACTTCGGACAATGAAGATGTGGCAAATGTTTAAGGTGTCTATTTTGGCAAAAAGCTGGGATGACAAAAGCATTAGATTGCGATCTTTGTTGATCTCTTCTAATTTGATATTATTCATAGTTGAGGCTTGGCGGCTTGCAAGATGAGGGAACGTAAGTGTCTGAGATGATGCAATAGTAGCAGAGGCTTCATGGTCACCTGGTGATGCTCAATTTGTTCATGTGCTCAGAAGGGAAGGAAAAGCAAAAGAAAATAAAGGAGAATAGGACAGAAGAGAACACATCAAGCCAACGCGAAACAGAATAGACCAAAAGATGTAGAGAATGAATTTGTTGTTT
This sequence comes from Taenia hydatigena, assembly GCA_036345935.2. Classification (NCBI taxonomy): domain Eukaryota; kingdom Metazoa; phylum Platyhelminthes; class Cestoda; order Cyclophyllidea; family Taeniidae; genus Taenia; species Taenia hydatigena. The sequence continues at coordinate 3,245,456 of JADWOT020000003.1, forward strand.
GTGTGTTGCGCTAAACAGTTAATTTCCTAGGCTCCTTGTAGATTCTTTGACGAATTTGGAATTCTCTTACCTACTTAAAAGTACTGAGAATCATTAAAGCTTGGTATTACTAATGTAGTTGAATAACAAAGGATTCTTGGTGCTGCACGAATATCCGCTGCAGTAACCTTCATTCTATTGGTGAGCTCACAATAAATTCAACCGTTATGCCGCCTTCCTGCACCAAGATTATGTGAATGAGGTTTGGGATGCAGAGCTTTACGTAGGGCAGGTTGTGCCATACTACATACCCGTGGAAGCAGGCCTCACGTAAAACGTGTTGACAGGAAATAGGCAAGAGTGCAGAAGACAATGGCACAACGAGCCGATATGAAGTGATCAAGGAAGATAGTTTGACTTTGATTGTGTGCTACGTAGAAGTAAAAAAGGGCCTAAATCTCAAGAATAATCAAGAAATAAGTGCAAAATTTATTCCATATGGTATGGCTAGAGCCTATTTTGATAGGAGCGACTTTGAGCGATGCAAGTTTGGAACGATTTGTTAACATTTGCGTCAGCATGTAAAAAGTGCAGTGGAGTCCCCGAAACCACAATGTTGTTATGCATCAAAGAAACACCGTCATTAGTCTGATTGTCCTCTGGGTAACTCAGAGGAATAAAGCAGTCTTCATATTGCAAGGAAGACGCGGATGCTCAATGCTGGATAGCATGCTCTCACAGTATTGGAACGTGCACCGCTTAATGGCGGCCGGGACCCTAGTTCTCAGTTATACACAATTAATTAAGCAGAAGAGTAATTGCCTTTTCCATCAAGTGTATAACAATTTAACAAGGATGTATCTGCAAATAATTATCTGTTATGAAGGCGAAGAGAAGAAAGAGCTATGGCTGCTTCTGAGCTGTCCTTGTGCGTGGGCTACTTTGATTCTTTCCCTAATGCAGGCATACGATACGTGCTTATGATGCCTTTGTGTTTTAAATTTATGTTGCCCAATTTAGCAACAGTTGCTTGACGTTTTTAACACAGTTTATTGCCTGAACGAACTAGAATTATTTATTAAAATAACTTTACCGAAATAGCTATGTCGATTATAATACACATGGCAAAATTACATTAGACAAATATGTGAATGCCTACGTCATAAGTAAAATAGAGTATGACCAAGTCCTCAAAATTCGGTCGAATTTTAACTAATTTTCACAACTGTCATTTCTATGTGATTTACTTGCCATACAGGAACTTAAAAACGTGGTAATAGTCCTGACTTTCCGAAATGAATTGCAGACAGATGACAAGAAATCATATTAGACAGCCGTAACTTCAGCGTGACATTATCGAGTGCTGATTTGTCTAGCATCGAAAAGCATTTGACTCATAACGAGGGTCACAAAGTGCAAACCACTCGAAACATGCCGCATTGGCTCAACAATAAATATTATTCCAAACAGATGAAAACTTAGCCTGGATTTAATGAGTAGCTGCGCTCTTCATTGGATGCAACGATTTCTGTCAGCTTGCATTTCTTTAGCTATCGTAGGTAATTCATCCACAAGATTATGGGCATTTTATTGAATTCCTCATATACTCGACCACTTGATGAATACGACAAGTATTATACACGTTTAGTCAAGAGCCCGAAATGTGCTCCATTCCCGTTGCTGGGCAGATGCAAGGAGTTTAGAGCTATTAAGCGAATCGAAGACATCTCCAATAATCACAATCTTTGTGTCACTTAAAGAAATATTTTAGGATTTCGATTTCATCTGCACACCTTATAGATTAGTAAACAGTATTTTCTCTCTGGTGGCAAAAATGATGTGGCTTTCGGTTGAGCATACTGAAATATCCTCCTCGAAAATGTGCCATGCATTGAAAACCATTCTTGACAAACAGCTTTTAACCCCTCAGGAAAAGGAAGTATAATTCTTAATAAATCCTTAACTAGAACTCTTAGCTAAGAAAAAGTCTTGACATTACGATGAACCTCAAATACATGGCCTTATTACTCAAAATTTTGGTCCTGCTTACGAGTTCCGCTCCTCCGCATTTTGATTACATGTAATGCTGAAAATAGATCTGGAAGGTCCACTTTCCCATCGGTTGAATTCAACACAAGTTCTTTTGCAAGGTTTTGCACAACTTGTCGATTCCACCGTTAAAGTGTATTTCTACATTTGTACAACTTGCTTTGCGTTATTCGCCAGCGTTATTTTAGGCCTTGAGCAATTAATTCGCGGGCACCAGGGATTGAACACTGACGGCATCGGTGCGTGAGGATACGAGGCAAATAAAGGAAAGTTAATTAGATTAGGTCAGAAAATGCATTTTTGAGAACTTACCGCTTGGTGGAATGGGAAATATATAACGCATTCAAAACAGTTTTATCCCTTTTATGAAGGTAGTTTATTCTTTCTACACCTGCCTTGACCTCCTCCTCCTATCTACCACCCATCCCTGTCCTAATCCCAACCTAGTTCTCTGTCTCACCAGCATTTGCTGTACTTAACTAAAATTTTATTTTATTCCTGGTGGTTTTGCAAGAGAAAAATGGCTGCATTTAGACATGGTAGCATTAGTGGAAGCATTCATGCACTGTAATCAATACGGTGGCATGATGTGCCATCCAGACGCCAGAGTTTTCTTGTACTCATTTCATACTGCTAAACATTCTGCCGCCCAGTAGATCCATTTACAATAAATTTATACCTAATTTTTTTTCTGCGAACTGCTCTTTAGCACAGTAGCATCCACAACTGTGTAAGCCAATTTTGTGTCATCCTGCGTTTGAACTAATTTTAGTCCCCGTCTCAATAACATACGACCTTGTATCATGCATTTATGCTGCAAGAGCTATTTTTACAACCTCCTGTCCGGATGCGAGCGCAAGCGGTGCAAGTGAGGAAGAGAGATGCTTTGGCTTGAGCCTAAGAGCGCAGAGATTCAAGCATGGAAATCTAAGCTCGATACAATTTGTGATAGGCGATTTGAAGCATCAGCAACTCAACCACACAAATTACTGAAGTACGGCTGATGCGGTAATTATCTAGGCAGCATGGCAGTTGCATTACCTTTAAGGCGCTTTTTGTGCTTCACGATCAATATTAGTGATAGTGTAACTGGAACATTAATTTGTCCGAATGTAGCCCAAATTCCCCTTGTAGCATCCTTCTTTTAGCTTAGCCATAGCAGCTATCTATAAGGTCTCTTCTTCTCTGTCTGTCATAATCTGGCTTAAATGACTAAACCGGTCTGTTCTTAATTTAGTTCAGTCTAGTCAGATCTAGTCAAGTCTAGTCTTGCGTACTGTGCTACCATGTTTCTGAAGGTCTCATGGTGGTGCTGCTCATCTAGTGCTTTTAAATCCACATTTGAGACATTAAAAGTGAGTGGCAGAGAAGGCTTAAGACAGGGCGGAATCAGCCGAAAAATTTTGTGACTCTCCCAGAAAGTGTGCTGTTGAGGTAACAAAGGTTCATTCCCGATTAGTATTTTTGATTCTATGCTTGGACGAACTATTGCCTTGCATGAAATTTCTTCCATGGGAGCAAAGAAACATGAATGTTCAGCTGGAAAAGACAGAAGAATAATTGAGATGGAGGTCAAGAGGTGAGAATTCGTAGATAAAAAAGGAAAGAGGATGAAAAGGCAGAAAAGAGGATCAAAAATGGGCACCGTAGGATGACTCTGCATGGTGCTCTGGTGTAGTATTCTTCATTTCTTTCCTTCTTTTTCTCATTTCTTCCTAAATTGATCCACATATTTACATATCTAGGCATATGACTGCGCAATATGTGGCGAACTTGGCTCGATGGAAGAAATTTTTTTCAAATGACATACATTAAGAGAAAAGGATGAGGATCTGTTAACACAACGTACCCCTAATTTCCACTATATCGATCTATTTTGGCCCTCTGATGTCTATGGATCTTCGTAGTGGGATGTTGGGAGAGACGGGTGTGGCGGATGAAGAGAAGATCAAAAGCGAGGATAAACGAATCAGAAGGAGGGCACTGACAAACAACTGAATGGTAGGAACGACAATGTGGCGAAGCAATACGAAAAATAAAACATGACGCATCGTGTAAAACAACATATTTGGCGGTTTGTCGTTTGATGGAGCAGTTCGAACCTGACACGTGTAAATCAATCAGCAGCGTATGCCGCGTGGTGCCTCTAAGCGCCGTCTGTTGTGGGCTTCAGACAGCATCCCTCGTAGTTGGTTTTGTAGGCGTGGACATCATTTGCGTTTGGGCCTTTTCTTTTAGTTGAGTTTCTCGCATTACGCCGCACGTAAAGGAGGCAAGAGAGAGAATAAGAAGAGCCAACAATACCAATGTTTTGAACTAAATGCGCTGCCATGTCGAGACCGCTATTACGCACCTCTATGCTCCCCATGTTGCCTTTTGGGCAAATGACTTCCGGACGTTTAGGAACGATCAGGGCTACGAAAGGTCAGAACTAAAAGCTGACGAGCCACTCCTAGTAATTACTGTGGAGCTAGCAAAGATGTGTTCTAAGCCAATAGCCACCCTGTACAAGGAGAAACAATGGCTTGATTGTGCCTCTCTGGTGGAGAGGAAGTAGCATGGTTGATTGGGCTAAAATGAGAAATAGGGTGAAGATGGTAACACAGATGGGTGATGGATAGGAGGTGAGAGAAAGTAAAGGCAGGAGTGAAGAGAGTAAATTTTTTGCCTAATGGCATTAATAAGAAGAAAAGACAACAGTTTGAGAAAACAGAAGTTCTCCTCTCCATCAATTTATCCCTTCTTCTTAACAAATGCACAGTTAAACCTACATTCATCTACTTCCCTTTCCTGTATTCTCAGTCTCACGCATCCGCTTTTACCGCCCAAGCCTAACGCATTTAAGCTTTTCATTCAGTGCACAAACCCTTCTCCTTCTGCAAATTCTCTACTTAACTTCCCAACACCCAACATTTTTCTGTCAATAGGCTGACAGGTACATGTGCAATTGCAACTACGACCAGTTCAGGAGCAACTTTTCATAGACTAATGCCCTTTGCGATGCTTACACCAGCAAATATTGCATATCAAGGGGAGATTATCCTGCCCTAGCAAAGCCGCCACAAAAAATGCACTGCTTTTTAATCTGCGGATCCTTCGACTAAATGGAAGAGACCCGCATTGATGGCTGAAAATGCATGCGAAGATTAGGCGGAATCGCTACTATTATGTTATTTTACCTGTGTTATGCAATGTTCTAAAGTTCGGGTGAGTAAATTCCAAAAGCTTAAGTATGTAATTGATGGATACACCAGAAATGTGAGTCAATCAAATCGCAAGGAATACTGGACGGCAGCTGTGGCCTTGTATAAGTTAACCATGTAAGTAAAAGAAACGAGGAGAGGACAGTAGTAGTATAAGCTGGTTATGGCAAAGAACGATTGGTGTCTGACAACAATCTGGTTCCTGTAGAAGTTTTGTCTCCAAAGAATAACTTACATCTTGGTGGTTAGCTTTGTAAGTTAGGCAAACGGAGAATAGAAAATGAAAGCACAAATGCATAAATGATAGATGAATGGCGGTTCATGCCAATGTAAAGATCAGTCATAGGCTTCTGGTGGTTTGCATTTATTCTAGATAAGGCTGCCCCGAGAATTCGTCATTGTTTGGCTTATAAGAATTTGACTAATTTTTCTCATCTCATTACTATCTTACAAGCAGCATTTCAATGGCACTTATAGTTCATTTCGTAATCTATAACATTTTGGACGAATTGTTCACTTTGATCCGAAAATTTTCTCTTGAAAACACGCTATGTAGCGCATGTTAGGTGAATACAAAGGTAAACGGCAAGATTATGTAAGTGCAGAACAAAAGCAACAAAAACATCTGCGTTTGCAGAACTATTAAAAGTGACCTTGCCATTTGCATTCCAAACTTCAATCATTTGTTTGAATGAGTTAATTGCACACGTTGATCGCGACACGAGTGTAATTGAAGTCCACAATAATTAGAGGTCCTTAACTTGTGATGCGCCAGTCTCCAATGCATTGCTAACTTTTGAACCAAATTATTATTGCAGATGAATCAATGGCTAGATGGATAGATCAGACTTTTTTCTCCTCTGTCATCATTACCACCACTGGCATCGCTCTCATTACTCTCTAAGTCCTGTCAGGTCGCATTATCAATCTCCTGTACCAAACTTAGCACTTTTATTATTGGCAAACCTTAATTTATGTCAATTTATTACGAAAGCTAAGGTAAGATATTGCTAAATGAATTAAACTGCCATTTGTAAGTTTTGACTAAACTGAAATCCAGACGAGCAAAATACGATGCAGCTCTATATAAACTTGTGCTATTTCAGCTTTCTTTTCCAAAACAGGTTCCTAATTATCACTTATGTCTAGGTTCATTTCCTATAACATGGAAAACCTCAGTTGCCAGGACTTTAAAAAACAGCTAAATGTGCAATTAAAAAAAAACTATCGAGGAGCTGAAAAGTGGATCACAGCTATGCGCTTCTAATATCTCGGTTTGCGCATCCAACTCATTCACACTACACTGCGGTCATTTCTAAATATTAAATGTCTTACGATTGAACTGCACTTCACATAATCTTAATTATTTGTAGACTAGAGCAAGAGATATGACGCAGTTTGTTTAACACGCATTTACTGCTTTTTCATCACAACACACTCTTTGCACAGTGACAAGACTCGCCTTCTTGGCACCCTTAAAAGCCATCAGCCGGGATCTTATTAGAGTCATTTCTAAACCAAAACGGGAAAACCTTATAGTGCATAGTGCTTGAGCTGATTTGCTATTGTTTTACATGCGTAGCGTACTACGCATTCAATGATCTAATCCACAAGTCAAAATCGAAATTTGTTCAGATCTTTTCTATGGTGCTGTAGCAGAGTGAGTAGCTTGTCCGCAATTAAATGTTTTCTCAAAGCTGCTAAATGCTTTTTGATTAACCAGTATTTCAGACGTATTTAATGGGTGTTTTGATGTGGAAATTTGCAACAAACAAGTTTACGTTGCGTTATTAACTAAATTATAGGGTCTAAAGCGCAAAGTCAAATGTTTCGTGCTTGGTTATTGTTAATTTGCGCATAACAAAAACCGCGAAGTACAGCCTAGTTGTACCTGAGTTATGTGCCAAGCAATGCTGTAAAAGAGATTCTGATTCCAAATCCATCGCTAAAGAGCCCATGCACGGTAAGTTATGCACCAGCTAGAGGTGACACATTCTTGTGGATTTGGAGACCAACAATGCCGTTTTCACTAAGCGTTTCCTAGCAATTAGGATATGCTACCGATAAATATTAACCTCTCTGTCAAAATCATGATATTTTGGTGTCGTAAGTGATTCTGTTTACCGACAAGGTAGAAGGCAGTTATCGCTAATGACCTTGGAAACGCTAAGCAAATTGATTAACTTAAAGGCATGCTTCTTTTAAAACGTATGTGTTTACAGTAGACCTATGTATCAGAATTCACAGTCATCATATGTACCTACTTTTTTATTTTAAACAATACGCGGCACATTCCATTTACCACGTATGGCAGAATGATTGTTTTAAAATTAGAATGCAAGTAAATCACTGGTTATGTGCATGCAAGCAGACAGTAAGTTTTTTATTCATTTGCATTCCAGTTCCTCTTGTGTTTTTTAAAAAGGTTGTGGCAACAACATTTCGTATCCATTCTTCATAAATACCGTAACTTCTTCAAATCTAGACATGGATCGCCCAAACTCCACTGCATGCACAGCTCATATTATTCAGCGTTTTCCTAATGTTACATCACATTCGGATTTCCGCTCGAGCTGAACGGCCAATCAGTTAGTCACTCTCTAGTGCACAATCCCTAAATGTCCGTTCTGCTATGATTTGCAGGGTTCTAGAGTGCGCAACACCATCGTCGCCTGGTATTTGACCGCGATGGAAAAATTCTTTAGTCAACGGCTGCTCTCGCTGGTCAATGACAAGTTGAGTCAACGTCTTGCAGCACTGGTCAAGGTCGGAGTCAGGAGAGACTCCTGCATCAATCGCTACTGATAATAGCTCTTGTGGAAGAGCATGGAGGATTAGCTCAACTCTCTGCCACTGTGGACACAAGTGAATGTTTAACTTAACGCTTTTCCCCCAGTCTCCAAAGTTCATGCCTTTTTTGAAGTAACAGAGGTCTGCCAACTCTACTCTTACTATGAAAAGGTTGGCTGCTTCTAGACTACTTTATTACAAGCTGAAATAAGATATAGAACAACTTGGTCGAAATATCAAAGGCAAGACTGACTCAGGCCCTAGGGGGTGACCACGTTAGTCCACAATCGGATCAAGATAGTTTTCCGGCCTCTGGCCTACAAAGCACATTTAAAGGACATGAGTTTCCTAATAAGAGCAACGTAGCACCTTCAGCCGTGTCAAGACCCCAAGAAGTCGAAAAAAAGACAGTCTTCGGGCAGAAAGCACATCTATTTCACGCATCGACGACCCACACAACGAAGGTACGGTGGAGGGGGACAAACTCATTTGCAGCTCCAAGGGACTAGGCAAGTGGGTCAGATACGACTGGGTCAGTAGAAGTTGCGCATACCTAGAACGTATCAACCCTTTTCAGCCTCAACGTGCTAACAGCTCTGCGCGTAGACCGTAGCTTCTATTAAGGGAAACCTTAAGACAATCTCAAAACACACGTCTAGACCAAGAGAATTGTCCAAAAATGTAAAACGAACCCCACCTAATCATTTGGTCGAAAAGAAGATTAATCAAAATCAAAAGTACCCAGCTGATGATGCAGATTGTTGAGCTGACAAACGAAACTGTACACAATACATGCATGCAAAACATTAAATGAAAGGAAATAAAAGTATGGGGGATATAATGGGTGGGCATGTCGAAAAGGGATGAAATGATATTAAGTGCCTGAGGATTGAACATGATGAATCGGTATTTAGAAGAGCAACAAAAGCCTCCAAAAATAGGGAGCAGAAGACAGTAGTTATTACCAGGAACTCAGCCGCCCTCGTCTCCAATTCCGTAGCGATGGCCTGGGTTCGGTTAAGGCTCCGTTCCATTTCCTCTAACCCTGCTTCCGTGACCACCGAGGGAGCATGTTTGCGTTAGGCTGCCTCCAGGTTCTCCGACACCCACGCGTACGCAGCCTGCGGTGCTGTGTTGGATGACACAAGTTCCGCACATGCTTCGAACCCCGCTGCTCTCCCTTTGTGATCCTCCAGCAATGGATCTGTCTGCACTGCTGTCAGTGGTGTCGGTTGCTGAGGCGTGCGAAAGAAACTTGTTTAGTAACATGAATTAAAAGCCAAAAAGCTCATATATGCTTCTAATCTGCCAGCTGCTTGACCTCTATTTTGCCTTCAAATGTCTCTAAATAATGCAGAAGCCTTGCAGAAGTGAATTGACAAATAGCTAGACATAAGACTGCACCAAATTACTGTAGACGGTAAATAATGCCCACATCAATAATCGCCTTCCCACCTCATTTCATAAATTACTGACAAGATTGCAAAGGATTAAGAAACATCAGATGCCAACGACAAATCGACGAAAATTCTATACGAAGAATCGCGGGAGGAATGAACAAATGACGGTATGGCAATCACTGTGATAGAGCACCACGAAAGGGAAGGCACAGAGGTTTGAAGTGGACACCACAGCTCTACGTGTTCTGGCTGTTCACTTTCGTTCAACACAAGAGACACTAATCTAAAGAGGAATCTACATGGTGGAATCATGTGGTACGCTGCAAAGTAGACGGTCAACTTGCAGATCATTGACGGAACCATTTTAATAATTCTAAAAATCTCACCACTGCCCAGACGGTATTTGCCATATAATCACCAAAATTCTTACTACCGAGCCAAATACTGAACTTGTTTTGCTAAAATTAGGAATTTTTTCCACTGGAAATAGCTGCTCTATTTTTCACCTAAAATGTTTGCAGATCGTAAAAATCAGCCAGTTACAAGAAATCAATAAGGAACAGGCGTTGTGGAGCTGACATTAAGCCCATTTGCCGATTCTCAGGACAGCAAATACATGAATACAGAAGTAACTGTGCCATTGATTACACAATAGTGCGTCAATGTTACTTAAGCGATTGCTCAAATACAACTTTGACTTATAATATATTGTGCATTTGTGCAACTATGTTGTCATGGCTCGGCTTACGAGTGCTTTATAACTGGTCTATGGCATTTTGCTTTGACGAAGTATGACGTGCTGGAGAAGCGAGGGCATGTCCGACATAGGAAAGGAAATAGAGGGAACGCGCAACGCGAAGGAGAATTAGGAACCAGCTGGTAAGGTGCTTTGTTATCAAATGAAACATTGCATAAATTTAATCAAAATTTGTTTTGCTCACTATATGCAGCTTATCCTATATTTAATTCCATGTTTACAAGATTCGTTTGTTTGTTTTGCAGCGGTCTGTGAGAAGCATAGTACCGAGGTAACGCAAGAAATTGTGTCAATCTATGCTCGTGATGCAGGTGGTGGTGATTAGTGGGCGCGCCAGTAGATTTCCGACTGTTTTGATCGGAATTGCAGTTCTGGGATGGTTGCTTAAATGGGAATGGACTTTATCGCAGACTGCATTGCAATGCACTTGTGAGTTAAGGTCATATGCACTAAGCAATGTGGCTTCAATTTTCGGTGTCATCAGTTGACAGAGGTGACTGGTAGATTGCACCTTGCACGGTATCGAGTGGACGTGGGAAATCTGTCATGACGAATGGTTGTTTATGTCTGTCTGTTTCAAAGGAAAAGTGGGTCGCAACCCCCACTGCTTAGGTGTGTTGGTGGTTGCATGTGGATGGCATTGCGGTGTGCAAGACGTATGAGGAGGTGGAGAGGAGGATGAGGGGATGTGTTGGGTTTATCAGCGTGCACTGTGATGTGATCACATGGAAGTGAAGTAGTTGGTGTTTGTTTGTTTGACGAGGTGTAGATGTAGGTGATGGGTGTAAGACAGGACGTTAGGGTTGCCGCGTGCACGTGATGCAGGTGATGACTGGATGCGCCAGCGGATTCTTTACGAGTAATTTTTTAATGCTGACAGCCTGGTCGAGCGTGGGCTTAGGGATGCTCTATAACGGAAATGTTAATAGTTTGCAGGCAGCCAGTGTTGGAGTCGGAGTTGCTTCGGATGCTGCGTAGCTGCTCCTGGTGTGATCGCGTTTGCGATGCGATGGGAGATCAGTGAGTGGGGTGGCGATTTGCACTGATGTAAGTTGCGAGTGTATGTATTCCTGCTCAGGGACCATGGGGAGTGGGATGAAGCCTGTCTGCATTGACTACTCGACTTTTGCTCATCCTTCTATGGCCCTTGGGTGCAGATGCTCTAATACTGCAGTGGAAAGCGTGAACGTCTTCATTTTCTCGTGGTATCAGCATTAGGCGAAACCCAGATATGCCTTTCTCTCGTCCTGTAGCCATTAGCAACCATCTCAACTCGCAGCTGTTTATGTCGCTGTGAGTGCAGTTAGATGGGTGCCTCGATAGAGGTACTGACGGATCTGTGTGTGTGTGTCCCAGCTGTGTAGTACGTAGCTGAACTCAGTACTTGTGGTCCATTGGAGATTTGCAGAGTATATGGGTGAAGGAGAGGACGGTTGAGAAATTATGCGTTTTGCTTTGGAGGTTGATGGTTTCTATCCTAGCATTTGTCATTCTGTGTTTTTTTGGATACTAGCGCTCAGTTGGATTTTATTTGGATGCCTTCACTGCTGACGGTACTTACATTTACTACTGTTCCGGAGTCACACACTTGTCTTGCCTCCTTCCACCAGTTTTGGTGTGCTTTACAATGCATCAGTTTTTACGTCTCTCTAGTCGTTATGCTACTAATGGGCTTGTAAGCAGCCAAGACTAGGGATTCTGTGGAGCATCTACCAACAGACGAGTTCAAATGCTTCCTCTGTAGTGTTCAACATCAAATGCGGCATGACGATGCAATTGGGAGGAGATTACATGTCGTCATTATTTATTCCTGCAGCAACAAACTGCCTCTATGTTTGCTAACTTTCCATCGTAGAATGCGGATGCGCGTTGAAAAAAGTTGTCCTTTAAGGGCGGATTTTGGAGGAGGGGACGATTATTCGACAGGAAAAATCAGTGTCTGACAACAAGATGAGTCTAGATTATTCCAATGCAAACGCAGCATTGCATTCAACAAAAGAAATGAAACAGGAGGACGAAGGAACTGTGCTAATTCATTTGAGTAAGGTCGAACAAGGATGTGCGTTGCATAAAATTGGGCTGGAAGAAGTACAGCCACTACAGCTCGGGGTGTGGTTAGCTGTAACAGGTATCGCATCTGTTGAAACGCACTGGATGAACTTCGGACTGGTAACAACAGGCTCATCGGCTGTCTTCGCACTACTACTTTCCATCAATATGTGCATAGTGCGTAAGATTGGAGAAAGGGATGTCACTCAAAATGTGTGCAATTCCTGTACTTCCCAACTCGAATTATGCTGCTTATTGTTAATTGCTTTGAGACGAGAATATGCCCATCGAATTTGCGCAGCATGTGACGAAGGATCGGTGATTCCATTACTGCGGAGCTGAATGTGGGTCAGGTAGACACTGGCAAATGTTGTTGATGCAAGGGATGATTACTCGCTTCTTGCGTTTACATCTCTTTGTATGATATTTTCCTTTATTTGGTGGTTTCACAGACAAGATGGAAGTGAGTAACAGCTCTTAATAAGGCGACACTATACACTGACAAATCCAATGAAAGCTTTCACCCTCACTTCAAGGGCACAAAGCTAGCCATTCAAGCAGTCCGTCCTTAACTGTCATTTACGATGTTGACAAAAGCGCTTTGACCCATTTTCTACGTGACTATAATCAGTGAGATTACATTCGGTTCCGAGGTTCGAGGAGGGATGCTTATGATACACCCTCAACTGGTGCAGAGGTGTCCACAAAGACCTCCACCATCACAATAGAGTGACACCAGTTTAGACATAATCAGTAAGGCAAATAATAACTGTAGCAGAAAATAGCTTAACAAGGAGCCTTTGTCATGTCACCATTGTTATTTGAGCGCTTCATGTTCGCAGAGGAAAGTGGCTGATATTGTAAGCGAATATAGCTGAGAGGGACATGGTTAAACTTTATGATGGATTTGTGCACTAGGCAAATCTAGCGTTCGTCTAGCTATTCTTGCCTAAGAGACCGTAAATGTAAAGTGTAGCATTAACAATCTCGAGTCATTGGGGCAGTATGGCAATGATTACTAGATTGAAAGGTAGCAGTCTATGTCCAATTCTAGTGAAGAATGATTTCCAAGGCAGGTAATGCTTGTCCTTTTATAAGCACCAACACACCTGTCGGCGGCACTAGAAGCCAGCCACCACGCGGCACGTTGCAGATTGAAAGAGGTCAATCGTAATCACAAGCCAGCCTTCGAATATGTTCCGCTGCGCGTTAATTCGTCGGCTTCTACTCATTTCGCTTCACTGTATTGTTCGCGCCTATTCAGTTCTTCGTCAGTGCCTCCATCTCAGTTCTTTTTCTGCTTGCCTCCGGCCTTCTTTATGTTCTCTACTTCCGTCGTCTCCATCCTCTTTTCTTCGTCAGCTCCAACCGCCCACCCCACCGTTCTCGGGACGTCAAAGGACCAAACCAGCTAGATATAGTTGAAAATAGGGGTAAGTTGTGCTACCAACCCCTCCTCCTCCTCCTCCTTCTTCTTTTCTTGCGTAACCTTCCTCTTCTCTTTTGCTTCATTTGCGTGCGTTGTGTCGACATCATTACATCTGGCATCCCATATAAAACGCGTAGAAAGGAAAAGCTGTGCTTAGCCCCTTCAAGTATGCCGTTGACAAGATATGCACATTTTCTCCATTGAGCTGAATGCTTCATATTTAGCCCGGTCAAATGGTTAAAAGGGTGGGTAAATACCTCGATTCATGAAAAGATGGGAGAAAGGGAGGAAACGGAGAAGGCTGCACCAAAGCACCGTGCAGAGGCTTTGGTGAATTTCACCTTTACCCTCCATCAGGTTAGAGATGCTCTCAAGTATTGCGCCTTGCATTATACTATACCGTGTGTGCTCCATGCATTTTAAGTCACTCAAGGAAGTGGAGTGATTAGTTGCCTAATTTTCATTTCCTTGCCTTTAGCATTCCACTTTAGCGCCACGAGAACGCATTGTTCTTCTGGCTTTATCACGATCCTCTTCTCATCGTCTTTTTCAAACCTAGCATCAAGTCACCTCTGCCATATTTTGCAACGATTGACAGTCGTACACAACATAATCTTGAGTAAATGTAAAAATCGTTTTCCACTCACCCATCCGTGAGATTGTTCTCAGCCCGACTAGCCGTGGGTCGAATGGATCAATGAATGGAGCGACCGATTGACTAGGCAGACAACCAATACGCAACGAATGCACAGTAAGTGGTATTATCGATTCTATTGATCCAACCATCGACTAACAACTTAAGGTGGACGAGTCATTGACGCATTTGTGAGAAGCTTAGCAGCACTTACTGAAAGGCGAGGGAACTGTTGGCAAGCCTCCGACCCAACTGCCAAATGAGAGAGAAATCGACGGCGACGAAGATGGATGATGGATGGGCTGGTAGAGTCAAGAGGGGTGGGTGGGTGGACGGAATTTATTCACGTTATACGTTATACCCTTGAGGTGAGGGTGACAGCTTTCATTTTATTTACCAGGTGATATTGTCGTCTAGAGGAGAGCTGTTATTCACTTTTACCGTGTCTGTGGCTCTCCACATGGAACACTGACACTTCAACAAAAGGACGGAAGGAATCCGAAAAGGAAATAAGAACACATGAAGTGGGAATTCCTGTCTTGCAAGAACATGATTTTCCAGTATCCATTTGACCTGCAATCAACCTCGCAGCAATGGTGTTTGCTAACGCGGAAGGATCTTTGCAGGTAGCTAAGCTGAAGCTTGAGAGAACCAAAAGAAATCATTAAAAAGTACAAAGTGAACTTATGCACCTTGTCTGCACTAGCGTTTAGAGCATAAGACCTAAGAGGAAAAAAAAAACAATTAAAGCGTGAAATGTCCGGTTAGCCTTTTAATCACGTAAGAAAACACAGTGGAAGATTGTTCGAAAGGGCCTCAAACGTTCGCATGCCCAGTCATTTCATCTGGTCAACTTTAGAGCAACGGTGTAATGGCTGCACCGTTGCGTTTAATCCGACGAAGCTAGCAAGGCTGGTAAGTGCCGATGGACAGGATTGCTTTACCAAGCCTCTCGTGGATGCTGGATAGCAACTCTGCAACGAAGGACGATCTAACGGCAGGTATGAATAAGTCCAAAAGATCGACATATGCGAACCAAGATGACGACACGTCATCGCGGAGTTGGTTGCTTGATTTACTCCCTTCAACTTGGTATTTTTATTTTTTCGTTGGGTAGACTTCATCGGAGCTCACAGGCTAATTACAGCTCACCACGGTGATGGTCGTGATGCTGGTGATGCGAATTCGCTAGGTGTGTGGACCACCCAAAAGGGAAGCACCTGGAGCCTCTGTTTGAACGCTACTCTCAGGCGTGAAGCGACCACAGAACACAACTCTCTGGCCAGAACTGTTGCCATCGATTTCCGATGGGAGAAAGGCGATCCCTGATCTCTGCTCTGAGTTTAACGAACTGCAGGCAAATTATGATCCTGTCTAGCTATTTTACTATATCGGAGAGTGTGAAGGCCAAGGATGAAAGAGACTCATTTCGTGTGCTCTACGCTCGCATCTGCCTCATTTATGAGGGGCGCGGGCCACTCAAAGTAGACCATGGCCTTCCATCAATCTCATTGACTGCCTTTTTGCCTTCAAACGTCCACGTGCCGATGTCTGTGCTCTCATTTAGTGCACCAAGACACTACACCGCGATTTAAAGTAAAAAAATACTTATAAAATGCCAATGCGCTAACAATGAGGCCATCCACTCTCTCATCAACAAGGGTGTATTTTCCGGCAACTTTAGAGTCCTTTTTATGGAGATAACAGCACATTTCGGTAACGCTATGCCAAAAAAGTTTTTTAAAGGAACTTCGAAGTTCTTTTTGCAATGCAACATCCTTACTCCCTTAAGCATCGCGTACTTAAAATGTACTTTGTAGGCGAGAGGCGGGAGGGCAATTGAAAACCTGGTGGTGGACAAACATGGTTGCTCTTTGGAGTCCAAGTTATTCCCATCTCAAAAGCCTCGGCTTCGCTACCACATATCCTCCGTGTACTTATAGTAAAGACGCCAACAAGCATCCAACCCTTCCATGGCAGAGTTGTAAGAGAGAAGAGGAGAAAGGGAGAATTGCTTACAACTAGATCCTAGCAATGACTGCACGCTCGCTCCCAGCCTTGCAATCAATCCCTCCCTTCTTAACTCCAATCCCTTTAAAAGTGGTCACCAAAGTAGATTTGTTGCCATTTGTGCAGTGAAACCAGCTAGAGAAGGAATGTGAAAAGTAGAGCGACAAATTTAGCCTCCAGGAAGTGAGCGAGTCACAATGCAAAACGCCATTAATAAAGGAGACTACTTTGGGGGGAAGTGGATGAGCGTCCTTCTTCCATGCCATAAATAAGCAGCAACTTTCACCCTCATCATCCTCATCCTCTTCACCAATACTACTCTCAGCACCATCATTGACATCGCTCCACTGAGGTTAGCAGTGGTAATGTAGTGTTCTCCTACTGTACCCATGCAAGCTGCACACAACATCTTTCACTTCCGCCGTTCTAATAGTTCACATAGTTGTATTTAGGCAGCAAATCCTATTATTATTGGAGAGAAGGTTGATCGCATATTGAAGGCGATTTCATTAGCAAACAGCGTCGTCTGCAACGCACAAATCCGTATCTGGTCAATAGTCATCCAACTCGACAAGATACGACCCCACAAAAGTGCTCTGTCGGCCGGTTAGAAGGATGAAAAATGCAGACTAATGGAAAAAGAAACCCGCTCGACGGCATGGTCAATAGCAACCCGCAGAGGTGGCACCGAGGTCAATGCACAAAAAGAGGCGGAGCAGGCTATGCAATTCTCATGTTCCCTGAAACGTACCCACTTGGCGAGAGGTGGGAAAATAACTCCAGCTTCGCGATAGGAAATGCCGGTATCCCCGACGCTAGGAGAACCAACCCTTCCAGTAACCATTAGAACTGCATTGATTTCCTTTCACATGAGTCGAGGGAGTAGATGGCGATGCTGATGCTCATGCAAAAATGTCTGGAAAGGTGCTCTTAGTATAGCACTCGATTGGAACAAAATATTGTAAAGTCGAACCTAGTATTGAAGTTGGTAGTGCAAATCCTACGTTTTCGTCAGCATCGCAGACGAGATTGTAGACTAAAATTGCATAAAGTGCAACATTTTAAGTCGAATTCGTAAACTTTCGGCACAGTAACCTTTTGTTTAGTAAATTCACAGGACGAAAATTAATTTTTAGGCGTATTTAATGCATGTTATTTAATTATCATTTGAAAAATTGGGTTAAGGAAGAAAGATTGCTAACAATCATGCGGATTTGATGTTGTTTTAAAGGGCATTTGACTTCAAATCAATCGTTCGGCCTTCACGCTATTTAAGCAAGATTGAGGGGTCGTCTTGAGGGTTGATTTGCTCTTCGCATCTGAGTTACAAGTTGAAGTGAAAGAAGAGTAGTGTAAGTTTCTTTCACAACTTTTTCGGCTAACTTAAGACCATGCAGGATAACTTAGTTTTGTGATGTCTTTGATGGTTATGCTACTCGGTCATTTCTTAGGACGTAGGTAAAGAGACGATTTACCAGAAAATCGTTAAAATGGTCGAGAAACTTTCTGGAGATATGGATGCCAAGTCACAACTGCTGCCTGTTACGGAGAAGCGAGAGAAGATGGGTCGGAGCCGCAGCAAATCTGGCAAGTCGATCAACGTCTAAAATGTGCTAATTCACCTGCTGGGAAACTGCTAAACCCTCTAAAACTTCTTTCCAAGCTATAAACGATTGTGTGGAGGTGGGGTCGAGCCCAGCGTTGGAGGTGGGCGACCACGAACTAATTGCCGAGCTGGTGGAATCGGAAGGAGCACTTTCCCTTCATTTGCCGTCTGTTGTGGGTAACAGAGCTGTTAACGCTCTTGCCATGGGAGAGACTGTGATGCGTATTATTATCGGTGGAGTGTCGTGTATAGACTTCCTAGAGTAGGTGTCCACCGGTTCTGATCTTCGGTTGTAGCAGCTACTATGGCCTGAAACCAATGCGGTTCTCGTGTGGAGATGTGAGGTGGAACTTTAATTGCACTTTTCCTGTTCAAATGATAGACAAGTTGATTGCTGAAGAAGAAANTAGCAGAGACCCGAAGATGGGCACCGTCGGAATTCTCCACACAGGGTAGCTATCGAAAAGCGGAGTAAAGATAACCAAGTACCAAGACAGAAACTCGCAAAGAAATCAGTTCACAAGCACCTTCAGAACTGGGTTAGATTCTCAACCAATAAGAAATGAGTCATCAGTATTACGAAGCCTCGTTGCAAAGATGTTCCTATCCCTCCCCGGAGGGTAGACTTCTGTCCAATCAGGATTAGTCGACAGAGGTGGATTAAATTATACCGACCATTGAGGACAGGACACACCTGCAACGTCTACACTCCTTCTGAATGTCGATGGATAATCTCTGTGCCTCGACGCATTCCCACCGACCAGAGTTTATGGTTCCATCTGAACTGTCCGATAGGATCCCTTATGTATCGAGGCGAACCAGAAGGGTTAGCACATTGCACTACCGCTGGTCTCTTAATTCACTTTATTTCTTCCGTTATATAAGGACTCAATAAGCTCTTTGAGCACTTGTTTCCACTTTCTGCATCTGTTAATAGATCCCAATTCAAAGAACCTGCAGCACGTCCCGCAGTGACATTGCGTGGCGCTTTTTTTTAATTGGAGGAAAGGAAACAGGCTTATCTGCATAACCAACTTTCTAGCGATAACATGCCCTCCCCACATTTTCTGCTAAACTGTAATTTAACCATCACTAAGGAGAGCTTTAACACACACGGAATGCCACCGTATTATGCATATTTTCTCAAAATTTGTGCAAATGAAGATTGATTTTATGCGTAGACATGATTCAAGACGTGAGTGGACCAATTGAAACAAGAAACGAGACCCAATGCTCGCGTGAAACGCGTACAATGCATAGAGTTGAGCTTGAGTTCACTAATGGGCTTCAAAAGCCAGCTTACTCCATCAAGATGCAATAATTGAGGCTCAAAGTAGTTCCTTTCCCAATTCTGAGAGCCAAACAAATCACTTTAGCGAATCATGGCCTTTCTACCGTCTTGGACTTCTTCCTTGGCCCTCCTCTTGATCAAATTTCGGCATTAGGCATCACAAGTTGGTCGGTGGTGTGAGGAAAACATCCACTAGCCACCCGCGCCAGTAACCGGGATTCTGTGCAACCGAGGCGATGCCTGACCCCAACCTCAGTAAACTCTTTTAGCGATTTCACTGAAATTGAATTTTCGTTCTATGCGCAAATCGCATTGGGGAGACGAGAGATTAGTTTCGTTATCACATGTCTCCATGGCTAGTTGCAGAAGCACAGACCCAAGAGCAACGTGTAGTCAGGATTCTCTCTTCTACGAACTACCTTGTTCACAGCACACACTTTGTACTCTATAGATAACCATGTGCTACAACTGGATGCGATCCCACAAAGGTGCACCACCGGTTGGCCATAAAGATAAAGCCAACGCACTTGTAAAGGAAAGAAAGTCACCCAGCAGCATAGTTCAAGTCAACGCACCAGCGACGGTGCTAAAAGGCGAGAGGCAACGCAATACTAATGTTTCTTGCAAGGTATCCTTAAGGCAAGATGCAGAATGACAACTTGAATAAAACCATCTGAGCCACCGTAACCAAAATCAGCAGTCCATCAAGCAAAGCCCTGCACTACTTTCTATAAAATGTGGTTTAAATGGCACTCCAAAGCCAAGCCAGAACCACAGAAATTAAAGCTGAAGCATAAATGTGGACACAAATGCTTAAAACGTTTGAGCATAAAAAATAACAATTAAATTTCATCATGGTTTAACTTACTGCTACTCGGCATTTTCAGGATAAATTGTCTTTTCATTTAAAAAAAAGTAAAATAACTTCAAAAGAGAACTGTAAGCAATTTTGAGGAAAACAAGACATTTTCTTGGAAAGTAGAGCAGGAGGACCTCGCCCTCCCAAAGACCAAATGTACATTGAGGAGTGACTCGAGATTGCAAAGTTCAACATTCATCCCTACCTCAGGGGCAAAGAATATTCCTTATCCTTTGCGTTCCTTCCCAAGATTTGGCCATGACTGCAATAGAAGCCGGGCTCTTCCGCGACTCCAACATTGGCCAGTGCTGCGAGACCTTAGCCCATCACCTCATCAATTAGAAAGGCCAGCACCTTGCCGGAGACTTCTCCGCGTTGCCAAAAACCTGGCGAGGATGGGGAACGCACTAAAAACCTTCAGCGCACCGCTTGAAAGGGTCGCTAAGTGGGTGGCCGCGCAATTTAGAGACGGAGTCCGACCGCCCATTATGGTTGAGAAAGTCTATGCCATAATTAGTAACAAGCTCAGTCAGGAACTCCACGTGTCATCGTTCTTCCAGACGTCCAGCAAATGGTCAAACCTTACAGCTCCACGACGGGCTATCCCGCGCCACATTTTAAGATTTGGTGAGCAGACCTTTTTCTTCTGTAGACGCCCGAATTGATCCCATTCTTTTATTCCAGTCTCAGGTAAACTATAAGAACGCTTAAGCAGCTTCCCCTTGACTTGGTGGGGAACAACAAATAAAGAGACGTCGATTAAAGTCTGCACAAGGAAGGAAACCCAAACAGCGAAATCCATTTTGGGCCTGGCACTAGTTTGGGATGTGATAATTGATGCTAATTTTCTTCGTAATGCTAAAACGGTCCCGGATTTCGTGGAAGGCAAATATTGCACCCAGCAAGGCTATGAAGCCAACGAAGTTGTTTCGCCATCTGAATTAGACGCAGACCCCATCTGCAACACTATTTTTGAAGCAGCAGCTCTCCTCATAAACAATTCCGACTACCTTTGCTCACAGTTGACTCACATTATTGGTAACGAGAAGCAAGAACTTTGCGCATTCCTGATCAAGTACGTGAACATGTTCTCACGGCAAGGCGCGAAACTGGGACGAACAAACATTGTCAAGCATACGATTGATATCGGCAAAGGTGAGTGGAAGGTGAGAACATGCGTTGGAACTTTTTCAAGAGTTGTGAAATGACTTGACCACGCTGTCCGTGAAGAAAATGAATGCTTCCGGGAACGTGGAAAAGTAGAAGGGCCGCGTATTTTGCATCCTTGAAAACGAGTTCAAAACGCCCTGTCATATGCTCATCGCTTGCTCCTCGGAAAGCAGTCGCCCAACTAACGTAGCGCCCCCAAGATGCAGAAACACTTTTTAAACCAAATCGCTCCTCGTTCCACCACTAAACTGACTTCATGATTAATGGCCAACTAGATTAGCATAAAACCGTGTTAGGCCTTGCAAATAGAAGAGAAACGCTTGACTGCCCCTCAGACACCCAGCAGCCATAAGTCTAGAGGGCCACATTTTCGAATTTACTTAGCCCGCATCGTGATTGTTAAGCAAGTGTAAATGGGTAGGGTCCAAGGCGATATCTCCAAAACCACAACGTGTTACCGACTACACACAACACAGCGCTTTTTAGGAGCCCTTTACCTCATTTTTAAGTTGATTTAGTGGCCCATCAATAAACTCTATTCATTTTATTTTGCTGCATGGTAATAGAGCATCGGCAGCAGTGAAACAGGCAACGTTTAACTGCATTTTCGTGTCCAAAGCTGACTGCACTACTCAGAGTGCATAAGTAGTAGCTTCACTACTGTCAATGCTAGCACAGTCTCCAACACAGTAATTTGCTCGCATTCCTACACACCTTTTCATGATTTACTGACGAATTATGGTAGGCGGTGGGACCAGTTCATGCCTCACCTATACAGGCGATTAAATGGCTTATCTTACAGGTGCCAAACAGCAAATAGCTTACAATGAACGTTGTCTTTGCAAAGACAAAAGTGGTAGTTGGTTTCTAGACTTGTCAGGTCTAAAATCACATAATCGGACTCAGCTGTGTATGCTTTGAGTAGGACCATGTAGTTCGCTACGCTGACTCACCTTCAATCGCCCCTGACCTCTGAAGCACACAACCTAACAACAACTGCGGTCACGTTCGCTAAGCAACGTGATGCAATGCCGCCTTCTTACCCCAAGGCACAGCTGCACAAACGGGATTCAAACCCGACCTCACCATGTTGGTACCAGGTGTGTCACGCAACATCTACATGCGTCTCTAGCTGAAATTGCGCACCTATCAGCATTCAATGTTGAGGTATTTAAATTGTGGCCATCACCTCTGCCTTCTCCCTCACCTCGCCTACACCCACATTCTACGAGGGCATGTAGACTCACCATTGGCGCCGTCTTCCAAGTAACGGCCAGAAATCGACACTGAAAATGAATTCACGAACTCTCCCTTGTTCACAGCACAGCATTAATGTTTAATGAGGAGAACGGACAAACGCACGCTAACTTCGACTAAACGTAGACAAACAAATTTATCAGCGTCAAATCTAACGCCGAGAAAACTGGCTGACATCAACCCACCACCATTCCCCCACGCCTCGACAACCACAGTCATCTTTTCCGTCCCCCGTGCATAAGTCATGCATGTATTTGAATGAACTCAACCGCATGTGTTGACGATCCCAACACCTCGCCAATATCACTCACCATTGAGGACACTGCGATAACAACCAAAACAAGCCCACGCGATTACCTTAAATTCGACTCCTTTCATCTTTAATGATAAAATATGGCAAACCCAAGTCCCAACTCACAAGCCCACGAAAACTGCAACTCTGCAAAAGCGCAACACATTTAGTCGCCGAACATCACTTTTCAAGACAGTCTCCACCACGTCTTCTCCAATTTCGATTCCACAGTACTATCGCTTCCATCAAGTTCGCCTTCCACTCCACTCCGGCCTGCTTCTTCTCTACTCTTCAAACCTTCCCTTGTTTCCTCTGCTTCGCTTTCAAGCACAGAGTAGACATGAGCCACAGGAGAGATAATCAACCCAGCACCAAAGAGATGCCTGGCCAACTGCATCTAAGATTGAGGAAGATAAGCACTACCCAAATCAAACCACTCACCTTATCATTTACATTGTCTCCAGGTAGGTCGCAGATCCTTATTTCATTGGGGTAAATAGCAATCAGCCACTCAATCATTGCAAGAAACTAAACAAGAGGAGAAAATAGAAGTGACGTCTTGAATCCCAAACGCCTACCTTTCGCGGCATCTCCAAACGAGCCGAAGCATTAGCAAGCCTCGGATACCGAGAATTGCAGAGACTGTGGTAGATATAAAAGAAATTAATATTACGGTCCATTCTACCTAGACTTAGTATAGAGCGACGAGTGAGACGAATGATGGTCTCGAGTTCCAGCTCCCGCTTAAAATTAGCACAGCCTTTACCACGCGGATGGAGAAGACGTCCCATCTGCGCTTCTGGATTCCCATCAAGCCCGCAGTTCAAGTTGGAATCATCCCAAATTGGCCCGAAGGAAGCCGCGTGGCCCGCCTTCTCACCTTAAAGGTAATAGCAACCATGTAAATCCACTGCACACGTACGCCAATTTATCCCAATCCCCATCCCTCCAACCACACCTCTATCGTCTACCTTCCACTCCGAGGTAACAAGGTTAGTGATAGACAACAGGGCTTTGCTCTACCTTTACTCCATAATTCAATCGTTCCACTGTCCAGCAAGTTACTATCGTGGGAGGAGAAGATGACATTCAAGGAACAAACGACATCACAAACTACCGTGGATGAGAAGGCCTAGGTGGAGGAGAGTCCCCATGCATCCTATTTTAGTCTACACAACCCATGTTCTACACACTAATGAAGCTACTCCCAATCGCACACAGGGTAGCTCCCCTCCACACTAGGACGACAAACATACCGTCACGTTGTCGCCGTCGAAGATGTCGTCTGTAACGCTCCGCCTAGCAAACACCCATGACACTCTCATCAAACCTCACTCACAATACTGCCAACAACGAAACAGAAGCTCCAAAGTGCACACAAATAATCGTCAAATGCAAAGGATTCAAACTGAAAAAAACAAGTGATGAAACAAGACCACTCGTTAGCCACGATGGTGAGCGCACCGCAATAGAACAGCGTCCACTGTAAATCAAACAGAAGCATTTCTATTGCCACTCCGCTGTCAACAACAGGACCGCCTTTCCTCATACCTCGAGCATCCTCGCCCTCAATAAGCTACGCGAATAATCCACGCGGAAAGTTCAAATTGCCGAGACTCAGAGACGAGCTACGATTATCGTTTCTTCAATGCCCAAACAGTTCGACCATTCGAAGATGCTGAATGCACTCACGAGAGTAAGAAGAACGAACACCAACAATATGAACAACCTGCCCGCCATGCATAACCTCAACAACTCAATCGACCCCACTCGCATCAGTCGCTCATTCTCACACACACACCTACTTTCTGAATTCAACGCGAGAAATAAAGTGCAGACATTAGTCGAATAAAACCATGGCCCGGCCAACGCACAAACCAAGCACAACTCACTGCAATCCAACTTCACAGCCGCCAACTGTTTCATAAATTGCTCTCTCAATTCGCTTGCCGCACGAACAGCCGCGTACTTCTTGCTCGACGTACACACGCCATCTACATCCTTCAACCACTTGCGCAAAACAAATTCCACTCCCTCCTCCGCGTTCACATCCTACACAAGCGTCATCGTCAACAACAGCCATAACTACCCAACTTACCATGTAGAGAATATCAGCTGCATTCTTCGGACTATTGTGCGTTGATAGCAGCAGTTCACGAAATAGACTACTTGCCTTAATCTTCGGCTCTTTCAATCCCAGTCTCTAAAAGGATAAGGTATGAGTAAAACGGGGCGTACTTCAAGAAGGCGTTTCCCACATTCCTCAACCAATGCGGAAGCACGATTGATAATGCACATGGCAATAGCATGGGATGTCCCGCAACCAAAGAGCTTTGCGCGGTGCTTGAACTCATGGGGAATGTACACTACATCACCAGATGCAAAAAGCCCCTCCAGCTCACTCTCCGCTTCCCCATTTCTCAGCGAATAGACGCTGATTTCGAGGCAGCCCTTCATTACCATAATAAATATATCACCAGGTAGGGTAACGTGGAATTTGGCAAGATTGACGAGAGGCCCGATGAATTCCTTATTTACAAAAGTAACAACCGAATATAGGGGACCATTGATGACCTCCTCAAGGAAGCCGAGGTGCATCGCAAGTTTGTTGTCGAAACGCTCTGGGAGAAGGATCCGAAAACTTGAACCCATCTACAAAGAGATGAGGTGAGGAAGAAAGACTTGATAACCAGAAAATTCCACTAAATGACATGAAGGGAAGTAAACATCAATAAGTGCCCTCCTGCATGGGGTTGGTTAACCTCTTCTCCCCTGTCTGCCGTGGATTCATGGGAGACATTCGGGTTGGTCAAAGCAAACAGCAGCACTAATTGAGAAACGGCGCTGATTGAGATTAAGGATCAACTTTTGCCTAAGGTTAGTCAAAATAACAAACAATTATAATGAGCTAATTAAGTATCCTCAATGGTGGAATGAGAAAAGATACTCAATGTAGTACGCGGAAATAGAGCATTCCCCATCAATCATAACACGACAGCACGAAATTCCACAATTTTACCAGATGAGGTCGCAGCTGCACCCCTACAAGGTTCCTCGACCTCAGGCACGAATTAGCCCACATTCGTGAAACACGCCAGGACAAATCACACATTTCAGGACTACAAAGTGCGACAATCATTTCCATTTCTATCCATATCATAAAGGAACTTTCTTCTGCCAATACTACTGACCGAGCATTAAACCACTAAACATTTCGATATCGTTTACCAAACCGGCTGCAAGCCACATTCCAGTATAGTGCACTCCCACATCAATACAAGCCCGATAAATAGAACTCAAGGATTTCAAACAATCGCCAGTGTCATGACTAGTCGCCAACCTTCGAAAACGCAAATGGCAAAACATCAAGGTAACTTATCTCTTGTGAGGGGCAAAATGCACCCAAAGACGCACAAAACCTAATATCCGATGGATTTTAGCGAAACTAAACACACTTCAGCGGATCCCAGTCAACCATCAACCCTCGTGCACTGAGGACATCCCATAACACCACCACCTATAGTCCAACCAAATCACTTCCACCGAACATAGCGTTCGTGAACACAAAAGGAGTGTCAAAAACAGCTCACCCTAAATTCATTCCAAATAACCGGTCGGTAGGCCCGACACGGATTGTATACTTTGCTCTTGGCACCCGGGGCCGGAATAATCTCCACGCCGTATCGAAACCGCAGCTCTTCTCTAGCAATCAACCTGTCCATCACTTGAACAGGGAAAATGCAATTAAAGCCCCGACCGGCATCTCCACACGAAGAGCTCATTGGCTTCAAACCATAGTAATTACTACAACCAAAGATCAGAACTGATAGATACCTACTCTAGGAAGTCCACAAACGAAACTCCACCAAGATTAATTCCCATCACAGTCTCTCCCGCGGCAAGAGCATTAACAGCTCTGTCACCCACAACACGCGCCAAATGAAGGGAAGACGCTTCTTCCGATTCCACTAGCCCGACATTCAGTTCGCGGTCACCCAACTCCGATGTCGAGTTCGTCTACGGCTAGGAAAGAAGATGTAGAGGGTTTAATTATTTCCAGACAGGCGAATTAGGGCATTTTAGACCCTGATCGATTTACCTGGTTTTTTTTTACAAATTCGCTCCCCCTTCTTCTGTTCCTCCGTAACAGCTGCCGGTTGTGGTTTGATGTCGACATTCCCAGCAAGCATCTCGACCACTTTAAGGACTTCCTGGTAAATTGCCTTTTGTTCTGCGTCCTGAGAAATAATCACACCATGTAAATAACAAAGGCATCGCAAAACTCAGTTATCTTGCCTAGCCTTAGGCTAGCTGAAAAATGGCAAGATAAACGCACCCCTCTCTTCTCCTTCCTTAGTCTATGAAACTCAGATGCCAAGAGCTCCGAAATCCTCGAGACGACCTCGCACTCCCGCTTAAATAGCGTGCAGACGAAACGACTGATTTGAAGTCGAATGCCCTTTAAAACAAGGTCAACTCAACAAAACCACATATATATTGTTAAAAGCTAACTGCGAATTAACGATACACAAACTCAACAAATAATTCACCTGAATCGAGTACTCTTACTTTTTGGAGTTATTACCGAAAAAAAGGTTACGTTGTGCATAATCCTCACAGGTTCAACCTAATCTGTTGCAGTCTGTGCGATTTCCTTCCATATTTTCGACTGTTATGCATACAGAAGTGCGAGGCTCGCAGCATTGGCTCAGATAACAGATTACATTTTTCAATATTTTGTTCGAATCTGTTGTAGTGTTTTGCTTGTTGGAACTACCGGTCTCGGTGAAGGTCACAGAGGTGGCCGTACTGCTCTATCCGCGTGGGTTGGCCTGCAGGCCATGCCAGCAGCCTATTTCCCTCTGTCCGGTGAGTAGATATATATTCTACTCTAGCATTCTGCCTTCTTTTGCCTTCGAGAGAGCCTCGTGACGCTACACTTTGCTACATTAACAGCATCTTCGCAGACTCCCATAACATTGTCATCCACCTCCTCGCCCTTATGACCACCCCTGACACAAGAAAAATAAAATGTCTTACTGTAGCGTCCCGAGGCTCTCTCGAAGACAAAAAAAGACAGAATGCTAGAGTAGAATATATGCATATATTTACCGGAGAGAGGGAAATAGGCTGCTGGAGTGGCCCACAGGCCAGCCCACGCAGCTAGGGCAATACCGCCACCTCTATGACCTTGGCCAAAACCGGTAGTTCCAACAAACAAAGTACTACACTTACGATCCGCTTAATGTCAGGTGAAAAGGAATCAGCACAATCCTAATAGATACCGAAATTTTCGAACCCACAGCTCGAGTTATAATCCCACCTATTTGCCAAATAGATACGATTCAAGAAAGGTATTATCTCCTAGCATCCTCTCCCTTCCTTCGAGCACTGATTCCGATGCCATCCTTACGGATTGCATGTAATTACCCCCGTCAGAAATTCCATTCTGACAAATGAGTTCCCCATCGGACATAGCATTATGGTATTCCAAATGGAATAACCACCGTAGTTATATCAGCTTCTTTTGCCCGTAAACGACTTTGGTAATTTACCATTCATTAAATCCGTGCAAGCAAAAGACAATTTCAACCTGTGGGCTTTCCTCAGGTGAGTCAAATGATGGCAAGAATAGTTGATCCAGAAGAAAGGGGCGTTAGTGGGTTGCAGAAAAGGCAACCAAGAGACTCTCACGGCGCATGTTGCATGCCTGCGGATCCAATGCACATTTTACGCCACGAATAATGTGGTACATGAATAAGTAACACCTTCCAAAGCCACATTTCATGATGGCAACACAGTTAAACATGAGGACATTGTAGCTAACACAAAGATGAATCGGGGCTCATTGAGGCGCGACCAGGCCGACCAGTCAATGGTCTGCGTGAGAGCTTAGACCTAACTCTATGAAGGCCTAAAAAACGAGCGCGCCAAAACAGAACCATTGCTTATCAGCAATGAGTTCGCTGAGCACTCTTGTCATTGTCTTCAGCTGTCCCTTGGTTCGTAGCCGTGGTTAATCGGAACAGGTCACATTTCCGCGGTGTCAGGCATCCATGTGCCACTCCGGTGCAAGTGCTGGCTAGGGCTGTCGAGGCGGCATCTGCAACTACAACTTTTGCGATTCATTTCGCCTTGGTTTCCACAACTCTAACCCTCCGCGGAATGAAATGCAGAAAGTGTGGAGCAGTGAGACTCGTGATGGGCAGGGTTGCAGCAGTGGAGACTGCGGCTACTACAGAGGATGCGAAAATGGAAAGCACGAAGACTTTTGTGACTTGACGCAGTGTCAAGCTAATGACTGCTTCAATGGTGGCAACCGCCAAGTTGTCTGCCACAATAGCGTTTGCCATTGTGCAAGCTCTACCAATCCACAAGGATCACACATCTCGGGCGGGGGTAGGAAAATGCGATCTCTGGACATGGTTATGACCACATTCCTTATACCATTTACACGTCTTAGTCCTCCACTCTGTATCTACGACATTCTGATTACTCTACAGCACCTCACATTTATTGCCCACATTAAAATTGCCCAACCGCCTCCCAGATTTATTCCACAGCAAAGAATTTATTGCTGTGTTCTAGCATCCCCATTCTTGAGACTTATTTCCTTTTTACTAACTACATTTCCGTTTCTGTCGCGACCTATCGGCGTGGTATTGTGACGTTCTCAAGACCTTTGCTCTCCACTTTGAAGGCACTGCGAAGCAACATCAACGCATTCTTGAGATGCTCGAACTAGATGGTTTTCCTTAAGCCTCGTAATCCACATTTACATGTCCCCAGGTCCCGCAACAATGCAACGCCACGTATTTATTTTAGAAGTGATTTGCCCAAAACTCAACCACACACAAATGGCGAGGCTAATTTTTAAACAAAACTAGCCGTTAGCCTTGTTGCTACAAAGCTTGGACTCCGAGAATTAATTATTGCTCACATAGCTGGTGCCTTCACTTCACTTTCATCCTGACAAGTCTGACCTTTATAAAAATTCGTTCCAGGCTATTTCTGGTTTGATATTTCTATCACATGCTTGTATCACAATGTGCAACTGTCAGCACCACTTCGTTCAGAGACCAATGTCGACAAGTCCAGGGAAGTATGGATGCCGTGGCAACGAGGCAGTTGCAATGCCAGCAGACCAACATAGATTTGGGCAAAGGCAAAAGATACAAAGGACTGCAGACAAACCAACAGATGTTATCGAAAGGCATTCAGCAAAGAGATCTCCCACCATAATCGCTATTCAACCTGGTTAGTTGTCAGCACATCATTCAACTCCATTAGTGGTACTAGCTACCACGTTTGCTTAGGGGGACCGTGTGCTGAAATGACAACATCACCACATTTCGAGCCGCCCTGCAGAAGAGATGATGTCACGACATTAACCAAGCAGTATGCAGCCTTCCCTCATTCCCGCCTACTTGGCATACATGCCCGTCCACAAAGTGGTTGGGGTTGTTTCGTCCTCTTCTTTTCACAAACACCCCCTTCCGCCTCTCACCCACTTACCCAACCACCCACTAGTTACACATTCCGCACCTTCTAAAGCCATTCTCAAGGCTAAGTGACAGCACGCCACTCCTCCTAAAGACTCATGACACCTCCAACAGTAGGCAATCTACTTCAAAATGCACCCATCACCTGTGCAGCCAACAATTAACTGCGACCCAACAAAGCAAGAGCAGTTCTACACCTCCTGAAGCAAAGTATGCCGCACCTGTCACATAGTCATGCAAATGGGCTACAGCTAGCAAACCTTCAATCCACAATAGAGCATCTCTATCACCTATTCATACATACGTACTGCAGTCTTATCAGCATTTCCCTCCTCCCTGAAGGTGAAAGAGGACATCGCACTCGGGTTGAATACATACGCGTGCATTCAACATACCACTCTCAAAGTTGCAACAATGACGCAGTTAAGTGACTTCATCACCAAAATTCGTCATTCACCAAACCACCAACGCATAAAACAGTCCACTTCGCCTTGTCTGGCGCCATCCTCCATGCTCTCTTCGGTAAGACTAACTGCGTCGTCAGTCTCCTCGTCTCTTATGCTGCAAGCCAGTCCCGTATGGGATAGGGAGAAAATTCGCCAACCATCAAGCATTTCCATCATCAGTAGAGGAAACATTGATCTAAAAGCGATTAGTTAAACTCCTGTCAACGATGCGGCATCACAACAACCATAGTCACAGTAATTAAGCTCTGATATGGCTATCAGTCTAAAATCCACTGTCACATTGCAAGCATGCAAAGGCAAGCGAAACTACATGTCTCAGACAGCGGAAGTACACTCGCTACCATCAAGTGGCAGATCGCCGTTTCTCGTACAAATTAATTACACTCGGGCAATAGGTGGTCGTCCCACTCACTGCAACGCCCACATGCAGACGTCATTAAAAACACCCCCTGGATACGCGTCGACAACTCGTATCGAATATGACAATGGGTCGTACAGATAACAATGCATACGCAACAAAGCATCATAACCACACTCCCAATTGCTCCACACCTACTTCATATCGGCATCACCTCGTGTCATAGTGGCAAAATCGACAACATCCAAACATCTTAGCTTTAACAAACGAGCCAAACCAACTATTGTAAGAGGATGATAGCATCTGATCAACTTATCTAACATGCTTACCAAGTTACAGGTTCGCCCTTATTTCGTTCTCGCGTGGCACTCACACCGCACTCATCGCTCATAAGACCTCATCCACACTGAAGAAGGTAACTTCCCGTATTTTCAATCAATAGAATAACTGCGACCCCACAGCCTTCGACGACGACATCCATATTCCCCCTTGCCATTGCCACAGACGCCGAAGATGGGTGTTGTTGGCAGTCTGATGAGTCTGCGATGTAGTTAAAAAGCGACCCATCATCATCCACCATCCCCACAATCTCATCAAATCAATGAGCACACCAAAAAAGCCGACAGCGCCCCAATTAAAAAGGGCATCGCAAAACATGGAAGGTCGAATATTACACCAAGCAACACTGTCGAAACAAGTCAATGTGCTATTGAGTGACATCTCGTCTACGCGTTCCATCACAGTGGTAGAGCACCTGCAATCGAGAGCCATAGAAGGATGAGCACCAGCAGCGTAGCCTTACTCTCTATGGCCAGTGGGCAAGAATACATGCGTTTGCAATTCACTTCAGTGCAAATCGCCACCTCACACACCGATCTCCCATCCCATCACAAACGCAACCACATCAAGAGCAGCCACGCACCACTTGAGGCTGAATCTACTCAATATTTTATCTGATAACTAAACATCGTACCAGCTGGTTCTTCATTCTTCTTCGCGCTGCATTTTCAGCCAGCTCCCTTCCTCCTGTCTGCTCACTTCCCACAGCATATGCCATCGCTTCTCCACCACATCCTACCACATCAATACCTGTCCAATTACGCCAAACTTGTAGGAGCCAAGAGCAGTGGGCCAGTAGATATTCCATCCCCATTGCAGCCTCTAACAATCTGCAATAAAGGAATGAAAGCACCACATCTATGCACATCTGTTCAACCACTTTGTGTTTACCAACTTGCCACGCATGGCTTGACATTCAATGAGTCCCGGTTTCACAAGTGCATTGCCTATAACTCGTTTCAAATTACCCCGTTAACGTCCCGTTAAAACAAACCCAACTAAAAGTGTGACTAGGAATTTAAAGCTACTTAATCTCAATGCACAAGTTCCGCTAAAGCCCTTCGGACATACAATTTCATTTCCCCTAGATCCAGTCCTTTGTGCCTGGCTCAGAACCGGACACCAAGTCATGTCGAAGCTGAACCCACGACCAAGTGGATACTTATATCTTGCAAATGCGCTGTATTAAGGAAGGGTCAACACACCTAGGGACTCAGGTTTCAACCAGTGATGTAGATCTTAATGAGTAATTCCAATGCGAAGTGCCTAACAAGCGCAATTCACTTTTTCCTATGCACCAGTTATAAAAAGATTTGGCGATCTAAGGCAAAAGCAAAATACTGATCAAAAACGCGTACATTAGAACATTGACGCATAAAAGGGAATGATGACAATTCGTAAACTGAGATTCATTCTCACTTGGGCAACGTTCGAAGCAATGTTAGTGTTAGTCGATAGTGATTCCACAGTTATGACAAACGCTTCACCGCGGAAAACAAAC
This sequence comes from Taenia hydatigena, assembly GCA_036345935.2. NCBI lineage: Eukaryota > Metazoa > Platyhelminthes > Cestoda > Cyclophyllidea > Taeniidae > Taenia > Taenia hydatigena. The sequence goes on from JADWOT020000003.1 coordinate 3,278,398, forward strand.
TGCCGCCGGTTTCAGGGTCTCCAATGTCCTTAGCAAGAAGAAAAGCGAAATGATAGATACATTTCCAACTACCTTCAACAAATTATGCTACATTTGTCAAAATTTACTGTCAGTAAGAAACAGACCATTTAAAACACCATCGCAGCAATCTTAATTAATCGCTTAAACCACGTTGCAGCATAAAAATTTACCGCAATTTCGCATTACATCTAACAGTAACTTAATCTTTTCCTTCGCGATCAACTTGGCGAATAGGCGCGCGCAGAGTCGAATAAGTGAGTACATGCATATAAATAAATGCTTACCCAAAACGACTGAAAATAATGCAACAACTTAGTGGACTCTCAACTTCTTCCACAAATCAAGCCCCACTAATAACTAGCAAAAAGTCAGCGCGATTAAAATAACAAACCATTCAATGCGAATAGTAATATCATTCTCCGAAGTACCTGACCAACCCACACGACAAATTAGACTAATAAAAAATGGTTCCCATAAAGTGCCATAAACCAACCATGAAAGACTCGTACGCCGAGCCGTGATAATATCCAGCTTAGCAATGCATTCGAACACAAGTGGCACATTTAAGCACAAAATGACAGCCCTCCCGTGCATAATTTATTTTAAATCATTGTTGAATTCGAGCGATCAATAGCATCACTTTGACGCACTATAGTACAATCACTAGCACAGTTAATCCTGCGTACATTTTAGTGACCCTATCAATAGATGAATCAACTGACTTTCTTCATTCGCTCCCTGGATCCTGCTGTAACACAGAATTTGTTTTCAATAACAGCTAAAAAGACTAAGGTGAAGAAACGAGCATTTAACGGTAATAATGGTTGCTGCTGAAATGCCTGAGTACAACTGGCATTTTTTTCAAGCCAATGTAATTCTATCCAAAATTTTGATTAGCTGTAATCTTAAGGTTGATAGCAATACCTATTTCCAAAGTTGGCTTTTTGCATAGCGAATAGCCTTTGCATATACCCGGCGGTATACACGAAAGCTTGAGATTTGTCATGGTTGTGGTTGCTGTTCGTGATTTGCACTTTGCTTTGAAGGAAGTGGATGTGTGAGTATCCATTATAAAGTCTTATTTGTTTACTTTGTGTATGTCTAGAAGTATGGCTTGGCTTGAAGGTGTGGTTAGGGATTTTTGGCTTGCTGCAATCATAGTTTCTGTATTGCCTGTGGTGGCATGCTTGAATTCTGTCGTCCACTTTAGTCTGATAATAGTATCGGCAATGTCCTTCTTGACGTAGGTGACTTGTTGCGGTATGGTTGAGATTGCTTATTTTGATGGGTGCAAGTTTTTTAAATTAAGACAAAGATTGAGGGCTCGGATTTTCTTTTTGGTTATGCATCTCATTTGTATGCATGAAATAACCTGTCGAACTGTTCCAGATGATTTTAGGGTAGCGTTTTAGGTTCTATGAGAATTGTTTTGGGAGGCCATAAAGTTGAGACGAGGAAATCTTAACCTTGTTTTTTAATGCTACAGGTACGGGCAAATCTGTCGGGAAGAACTGGCAAATGATACAACAATTGCGAAATGTAGCTCCCTGTGTCTTGATTTGGCTTATAGCGCATCAATGAACTCAAAAATGTGAATTTTTAGTAACTCTAGCAGTTAAGCGTGGAGGTTCGCTTAAAAGAAAATGGTTTATGATGCCTCCCTTCCTATGGTCCAGCCCAGATAACTGTTGTTGACTTTGATGAAAAGTAAGGGTGAGCACTCACGTGCTAACTTTAGTTAATAAACCTAGAAGTTTATTTTTTTTCGCTGGCTCTAAATGGGCTTTAATGCAACTCACACATCTTTTCATTGATTGTAAGAACGTACTAATGAAAGTATTCTATTGTTAGGGTTAGAGGGGATGCATTATGATTTAGTCATCGAAGTGCCGAAGCGTCAGCTTGTACTTGATTTCCGCTCTGCTATCTGATTTAAGCTTTTTATTGTAGGGACTTCATTTCGGTCTAGGTAAATCTCATGCATTTGGTCAATGCTGAGGCAGAGGCGGAAGCATTTCTTCGTGAGAGCACTTTCTTCGTCTCCTTTCTTCGTCACCGTTTCTCAGCTGCAAGGGTTAATGATGATGTCTACTCTGTACGATGCAGTCATTGGAGGATTGAAAGAGTGTGCGCTCCTTCATCGTCCATATTGACAGCATGCAATTCATTCGACGCTCCTTGCATGGGGCAGCGAACCACAGTCTCATGTTAACGAGTACGTGCGTGGAGGCGAACAATCAAAAGGCTGTTTTTTCGGTGGAAGTACGGGTGTCAACTACTCGATCCCTTTCTCATCTCTTTGCTGAGTCGTGGGTGCAGCTGATGTTTTGATGACTGCCGTCCAGTAGTAGCTACAGTGAGTGTTTGCTCCCTCTTCCTGCCCACCAACGCCACGCATTTGATGTCCTTATTTTATTTAAATAGGCTCGACGCCAACCATGTATTGTTGGTTCCTTATCGGTTTGTAATAATTAACCGAATTTAAGGTAGTAAGGTAGACGTGGGAGCTTTTTTGGTAAGGAACTACACTTGTTTTTTGTGAACAATTTTTTATGTCGACTAAATAATGAAGCACGTGGGCTGTGGTAGGCCTGTTGTAAGTCATGTTGCGTGAGCTAATCATCTGTAGTGTGCTGTATGCTTCGTTCATATTTATGGTGGAATGCAGGCGCAGTTGTGGTGATGCCTTTGATCTGTCTACTCGATGGAATTCCGACGCGACTGGGGGATGTTTGAGAGAAACTTCTTAAGATTAGTCAATCGGCGGAAGGGAAATGCTACGCCTCATCATCGAACCGCGGCTGCACCCACTAGCACTTCATTTTCTCGTGGTATCAGCAACAGGCAAAACTCAGGCATGTCTTCCTCTCGTCCTGTAGCCATTAGCAACCATCTCAACTTGCAGCTGTTTATGTCGCTGCGGATGCAGTTAGATGGACGCCTTGATAGAGGCACTGACGGATCTGTGTGTGTGTGTCGCAGCTTTGTAGTACGTAGCTGAACTGAGTACTTGTGGCCTATTGGAGATTCGCAGAGTCTTATGGGTGAATGGGTGGACGGTTGAGAACTTATGCGTTTGCTGTGGAGGTTGATGATGTCAATCCCGGCATTTGAGGTTCTGTTTGTTTTTGGATTCTGGCACTCAGTTAGATTTTCTTTGGCTGCGCCCATTGCTGACGATACTTATCTTTACTACCGTTCTGGATTCACGCATTTATCTTACCTCCTTCCACCAGTTTTGCTGTGCTTTATAATGCATCAGTTTTCACGTCCACTTAGTCGCTGTGCTACTGATGAGTTTGCAAGTAGCTAAGACTAAGGATTCTGTGGAGTATCTACCAGCAGACGAGTTCAAATGTTTCCAAGACACGTCAAGCATTATTCTTTGGGGTCGTGGACATCTAAAGATTAGGCTTACTGTCAGTTGCCTGCCACACCAAAGAACTTAGAACCTGATTGTAGTTAATCTTCCTCTGTAGTGTTAAACGTCAAATACGGCACGACGATGCAATTGGGAGGAGGTTACATGTCGTTATTATTTACCCCGGCATCAACAAACTACCTCTACGTTCGCTAGTTTACCACTGTATAATGCAGATGCGCATCGAGAAAAAGTTGTCCAATGAGGGCGGATTCCGCTTAAGACACATGTGTTGATCACCCATTGTAAGCACCTGCGACAAGTGGGTTTTGGGAAGAGGAGGTGATTATTCGAGAGGAAGGATCAGTGTCTGACATCAAGATGAGTGCATATTATTCCAATGCAAACGTGGCATTGCGTTTAACAAATGAATTAAAACAAGAGGACGAAAGGGCTGCGCGAATTTATTTCATTTGAGGTCAAACGCAAAATGTGCATCTCACGAAATTGGGCTGGAAGAAGCACAGTCACTACAGCTCGATATGTGGTTAGCCTTAACAGGTAGCACATCTGTTGAGTCGCACTGAATAAACTTTAGAATAAGCGGTTTCGGTGGTGACGATGGGCTCATCGGTTGCCTTCGCACGACCACTTCCCTATCAATTTGTGCATAATGCGTAAGATCGGAGAAGTAGATGTCACTCAAAATGTGTGCAAGTCCTGTACTTCCCAACTCGAATTATGCTGCTCATTGTTAATTGCTTTGAGGCGAGAACATGTCCATCGAATTCGCGCAGCATCGGACGAAGTATCGGTGATTCCATTACTGCGAAGCTGAATGTGGGTCAGGTAGACACTGGCAAATCTTGTTGATGCAAGGCATGAATACTCTCTTCTTGCGTTTACATCTCTTCGTATGATATTTTCCTTTATTTGGTGGAGTTCCACAGACAAGATGAAAGTGAGTAACAGCTCTTAATAAGGCGACACTACCCTCTGACAAATCCAATGAAAGCTCTCACCCTCACTTCAAGGACACAAAGCTAGCCATTCAAGCAATTCGTACTTAACCTACCAGTATGGCATTTACGATGTTGATAGGAGTGCTTTGACCTATGTTTTACACGACTATAATCCATGTTCTATCCTTAGTTAGTGAAGAAGTAGAATAGAACAAGCTGGGCTATGTCCAATGCCACTCTTATGAGCCGTGACATTGTCATCTGATGAAGAGGACAGTCATGTCACAGTTATCCACCAATCACAAACCCCGATTTCATGCGACAGCGTAAAAGCAGTAGAAGGAGGGAGGGAGGAAGGACTAAGTTGATGCGTCTCTTCCACAAGACTCTATACCTACGCATTGAATGTCATGTAAACGAATCGCTTGTGAAGATGCCCGCAAATAAGTCACTTGGGTGCTTCAAGACAGTGTTTACGGGGAGAAGAGTCAGAGGAGATGAATGACAGGCCTTTATCATCGTTCGTGGTTTGTAATCAAACAGGTGGTGCTGGAAGGTTTTGACCGAAGTGCAAGTATCACTGAATGGGAAGGATTGTTTTTTGCAAATCTTCTTCCGTCTCCTGCGCTGTCCTCTTGAATGATGTTCACTGAAATCCACTTAAAATGTACGATGAGATTGCACCCGGTTCCGAGGTTCGAAGAGGGATGCTTATAATCCGACCTCAAGTGATGTAGAGATGTCTACCTCGGCATCGTGCAGAATCGCTGACTCACGTCGTAGGCTGCGAAGTGGATGAATGAGAGTCAAAAGCGGTTGTCAGGGAGAAAGTGAAAGACATATTTGTCTATCAATTGCAATGGCCCAGCAATGGAAGGTTCTGCTGCTGTTGCTTGCCCTTTTCTTGCCTTCCTATTCCCACCACCCATTTCGTCAACAGCCTCTACGCGAAGGCTTGTTGAAGCCACCACTGCATGCGTGAGTGGCCTGTGCTCTTCTCAGCAGACGCCTCGTTGCTGACTCACCCGCCTTCGGTGGTTGGTCAACATAATCGATAAGACCACCTGCTGTGCATTCTTTGCTCATTGGTTGTCTGCCTGGCCGATCGGTTCATTTACCAATCCACTCGACCCACGACGAGTTGGGCTGCGAACAATCTCACGGATGGGTGAGTGGAAAATAATTTTTGCATTCACTCAAGTTTATGTTGTGTAGGGCTGTCGATTGTTGTAAAAATATGTTAATTATTGTAATGCATCGCCGTTGAATGCGATATTATTATTACAGGTCGGTGTTTTGTTGCGAAACGATTTTGCATTTATTCAACTTATTTTGCATGAGAGGCAGCCCATTTTGAAAACCAATGCCACTATTTATAGGTCCACTCCACCCAGGATCCTTTCATGTCCTCAGGGGAAATCGGCTGATATTGTAGGCAAATGTAGCTGAGAGGGATATCGTTGATCTTTATGCTAGATTTGTGCAATAGGCAAATCTAGCAATTGTTCGGCTATGTTTGCCTAAGAGATCGCAATTGTAAGGTATAACATTGGCAAATCCAAGTCACGACATGTAGAGGACCATTTGATGTAGCAGTCCATATCCAAATCCAGTGAAGAATGGTTTCCATTTGGCAAGGCAGTGGACCTGTTAGTCAAACGCATGTCGGCGTTAGTCAAGATGGCCAGTTTTTGACTACATCACCGACCGCGTCGTCATCGCTGCCATTGGAGACGTCCTTTGAGATAGCACTCATATTGCACTTCCACCAACGCACTTTATTTAGGCGTCCCTGCAAGCATATTAGAGCACACCGATAAAAGAGCTGCAAGAGAGTTGAATTGGTTTATTGGCAATTATGCCTCTTCGATTCGCCATCACTTCACCATCATCCTCTCCGTCCATCCGCTTCCCTTGGCCTAATTTGTATCGTCTGTTGATCTTTTCCTTCATTCAAATTGAGGTGGGCACTTTGATGTGGAGCAGAGAAGTGTCTGAATTCCCAAGAGGTAACCAGCTTAAGGGAAAGCGTGGGAAAAAGAAGTCAAGTTAGGCAATTTCGATAGGGCGACGCATTTTAATCGAAGCACATTGGCATTGTCTCCTCCGCATGCACAATAATGCAGGAAAGTGGCTTGAGGTGGAAAAGTACAAAGGGAGGTGATGCTTGCCCTTGCGAAAGCACCACCAACAAGGAATGATGTGCGAAGCCCACATCAGTCGGCGGCATTGGGAGGCAGCCACTGCGCGACACGTGCGAGCAATCGATTTACACGTACCAGCTTCAAAGAGGTCAATCCTACTCGCACATAAAGCCTCCGAATATGCTTTGCTGCGCTTTACTTCATCTGCTCCTATTCATTTCGCTACAATGCATCGTCCCTGCCATTCAGTTCTTCATCAGTGCCTCCGCCCCAATTCGTTTTCTACTCGTCTCCGGTCTCCTTTTTGTTCTTCATTTCCGTCGTTTATTCGTCAGAGGACCAAACCAGCTAGATATAGTAGAAATTAGGGGTAAGTTGTGCAACCAAGTCCCCTTCTCCTCCCCTTGCACCACCTTGCTATTATTCTGCCTTGCTTCATTTGCGTGCGTCATGTCGCTGTTATTGCATCTGGAATCTTATGTGAAACGCGTAGTAAGGGGAAGCTATGCTTAGTCTCTTTACGTATGCTTTTGACACGAAATTCATATTCTTTCCATTAAGCTGAATCTTTAATATTTAGGTGAGTGGGTAAATGCGGTAATTCATGAAAAGATGATAGGAAGGGAGGAAACAGAGGAGGCTACACTAAAGCACCATGCAGAGTCATCCAACGATGTCCACTTTCAATCCTCCTTCCTCCTCTCCCACCCTCTCTGCTTCGCCTCTACCGCAATCGTTCCTTTGCCTGTTTCAGATGAACACGCAGATTACTTCACGTGTGTGGATGAACTGCATGCGCCTCTGGTGTCGTTTTTGATGCGAGGCAAGGATTTGTCCAAGCACGATGTAGCGAATTGGCACCAGAGGCACCCACTTTTTAGCTGCATAGAAACCTTTAGGGGTATGTGGCCGATTCTTTTAATTTAATGCATACCCTTCACTGCGTTAACTGTTTTGCACTTGCTTATAATGGTTCTCACGTGTGCTGACGAGCACTGAATAAACTGTGGCAGCAGCAGCAGCAGCAGCAGCAGACCCAGTGGAGTGCAGCAATGTGTCGCATATCCGTGTCGCACTGTGGAAGCAGTGTAGCACGTTGCTCATGACTAGGCCTAACTGGATCACACTAGATTGCACTGGAATATAGCAGGCTAAATTAGCCATCTAGGCTATATTGTGACAGGCTTGGCTGAATTAGGAAAGAAGGGCGCGGGTTGACAGAGCCTCATGTTTAGTGACGCCTTCCTACGATACCATTCAAGTCAACCGCAACACCCTGACTTGGCTCGCCTAATCGGCCCGACACAACTGCGTGCGATGTGACATGAGGCCTTTCCTTTTTTCCTCTCAGATATTAGGGATCGTAAGGCACACACACAAAAATAGGGTCTGATGGCGTCCTCGGAATGGAGGGATGGGAGCCCACCTGTCGCCTCCTTCTTTCCCACACCCCACTTCAACGCGTCTTTGGTGAGTGCCACCTTTGCCCTCCACTAGGCTGGATATGCTCTCAAGTGTTGCGTCTTGCATTACATCCTAATGTGTGTGCTCCATGCATTCAAGTCACTCGAGAAAGAGGAATGTGTAGTCGCCTGCATTTCATTTCCGTACCTTTGGCTTCCCACTTTAGCGCCACGAGAACACCTTGTTCCTCTGGCTCCCCCTTGGTTTTCTTCTCTTCATTTTCTTCGAATTCAACATCAGGTCGCCCTTGCCTTCTCCTCCTACCTCATCCTCTGCAAACGCCCTCTTAGTAAGTCACTTTTATCGCTCTACTGGTCTTACCTTTGATTATGACGTGAATAAATAGTGCCAAGATTCCTAACCTAGAACTGACTAGCACAGACTAGACTGAATCTGACTAAATCACACTGTACTGGTGACCAACAGTTGCTTTGGCATAGCTTAGCTTAAGTTGCCAAACACCTTCTATCTCCAACCCTACACTGTTGCTTTAGTTTGTCCCGCACCATCTCCTCTTTGGTCTATCTCCTATTCCTACACTTACTTGCTCAAGAGCGAAGGTAAGCGTGTCGCTTCGACTTCCAACTTCGTAATTTCTACGCTGGCCGCCAAAATGTTAGGTACTTAACTTACTGCCTACTCATTGTTCTTCTTGTAGAGATAGTGTCAGCGTGGCACCTTACAATAACGGGTAAGCATGTGTCCTCGCCTCTTAAGTCCACCTGCACACCCTTCATTGTGCAGGTGAACACTGTGTGTCGGCTTCTGTTTGATTGTCTGTCCGGATTTTGCGTGTGTGTGTGTGTGTGAATGTGTCACTGCCCATTTCCTATTTTTGTTCTTTTAGGGAGTCGCATCAGATGGGGTAGCACGGATACAGGTAGGCAGTGTGTGTATATACATAAGTGTATCAGAGCGCGAAGGCACATTCATCTCATTGCCTCCTTCAAACCTGTCCCGTTAAACGACCAGATTGACAGTTCCATACTGGACGACGTAAGCGCTTCCTTGGTTGTTCGTTGGATGGCTAGTTGGTTTGAACTCAACACATCGCCACCACTCCACCATCCGCCCAATGACTGACTCACCACGCCACACTCAGCTCCATTTCTGATCCTGTGCCTCCCCTACTTTACTGCTTTATTTTAGATTGAAGCAGACCCCTCGATTTGTGAACAGGAAAGTACCGAGACGGCCAGCTTGCATCTAGCACAGCAGGAAGAATTAGGTGGACAAGGGGCAAATAGAGGCAAAATCGGTAACGCAAGGCGTCGAACCAACGTGAACTTTCAGGCCAGATGGAGACACCTCGTCTCGATGATCACCACCAGTTGGTGTTAGCCATGTGGGCACGTAAGAGGGAAGTGCACCAAAAGTGGTGATGCGTGGCAAACGACGATAGATGGCGAGTCGTGATGAGAGAGCCTGATTCGTTGCTAATATTGCAACAATTAGTCGTGCCATAGAAGAGCACCCTGCCATTTGTATGTAGTCGTCTCATACAGAAAAGCTAAAATTGTGAATATTTGGACAGGGGGCATCCCATGCAAATGCAGGAGACACCTCATTGCTGATACTGTCGAGCCTGGTGGAGAGATTACTTGGAGGCTTTGATTTGGAAGAGGCTTGATGGTGAAATCTGCCTTGGTATCGCCGTCTATGCATCTGCTTACAAACATGTTGGTGGCTTTGTTTAAGCAAGCAATGGCGCTGTTCCTGCTTGGCTTTATCACTGAATGCCTAATCTATTGACAACTAAGTGTGGAGCTTCGTTTGTGATTCTCTCTCCTCTTCTGGAAGTCAAATGAAAAAGTGGCAGGCAGAAGTCGTTTTAACATTTACTCACCCTCCTCCTCAGGCAGCATCCAAAGTTTGCAAAACAGTGACATTTTGCATTTGGAACAATAGGTGTTCTCTGGTGTTTGAACGACAGGCTCCCTTCTGATGGTCGATTCCAGCCTACTGCTTGGGGAGCGCAAGCTGAACTCCAGTGAAGGAGGTAGTGGACAATGCGGACTCGACAATAGCCAGCAAGGGATCAGCAGGCACAACGTCAAGTCGTGGCATCAAATTGAGCAGTTCCGGACAATACGAAACAGGTTGATGGATAGATTTTATGTTGTTTGGTGAACTATGCGAGATGGTCGCAAGTGGGAGTGCCTCCGAAAGCAAACAAATCAACCAACTTCCACAACTTCTTGCCTCGATTTCGCCTTTACTCGGTTGCATCTGCTTTAATGCATCTCGACAACCGAAAATGCTGTTTTTAGAGTGTCCTAACTGTGACACAGATTCAGGCCCGTAAGGCGACAAGGACGATGACGACGACAACTAGGACAGGAAATTGTCCAAGTCAACAGAATGAGCTATTTCCACAACAGAGTTATGGAAAAATTCAACCAATTTTGCCTACAACTTTCACCTCCTACTTCTCCCGAATCGGAGGAATTTTTGGACAAGTCAAAACCTTTTTCGAGTGAAAATCGGACAGGAATTTGTAAGGTAGCCTGTCTGGGTTTTAATCAGTGATGGAGGAACGGCAGAGAGGAAGGGCCAGATTGAAGTAAGGTGTAGCCGATCCCACAAAGCAGGCGTCTAGGTGCAATCCCGACAGTTAAAAACAACCGTATCAGCAGCAGCTGGATCCGCTGGAGCAATAATTTGGATTGTGAAAGTGCATACGTGGGGCTAACTTTGGCAGCTCGTTTGGGGAAGGTGACATTTACGAGGCGTTGCGCAGCGACTTATATACCAAGTGGACAGTGCGTGCATATTGCAGCAATTTGTCCGTTTGTTTGTACTCAACCAACCAGCCGACTAAGCGACCAAAACTGAGGTCGGTCTGCGAATCCAGCCAACCATCTACCCTGGGCAATTAGCAGATCCAAGAGGTGGCCTGAATTCCCGGCCTCGCTTCCTCATTTGTGGCCATCTCCATGTCCTCTGATGCTCCAATTGCCTCGCAAAATTTTGAGCATCACTTTATTTCCATTCATTCTGGTGTAGGGATGAATTCTGACTTTTGCGCTAGTAGACCCTCACAAAACCCTTTTCTCCGTCATTTATTATCGTGCAGAAAGGAGGAAAATGCAAACAAAAAGCAAGACTCTTCATGACTTTCATCCAGAATAAAAGAAGTATCTTTTTGGAATGATGGATTGAATTGCCTCCTCTCTCATCCTCCAAGTCTCCCGCTTTTGTGGTTTTTGCTCGTGAATGTGGCAAACTATCGGAATTAGACCTGGATACAGAATTTGTTTTGTGACCAAGATTTTTGTCACGTAGATGGAGGAAATGTCGACGATGCATCGCACATTTTTGTCTCCAAGGCGGTTGAATTTCGAATTGAATTAGTTCCGGAAGAACAGCAACAGCGGTCCGACGAGCCCAATGGCATGCGAATGGGGTGTTTGAAGTCAACTCCCAAGGCAATAGATGCGGTCATTCGGGCTCGCTCATGCGACTCTTAGCTAGCGCAAGTTGAACTGCACATTTGACCACTGGAAGCACTATCCTGGCGGCTCGGACATCTGGTCGTGTTCCTTCGTATGGCAATAAATCCTCTACCGACCTCGTGGTCCCCTATTTGTGGTGGCAGAAGGGTGGTGGCGAACTTCCGCAGCAAAGAACTGTCCGGAGGCTCAATCACTACCGTCTACTCATGACAAATCTCAAGCCTCAAACTGACCGCTAATGGAGCAAAGTTAGATTCAAAGGGATCCAAATCAGCCTTAACGAGGAGAATGTTTCATGAAAAGGATTTGGTTCAACAGATTAACAATTGGATTCGTCTCTGGCACAGCTCTCCCTTCGAGGGCCATAACAATTAAAAATGAAGATTGAACAGTTATGCACCCTCTAGTACAAAAAACATGATGCCTAATAAAGCAATGGTTCATCCAGCAGGACGATACTCCCATTCAAATGCAGAGTCCAATCAAGGGAACCTTTTAATCCTGTCTTGGTGTAATGGCCTTCCAGTCGCATCGATTGCCACACAGCTCCTTGCAAGACTCTCCAGTAGCCCACAATTCACAGATGAAGAGATGGTCTTCACCATAACCGTTATTTGGCTTAACGAATAACCGCCTCGGGAGACTTCTGCAGATCGTCGGCACCCAAACGACCAGGGGCGTTGGTCAGCGGAGGAGGAGCACAGTAGCGCGGTAATGCAAACCCTCGCTTACAATTCATGTACACAAACAAGAAAGTTGCAAAAACCATCACAAGCAGAAGAGAAGGAGAAGCCCAGGTGAAAGCATAACCGCCTCCTCCTAGTCACGGACCATCAAGTCATTTCCATTAAACCGCTATCATCTAGTGCAGATACAGCATATCGCACCCCACGAGAACATCAGACACGTGAGAGCGGGTCAGTGGAAAAAAGCGAGATGTATTGAGAGCATGAATGCGTACATAAACAGGTACAACTGCAATTTATCAATAGCCTTGTCCTCATCATCATCCTCATCTCCCACCCCGGTCGTGCACACGCGGACATTTTTCATTCGTATTGGCGGATGCGGCTTCTGCGAGCGATTGTACACTAAAACAAAGCCAGCGCCTTCACTAAGTAGCATACTAAGCAGGCAAAAAGAAAAAAAATGTGGAGGAACAAGTAAGTTAGGTGGCCACAAAGTTGAAGATAACCAGGCGGATGCCACCTCGAAGTAATGAAACATCGCCCAGGCTTCAGTTCTCGGCATTCCGAATGAATCGCCCTCCCCACTCCTCATCCTCGCCAAATGCTGTTGGGCTGAGAGAAGGGGAACCGTACGGAAATTTGCCAATTTCAATGCAAAATGAGAAGGAACGTACTTCCGGTAACTGATTGATTGATTGAGCTTAGCCAGCCGCAGAAGAGGTGTGGGTGGACAAAATGAACGATGGGCATGAGATAGGCTTTCTTTGTGGAATATGAAGTAGCGACGTTGCCCTGAGGAGGCTATAGACAGCCCAACCAATTTGAAACGTTGAGGTTGGCTTTTTGGCATAGATTGGAGGAGCACGGGATACGAAGTGTCCCGAAAGCATGTTGATATGCGTTGGTTAGGTAGGCGTAGTTAGTTATTGGTTGTGAAGTAGTAATGATAGAGAGGCTGTTGAAATGTATTGCTGAAGCGATTGATTATTATGCAAGTGATTGAAAGAGATGGTGATTTGGAGAAGGGAAAGGGCAGCAGCAATCCTACTACTAAAGAAATAAAGAAGGAGAGAGAGAGAGAGGAGAATGGTAAGTGAAAAAAAGGGAGAGGAGGGTGCTGCACCTGCAATGGAAGTAGGAATGAAGGAATGTGAGAGGGAGGTAGGGGAAAATGGAAAGAATGAGGAAGGTGGGAGTGCGTGAATGAATGAATGCGGTGGTAGTAGAAGTAGTGCTGATCAAAGAGAAGGCATAACTTGAAGTGAAGGGAGAAAGAGGAAGGAGGGAGGGAAGAAGTCTGCTAGCAACGTATAAGTAGAGGGGAGGAGGCAAAGTGGTGCGTCTACTGGCAAGTTGTAAGTAGTGGCGTATTAATTGAGTAGATGTGGTGATGAGGTGAGTGAGTGAGTGAGTGCAACAGTAGTGGGTGGTGTAAGGAGTGAAGTTGTTTTGTTTGGCTGACGATGTGAGGTTAATTTGAAAAGGTGGGAAAATAAATGTGTTTCTTGATTGAAAGTGATTGGGGGGCACTTGTGATGAGCTTGAAATGTTTGAAGTCTTTATTGAGGTTGTAGGAGGAACCACAGGACCCGAGGCCGGTAACCAAAACAAAGAGGAAGCAAGAGGGTGGAAGTGTAATGTGGAATGCAGGAAAGAAATAAAGAAAGAAAGAAAGAAAGAGGATGAGAATGCTTGGATGAATGAATGAATGAATGGAGGAATGCGATGGAAGTAAAGTCGGAGGTAATGAATGAGAAGTGATTACTAGAAATAAAGGGAGAAAAGGAAGGAGGAAAGAGGGAGAGAGGGAGGGAGGGAATGTCGTAGGAGCAATAGAGATCTACTAGCAGTGTATAAGTAGTAGCGAGTAGGGAGGGAGGGAAGCAGTAGGTGTACTAGTGAGATATAAGTAGTGCGGCCTTAGGTTAGGTGGTGTTTGGTAAGTAGGAGAGAGCACTGGTGTGTGTTTAGCATAACATGGATGAATGAACGAATGGGGGAAGAATAACGTGTGAGTGAGTGAGTAGCGGAGTGACTTCTGCTGGCAGCCTATAAGCAAGTAGTTGCGGTGGTTGAGTACAACAGTTGTGGTAGGAGGAGTAGGTGCACTGGTGGGACAGGGTGCGTGCGTGCGTGAGTGTGACTATGGCGGAGAGTCGAGTCGAGTCGAGTGGTCGGCGTAGAGTAGAGTGCACTGGTGGGAATGGGTGCGCGGTGCGTGGTACGTGCGTAGTAGTAGTAGTAGTAGTAGTAGTAGTAGTAGTAGTAGTAGTAGTAGTAGTAGTAGTAGTAGTAGTAGTAGTAGTAGTAGTAGTAGTGGTAGGAGTAGGTGCACCCGTGGGAATGGGTGGATGGGCTGTGGGTAAAATAAGACTACAGAGAAGGAGAGGGAATTGGAGGGAATGTTGGTGATAATACTGGTGGGGATGAGTAGGAGTAAAGAGGAATTGGGTTATAAAAAGGGGAAAGAAGAGAGCGATGGGAAGGAAATTGCAGAGCACTGTGAGAAATGAGTAGAGGAAGCAGGGAGTGGGTATAAATGGCCCTATAGAAGGAAAGAGAGCATAGACTGCAGAATAGGCGTGAATAAGCAGGTAAACAAGCAGATAGGAGGAAAAAGGAAGAGAAAAAGGAGGGAAAGCCTGGTGGGGACGGGTCCTCCCGGCGGGGATGGGACTGCCTGGGGTATTCGGTGACCTTGGCGCCAGCCAACGGGAGTCCACCAATGTCCCACATCGACTGAAATCCATGCCACCTGACATCATTTGACCTTGGAGTCCATCATTTGACCTTGGAGTCGACATCCAGGGCCGCTTAGTGACCTTAAGGTTGACCAATGGGAGTCCAGGACGACCCGATGACGTCACTCAAACGTGAGGTCACTTGACTTCGAGGTCAACAGTAATCAATACCCGGCCACATAATGACATCACCTTACCTTAAAGTCGACGCCAATCGATATCCAGGGCCTCCTAACGACGTCATCCGACCTTAAAGTAGACGTTAGTCGATGTTCAGAGCGGCAAATTACGTCATTTGACCTTGAAGTGGCCGTCAATCGATATCCAAGGCCAACTAGTGACGTCATTTATCCTTAACGTGGACATTAATGGATAAATCCCGCACTCAAGGTTACGTGACGGCATTTCCGCGGCAAGGATATCGATAACCCCCTCTCTTAAGGTCACCGGGTGTGTTTTTCTCCTCAAATGATCGATAAATCCCGCCTTCAAGGTCAAGTGACGCCATTTCCGTGGCCTAATTATCGATTTTGCCTCCTCCCAAGGTCACTGGGTGTACTTTTATGGTGAGATGATCGATAAATCCCACCGTCAAGGTCACGTGACGTCAGTCCCGTGGCCTGGATATTGATTTCCCCCTCTCTCAAGGTCACTTCCAGTGTTTTTATCCCTCAATGATCAATAAATCCCGCCCTCAAGGTCATGTGCCGTCATTTGCGTGGCCCGGATGTCGACATGGGTGTACTTTTCATTTGAATTAATTGATTTTTTCGTGCTTTCTCCCCTAGGTGTCGTCTTCGTACCCCTCTACATATTTTCTTGTTTTTTGTTGATCACGGCATATGGTTTGATTGTTTTGTTTTTTTTGATGCACTTTTGTGCACGAGAGTGATATATGTGACGTTAAATCGTATTTTAGCTTGTTTATTTTTTAATTTTTTGATAGGAAATGCATTAGATGAATTCGTCAGAAGTTGATTTGCCGACTTTTTATTTTCCGAATTTTTTTGGTATTTTTGGTATCTTTGTGCTTTACAATTTGTTTTTTTAATTGTATATTCCCTTTTTCTTTTTCTAATCCTTTTCGTTCAAGGTCATTAGCTGCGCTTTAGTTCACCAAATGGCGGAAGTGCGGTTGGTGCGCCGGTGTCTGTGGTTGTTGTTGGGTCCCGAATTTATTGTAGAAAGTGAGTTCTTAATGCTGTGAACTTTATTAAGCTGACGGGTCTTTTGTAATGTTCTTGTTCATCTCTCAGCCGCACTAATTCGTCGAAGTGCATTCTTTGGCCCATGACTTGTGTATTCAATGTGAGGTTGCATCCTTTTAGTGGCGAAAAAGTGCGGTATGCACTGTCAACGTTGGATAAGATGCTGATGGTTTTTCAGTCATTTATTGTCTCTGGCAGGGTTTCCCTCTAGTCCATCACGTTTACTATACTGCTTTTTTATTCTTGGTTGCAGGGATCCTACCAAGTCGAATGATGGGTTTTAGTGCAGGTATCTTTTTTGAACACCTTCACGATTCTCTGCAGTTACCCACCTAGTTAACTGCTCTATTCGTGGTTACTCTTGTTGTTTTGATAGCCGCTAGATTTGCTTTTTAATGCGTTGTCTTTTGGCAATGTGGTTTCACCGTTTTCGTGACTGGCGCGGTTTCGGCTAACGGGACTCAATTTGCTAAGAAGTGGAAATGTTCCACAAGATTGGTCGTTTTATGATTGTCTTACTACGGCATATTTAATCTCATTCGCAATGGACGTCAGACGAGAACTTCTCAAATCGGGTCGCTTTCAACTTTGTGGCTACCTGGCCTATTCGTTCCCCCTCATGTTTTTCCCTTCTGGCCTGTTTCTTTGCTGCTTGATGAGGGCACTGGCTTTGTTTTAGTTTACTATCGGGCAGGGAGGAGGAGGCGCTCGTCACTGCGGACGAAGACCGTGCGCACGTTTGTGGATGCGAAGAAGGGGATTGATAAAGTGCAGCTGTGCGTATTTACGTGTGCATTTTTGTTTTCAGTACAGTACTTTCTTCCACTAGCCCACTTTGATGAGATGTGTCTGACATTGTCGTGGGGTGCGGTACTTAGTACCTGCAATAGTTGTTGACGGGAGTTTGACGGAAATGGCGTCATGGTCAGCGGCTATGGAACCGGTTAGGCTTTGACTTAGGCTTCTCTCTGTTTTGCGTTTTCCGCAATTTTCTTGTCTGTGTAAGTAAATTGCAAGCGCTGACGACCGCCCCAGACCGTTTGGTTTTCTTCGTCTACTAGGGTCGGCGATTACAGCAGCGGTTTCCTAAATATTGGAGGAAACCGTGCCGCTGCTGGTGTTTGCTTTGGTTTTTGTGGGAAAGCGAGTGACTGTTGTCCCAAGTAGTAGTAGTCTGGTTGGCGGGCTTGTGGGTGGGTGCGTGCACGTAGTGGGTTTGTGTGTTTGTGGGTGTTGGTAGTGTTCTTGATGATAGTACTAGGAACAATGGTAGTTGGGGGTAGTCTGCTGCTTTGTGTAGCTCTTAATCGAGGGTTTGTTTGTAATATCGTGCTCATCCGGCTGCTACTGCGGGCTGTTTAGGTGCTCTTGTGGGCTCCTGCTCGTGCAGGTGATTGAAGCAGGCCAGTTAGCTTTGGAGTGCATGGAGTGTGTTACTTGTTACTTTGGTTTTTGCATGGAAGGAGAGCAGTCGTTCAGCCTTCGTTCACTATTCGCTCTGTTGTTGTTGTTGTTGCTGCGGTAATATAAGTAGGTGGAACTGACGAGTGTGGCAAGTTGTTGAGGTGCATATTTTAACGTACTGTGCAGGCGCTGTCACCTGCGGAACGTTTTGTGCGTTGAGGGACTATGGTGTGACTTTTGTCACTGTCTGAGGGCGAGGGGATGTAATCTTTACGTTTAGGTAGGCGCTCAACTTCTCCCCCCGCAAAAGATGTCATTGGCGAAAATGCCTGGTTGTTCAGCATATTCAGGTGCATCAAGGTAGCAAACTAACTTGTTGCGGCTTCAAATTCTCGGCGGCCGCCGCCGTAGCCATCGCTGCCGCAATAACCCAAACCAATCGCCGGTCCTACTACCACTACCGCTAAATGTGACAACCTGTGAGTCATCAGTTTGACAAAATATCATCTACCGAGCATCATTTAAGTAGTATTTACATCCTACCTCAAGATTCAAACGTCCAAATTGGCAGGGTAATGCGTGGAATGACATAATTTGCAGTGTATTTGCCCTCCTCCACCTCCCATCCTCTTCTTTTTCTCCTTTCTTCCCTTAACAGAAAGCCGAACACCCTACACAAGGCAAGGCTAGACCCAACACCCTCCCTTTCAATCAACTTTACACCATTTGCTTGCGCATATTCCACCAAACACCCATAGCCATGAGGCCACATCACAAAGTAGTCTAGCAAGCACCACCCCAGTCACAGTGAACCCCTGCTTCATCTACTTAACAGCAATCTTCATCACCACACCCAACAGTAGTGCCCCTTTCGTCTAAACAACCACGCTAACTGCATCTAGTTCTGTAACACATCAATCTCTCCCCCACCTCCACCTCCTCCTCAAATACCACAAAACACAACTGCACTTCACCACCTTCATTGCTTTAAGTACATAGGATATTCTTGCCAGCCAAGACTTGGTGGTATGAAACACATGCCACACGTGTATGTCCAACGTAACAAGAAGAGTGATCCCGGTGAAACGCGTTGCAAACGCATCCTCAGCAGGTTCAATCAACTTGTGAAAATGCAAACGCATTTGTAACACCATATTCCTGGCGGAGAACAAATAAATTAATCCATTCTGTGCATGGAAGTACTACTATAACGACATAAATGAACACACAAAATAACCAGAATCTATGTTCCTACCTTGCCTTCGATTTTGGCAGCTCTTCTGCTTCCATTGTAATGGCGCCGAATCGGTGGTCCTTCTCAGGCATTCATCCATACTTCCATTCATCCGCAATGCACATGCCACAAACTAACGTAATCCACTCTTAACACTGTCCTAGGTCGCGAATGGTAAGGCGTTCATTTCTTAACAATCGTTGGTCCACATCGATTAGTAAAACTATCCATTTGAATGAGAAGAGAAGCAAAACAACGTAACACGCAGCAGAATGCACAAGCCAGTCATTCATTTATGACCTTAGATGACCTTAGTGGCGTGAATATTAGAAATATTAAAAAAGTCGTCAAAAAACAATCGATTTTACCATAAGATCAGCTAGTTTAATCGAAAATGCATTTTAATACACCCTGAACCACCAACGTTGTAACGAAATGCATGCTTATAGATTATTAAATTTCTTAACTAAATTAAACAAACAAATAATAAATTGTTATTTGAAATACTTTTGCTTTGCCATTGTGCACTTAAAAATATAGCACGTAATCATAAATAAGTTGTTAATATTTACTGCTGATTCTCTCATGTGTGCACAGTTTGTAAATTGTTTTACCTGTGTTTCTGTTTTTTAAATCTTGTTTGCATTACAAAATTATTAAAGTTTGTAACAATTGTTACATCACTGAAAATACATAGAAATCAAAAGTTCGCTTGTTTTACCGAACGAACTCTGAAATGATTGGTCAGATTTGTATGCGGCTCGCGTAAGTGCTGCGCGTTTTGGTGATCGTTGTTTCGGATTAATAGGCCCTATTTGCTGTCAGAAGTTGGATGTCTCGTAAGTATTTAGTACGTTTTTGTTAGTTTTAGTGATTTTGTCGTTAATAGGTACTTTAAATGTCAGTTTTCTTCTTTCGCACACATACTTGCTGGAGTAAACGCAAGGACCTCTTAATGTGACTGTTAAGACGTTTACTGAGGTGCAATTTGTGTTATATAGCACTATAAGTGATAAATTAGGACTGTTTTGGTAGTTTGTGAGGTTGTAGGCTTTTTTACTGACGTTGAAATTTGATTATTGAGGCGCAATTTCGTTGGGAGGAGTTATAACCTTACCGAGTGCTTGGCAGTTGCTTGCTTGGTGCTTTCTTGCAATTAAACACCCCTTGCATGCATACTTTTGTACTTGCATGTTTTCTTTTCTTATCACTTTATATGTTAGGCTAATCATTTCAAAAGTAGCTGCAGTTGCTGTCAAGATTTTTTTGTTTTCCATTTTCATTGCCTAATCGCGTTGGTTTTTTCGCTACACAATCCTTCTTGCGATTAAGTAAGATTGTTTCGGCTGTTTCTAAGGGGTTAGTTATTTTATTAAGAATGAGTTTTGATTAATGCGGTCGAATTGGATGAAGAGACTTGTGACTTTGGTAAAGCGAACGCAAAAGCCTCATAATGTGACTGTTGGGACGTTTTGTTTTCCAACCGCAGTGCCTACTCACGTCCACCTTTTTGCTGTACGACACTTTGAGCGATGAAGTAAGATTGTTTTGGTAATTTGTAATTAGTTCGCTTTCTAATGACGGTAGATTTTATTGAGAGGAGTTTTAACGTCGTCGTTCATTATTTTCTTGCTAGTATTCATCATATTTATAAATCTTGTTATCCGTGTTCTTTTTCCGCTTTCACGTCGGTCTTCACATTGGTTGTTTTTTTTTTTTTTACTTTGCAGATGCTACAAACTTACTCCGGTGATGGTGAAGTAGCATTTGGTGATTGTGTGGAGTGATTCGCGGCGGCGGTGGTGGTGGTGGTGGTGGTGTGTCGGTCTCGGTTGTGCGATGCAGATGTCGGCGGGCATGGACGACACGGACTACTATTGCTCCTATGTCTGCGTCTCTTTGTCTTTGCGGGACATGGGTGGTTGGTTGGGTGGTCGGCGGAGAGGGAGGGGAAAGGCTAGGGGAGGCCTGTCGTCGTTCTTATGTGTGAAGGAGTGAAGGTGACGCCCTCTTACGGTGGCGACGACGATGACGACGAATAGAAGCGCTATGGACCAGAGCTCACTGGTGGCAACTGCGGCATACTTTGTTTTCGAAGGTACGGGAATGTTTTTGGTGTGGGAGAGTGGTACCTAATTTATTGCTGACTGCATAGGTGATGAGTGGTGGCGCTGTCCCCATTACTACTGCGACTTAGCCTTGAGGACGAGGATGGATTGAAAAGGAGTAAGTAGGAGGGAGTGAGAAGGGACAGGGTGGGGGGACGGGGGAATTTAGGGTAGGAAGTGGAGGCGGCTTGGGATTTCTCTCTCCGTCCGGTTAGAGAGAGGCTTGACGACGGGTCGGGCGTGTAGTGCGATTGCGGTGTACTGCTTGGATGGATTAGCTGTTTCTTCGTATTTGCATGGTGATTGAGTGTGCCGATGTCGGTCCGTGCTTCGCGCTTGAAGAGGGGGTGGGGAAGTATCTACGTCTTAAAAACTTTTCCAACATCCCAGGTACAGTGGGTTTGGTGTATGTGGGGAGGCGGCAGATCGTGGTACTCCACGGCACGTCGACGGTTGGTGCATGCAGGCACATGGACTTGAGC
>JADWOT020000003.1:3299770-3443770 GCA_036345935.2 Taenia hydatigena
TGGCATGGACAAACAAACACAAAAGCAGCATAGAATGGCGGAATAGGTAGACGAAACCAAAAGGAACCGAATGGGGTTTGAGTGAAGAAAATCAGGTGTTTGCAGATCTGACTTTACTGTATGAACTCACATCATCGCTAAAGCGACGTTTCCACTCCTCTAGTAACTTCTGTTGAAGTGTACTCGAACCGGGACTATAAAGTGGGCCCAAGCACAGCGGCAAGCAGTGAAAGGGGGCAGAATGGTGGAACCCATATGCTGCATTTGATTAAGACGAGAACGGTAGAACGTTCTGACGCGATTTGCTGAGTGTCTCGAGGCATCGCAGAACCTTTGAGAGCTCGTAAGTCAAGAAAAAATGGGGATTTGTTGTTTGGTTTACAAGTAGTGTGTCACTTGCTCTGCATTCTTACTAGCTAGATTTCGGAGGCAATAGACGAGTCAGAGTGTCAATAGAGGTGGGTGCTACTTTGGTCACGATGCAGTTCGGCATCGAGAGAAGTTAAAATCGTTTACATGCGGGGCTCTATTCGTTTGGCGTCATGGTCTGTAATTTGCACTGCTGTCTAGGAGGCATGACCGAGGTATTATATGCACAGTAAGTCATATCAATTTGGCTGTGATTCCACGACTTCCAGTTGTCACAATGTCAGCAATTACTTGGTAATTTTTTTGGTTTATTCGCCAGCTTGCCGGCACACAGGTTTCTTGTACTGCCTTCCAGCTGAGGTATATGAAACGCGATTGTATTTAATAGGAACCCATCAGATCCCGACGTTGCGATCGCACACCTCCTATTCGTCCTTGCATCTCTTTTGGAACAAACTGCAGTCTAACTGATTTACTGACAAGATGTGACATTTCGTGTGCCTGCGTCATTAGTTATTCACAGCGGCAAAGTGTTGCGGATATAAAAAGCCATTTCTGAACGTTACTAAATCCTTGAAAGTGAGAACTTATGCATCTTAGGCAAAATGAGGGTCTTGCTCTTTTTATTAAATCGCCAAATCCCTTAGATGTGACAGTTACGCCATCAATGCATAATGGGAAGGCGAAGTGACAACTTATCAGCCTCCTCATGATACAAGTCGCCAAATCTTACCGCACACATGCATCAAAACAGTGAAGGAATGTGCTAAAAAGGAGTCAGTTATTCAGTACTCCAAAAAGTGGACCACTTCACTCGCGAGCCTCAAGGAATGCGTGACAGAAGCACGCTGTCGTCTCAGAAGTTACCGTCCCTACCAAATGCTTTCGCACCCTTTTTTTACAAATGCATAACAAAGAACCCAATTTACAAGTACGCGACGTCTAAGTAAGCAAGAGACATGGAAGTACTTACTCACAGGTGATGCACACTCGGAGATGAAATATGCGTAAGGTGATTGCTCCTAAGTGAACTCACACACCCTTCGCATTGATGTGAGATGGAATGATAGAAAAATAGGCCTTTGCATTAGTAAGAGGGAAGCCAATCCAAAATTGCTTCTACAATCTACATTGCATGGTCTACATGGCTGCCTACACACCCTCATCCATTCACATTGGTGGCAATTCTGGTGCGTCTACATCCACGCATTCGTAGCTTCTGCTCCAACCGAAGCCAAATGTACTTGGAAAAGACGTCCACTGGTAGAACGAAGTCCTGTCAGAAAAAGCTGGGAGTTGGAGCTAAATTGTCACGGGAAGCATCTGCATCATGCCGCAGTTCTGATGTACGATGGAAGATTTAGTGTCATGTTCGGCCAGTAAGAATGTGAATTAGCTGATTTGAAAAGGTGAGAGAAGGATAGCTTTGATGTCAAATGGATGTAATAAAAGAGGGTTATTTTACTCTGTCCTGCCAGCATCTGCTGAAACACAAGAGTAAGGAAAGCTAACTGAAATATGTAGAATTGATTTGGAAGTAATGAATAGTGAAACGCAGCAGGATGCACACAATATCAAACGACTGCTTCATCAGGTAAGGGACCAAGTCCTGCCGCGCTGTCAATTTACTTGGTATCATCATGATTGCAAAACAAAATATGTCTTGATTAATGTAAAGAGGGAAAAGGATTAGCGATTGGAAGGAGGAGAGTAAGTGGCTTTTGTGTGTAGATGCATTGAGAGGACTGCCTCGTGAGAAGGTTCTCTTCGTAGCATTGGATTTTGACGGTTCTCACACCTCGAGGCAGTCAGCCAACATATTTATCCACATCCAAACAAGCCTCTCCCCCTCACTAGCCTGTTCTCTCCCCCTGCTTGCTTTACGCGCTCAGATCTACTTTATAGTCATGGTTCGAGTACACTTCGATGTAACTCACGAGGGAATGAATATATCGCTCAACAGACAACATGTGTTTATACAGTGAAGTCAGCTATGCCAGCAATTGACTGTCCTGCCTCCAACTCTACTCATCACCTTCGATGTTGCCTCGCAAAACGACACACGCACACCATCAAAGGAAATGCAACTAGTCGCGCATCCATATTACTCCTCAGCGTAATTATAAAATTAAAATAGGTTCCTGTGTGCACCATATGCGAAAAATGGGCTGCCACTTGAGTAGTCGCATGCCGTTGTACTAGAATCTGATGGTTGTCAGTCTAATGACTTCTCCCATCATCTATCACAACCTGAATGAACGATTTTCCTGAACGTTTGGTGAACCAATGCCTTAGATGGCTCAAAAGGGGTAATAAACGCGTAAGTACATTCTCATTCACATTTGTTTGGTCAAAAGTTTCGCTGCATAGACAAAACCAATAACTAATAGAATGGCACCAAGTGCTATTGAATGGCAGCATATTTTGTAAAAATGTCAATCAACGTGGATGACACATGGAGGAGTGCTGCATGACCTACGATGCAAACAAATGCCCGTTTTCCTGCCAACCTTGTGGGAAGAGACTCAAGTGACACGGTCACTGAGATGTAAGGATTTTCAAATGGGTCTTTATAGTGCCACGGGTTTTGGCAAGCATCGTGCAATACCTAG
Organism: Taenia hydatigena; assembly: GCA_036345935.2. NCBI lineage: Eukaryota > Metazoa > Platyhelminthes > Cestoda > Cyclophyllidea > Taeniidae > Taenia > Taenia hydatigena. The sequence goes on from JADWOT020000003.1 coordinate 3,302,752, forward strand.
CATCCTCCACTAATTCACTTCGACCCGTCGCTGGTATCGCCATTGAATAACCGTTTGCACTAACGTCTCTAATGTTGACAGATACTTGAAAGATCATCATCCTAGTAATGTTCTATAAATTTATTCTCTAAAGAAGGTTATGTCAGTTGTTGTCATACCTGCTGTTCTGTCTTGCTGGACGAGTCCTAGTCTGCAGCTATGGGTTCGGCAGAAAGACGAAAGGAAGCTCTCGTACACCCGAGTCAATAGTACCCATCTAATTTCGACGGTTTTTAATGGGTTTGCTTTCGAATGCAACACTCACTGCGCCATCTTCTGCTTTCGCCGCAACCAGGCTGTTAGACAGATCGTTTGCATCACTTCGCGGACGCCTTTTCTTGACATTTCATCAAAAAGCCATCGTGGTAGCACTCCTTGCTTTGCGATGAATACGGCACAAGGGACCTCCAGAAAAGAAGTCTTATTGAACGGTAAGCACAATGCTGGACAGTTCGTCCCATAATTTAGTCTTTGGCAATGCCCGTATCCCTGCATTCAATAGAAAGACATTTTACTGTTCGAAGTGAGGACTGCAGCAGTTAATTAATTCACTTTAATCGCCGATCTGCCACACAGGACTTTTAGCGGTACATCAATGCAAGGTTAGGGGACGCGTAAGAATAAATGTTCTGCTTGTAGGGACTTTTGATTTATGCTTCGGCTCAAGGACTCTGATGTAGCGGGTTCTTCCTTTTCCCTCCTTCCGCCCTTGCTATTCGAATTCTGAGTATGCTTTGACATCTTCATTATGGATAAGAGAGAGGGTACAGAGGGAGAGTTCAGAACGGGTATGTGCCACGCTCTTGGGACCATCTTAAGCAGAACCCAAAGACAAGGCGGCTCTGCTGCTAAATGTACATTAGAAAGAAGTACACCATGGAACGTCAAAGTTGTTCTAACTAATGCAAGGCAGCAGCACAAGTTAGACGTTCTATTGGCCTCATCCGTCAGAGTCTCATCCAACTAGGTCAAGTGAAGAGGCGTGGAGATCCCTCCTATCATTGTGCTTTCACTCTGTGTCATCTTGATGTATTGCGTTCCATTGCACACACTCAAAGATCGCAAATCAAGCGTCTCCCTCTCTCCACTTAGCAAAACCATTTCTAAATTGCATGTTCCAATGGCAATGACATCGGATTGTGCATTGTGTGGCATGGAGAAACAGTCACGAAAGCAGTGTTTGACGGGTGAAGAGGTAAGGCAGCACCAAAGGAAAGAAATGGAGTTGGAACGAGGACTGTCAGGTGTTGGTAAGCTGACTTCACTGTATGAACTCACATCGTCGCTGGTGCGATATTTTCACTCGTCCCGTGATTCCTGTTGAAGTGTCCTCGAGCCGAGATTACAAAGTTGGAATGAGCACATCGGGCGAGCGGTGAGAGAGAACGAGCTATTGCAGCTTTTCGAAGTATGGGACAAATAAGATGAGTAGAAATGGGGATTTGCCTCTTGGGTCACAGTCGATGCGTCAGTAGCACTCTATTCTGATGTGCCTAATTCGAAAGACAGGATGTGTGGCAGAATGTGAATGGAGGTGAATGATATGCCGGTCATGATGTAGTGTAGCAATGAACGAAGTCAGCAGCATTTGTATGCACGGTTGTGCTGGCAACTCAAAAGGTCGTGTCTGCTCAAATTAAGACAGTAATGTAAGGAAAGAGCTTTCTGCTGTTAGCGCATGTGCGACCGATCCGTTCATCGCCTAAACCTTTCAGTCTCAGTTTTAAAAGCAAGCATTATTTCAATCTGGATCACATTAATTCACATTTACCTGTCTTCTAACATTTAATCAGGTTTAGCTATGCCGATTCAATTGTAATGATTGCATGTCACTGATGTGTAGCTTTCACTTGTGTGTGGGCGTCAATCAACAGCTTTACCAAAGCATGCCATTCAAAGGAAGAGCGATAGCTTTGTTCACGCATTCACCTCTTTTTATTTGTGCACGTTTATCTTAATTTTAAAAGGCAAGGACATTTTCCTCTAAAATTATTGTTTTGATCTGTATCATACAATGATACAATGCTTAAGATAAGTGCGAAGCACCATATTAGTGGTGCTTACTGAGTCCATGCAGACCCTCACATCTCGTTGCAGTTATCCAGGTTACCCAGTAGCATTGGTAAATCAACAGAGGCAGCAAGGAGCTGGCCGGCTAGCTAGCTAGCCTTGAAGCGTTTGTCAGGGTGCCAAGGACGTAACTGCGGCACATGACAACCGTTGCAACGGAATCATCCTTGTCATCGGATCATATACTTCACCATATATAGTGACTAGTTTAACATCAGCTATTCCCTTTGAACGCTGCTTACTTCGTCATTTGATTACTGATAACAGATGAGTTTACTGATAACAGCTCACCCTCCTCCGCAAGCACTGAGTAGTCACACTCAGTGATCACGCATGGCCGTAATGATGTAGTTGCCCTTTTTAACTCACATTCCCATCTATCCATTCTTCTGTGCGTAAACTCGCCACAACTTAAGTGAATAGCACAGGATATCATTCTAAAACATTATTAAAATGGAGTGGCTTTTTTTACCTGACAGTATGCACATTTTGTGGCCTGTGTGCCGCAGTCCAGCTGATCGGATAATATTTAGGAACCGACGGTATCAAAAGGAACATTGTTGCTGTAAGCGCTATCTCAGTGTAGATGAATACTCAAAGTCTTTCCTTTCAACCTCTTATCAAATTAGTGCATTATGAACATGTGGTTTCGTGCTAGCAAGATGGAGAGGTAGAGACGCGGTAGAAGACTTCATATCCTTGCATGATTGTAAGATCGTGGCTAGTGAGGGTATCCACAAGTTGGTAAATCCAGTGGAAGGTAGACATTCATCTTACTGCACTGATGACAATCACAAATCGTCATTCTCAAGGCAATGACCTGATAAATAGTCTATTCTTCGAAAAAAAGTCAGTCCGATGGGTGGGCAGGAGGAACATGCAGATGAGCATTCTGACTTCAAGCGACAGCTCCCCTTTTAACGATGGAGAGTGACAAGAAATGAGTGCACGGTTAAATCACGAATACAACGGTTGTAACAAACAGAAGAAGATTGGTGGGGCTGAGACAATACAGATGATCAAGTTGCTGAAGGCTGATGTTCACCCTGTCACTCGTGACAGTCAGGGGAGTGCGGTAGCCCACCTTCGCCATTAGGCTGAGAAGAGAAATGGAGATTAGCATAATGTCTATCAGTGGGGTTGGCGTCGATGCAACGGAATTTACAAGTATCAGCGATATTAAGGAGCAACCGTGCCAAAAATGCGCACAACAGTTAAGACATCCAGTGAATACAATTTAGGAGGGCTCATTTTACGTAAACACATGCGCCGTGAATTGTTGAAAGTAGTTATAGCATTTGGCATTGCATTATGTCTGGTGCCACACTGGTTAAACCGGTAGTGAAATGCATCAATAGCAAAAAAGTTTTAGTTAAAAAGTTAAATTAAATGGAACTGGAATTTCCTGATTTGTTAAGAGTTCATTAAAGAACAAAGATCTGTTGCATGCATTAATTTGTGCAAGGACCTCGACTGCGCTTGAAGATATTTTGTATGCTGAGAGAGGTATTGTGTTAAAATTCAATTCTCTAGAGCACAAAACTACGCAGGATGATTGCATAAGTGCTTTAAGGATCGTACAGCACAATCTACCATCCAATGTGATGTTGCGAAACAAATAACGCTGTAGAAATTTCTTCCCTTTCTTGATATTCCATTCAACTACCCCTCGTACAAGAAGCTCGAATTTTCCTGGGTAATTTTTGCTGCATTATGGGAAAAAGTCAGTCAGTAGATAGCTTTTAGCAGGAGTTAGGAGGTGAGCCAACCTGTGGCATCAGAATCGGTCTACGCCTCCAAACCATATTTTTCACCATCGATTTCTGTGATAGTTGACACCTGCTCGATTTGACTGCCAGCTAATCCTTTGGTAAGCATTGCATTAGGGATCTCCTATTTCCGTAAATAGTGACGGCTACCTTCGCTGCATATTACGCCCTCGTGTGACTGCGACATTATCCTGCATAATAGTGATTTGATATTAAGGGAGCTGACATCAATTGCGGTAATGGAGCTAATTTGTAGATAGTGCAAGCCAGGAGTGTAGCATAACCGGAATTCGACGCATGCTGTCTGGATTCACAATGAAGTCATACCCACTTGGCAATGCGGTCTCAGTTGGAGGCATGAGTCGCATCAAGAAGAGAACAAATAACATGATTTCAAGTGACTCGCTTAGGACAGTTGCAAGTATTTTGGTGTACTTTGTCACCCCTTCATTTCCGAAACCAGCATTTATTAAAATGGCTACCTCAGTACGTTCATTACTGCCGTTAAGTGTCTCTGCCTACCACTACGATTCATGCATAATCCAAATCACTTCTTAAGCCTGTATTTAAGGCATGCTTAGTTGTATTATCAAAACCTACTGTTTAAACCACTAGTATTGCAACGTTTGAAATCTGGCATTCACCTTTCTGTTATTTTCCAAATGATCCGACGGCTCAGAATGCAGATCGTATTAGAAAACGCTGGTGATTTAGGCACCACGCTGTACTTGCCATTCTAGCGCCTTCTTTAATTATGAGCCGTGTGTATACGAATCGACTTCTCTACGGAAATGCTTGTGCCTGCCGATGAGTGAGAGAAATGGCAAAGATTTGACAGATTAGCTTTAACCGAGCTCCCCACATCGCAAGTCGTCCTGTCTCATTTCACACTGTTGGCAATGCTTGACCCTTCCTGGCGTATTGAACAACCCTAGTTGCAAGGCGCTTAAGCTTGTATTACTAAGGAAAGCGTTGTGAAGGCGAAAAGACAGAGGTGGCACGGAATCATACCACTGAGAAGTTGCAATAAAGAGCGGCTTATCGATAATAAGTGATTTGACACTTTGGTTTGCAGAAAAATTTTTGCATTTAAAGCACATTGTGGCTTATAATAACACAAAAAGGGGCCTCTCATGTGAGTCGAATGAGTGCATGAAATGCTGAAAGTAGCAGCAAATTAAAAACGAGTTCGACCTAGATGCTTAGAAGAGCAGCCTGTATATTGCCTAAAGGAACAAGCATCCCGGCGTTACGCAAGATGCAGGTGTAGAACAATGCAGGAAGGGTCTCTTCATCTAATCTCTACCAGAGTTAAACATTAATAATGTTGCCCCACAAATTGCTACATTAACTTCATGAAGGCGTTTAATGTGATAAAATGGATCGCAAGTGACGCCGATGTGACTGCGTCTAAAATTAGTACAGCAGCAGGAAGAGCAGTATATCGCTTCACCACAAATTCATCTTAGGGCAATCAGCGAGCCATGATGCCTCATTTAAAATTGGCCGACACAAATTCGCATCTCTGACGTGATTACATAACTCATCTCTTCAGAGGCGTGTGTCACTAATCTCATATAGTCGCCGGCGTAACCTGTCATTTGTTTGGTACTGACATCATCACAGATGGTCAGGACTAAATAATCAAATGCATGATTCGACTAAGAATCTAAGTATGTTTGAATAGAGTTAATTAGGTAAGGATGTTTGCCTTCCTCATCATCCTGACCACAATTTCTACTAGAGCCAACTAAAATGTCACTTGTGGTCAGCACATCCCAAATGCATGCGGTGTGACCTACCACACAGAACCAAGCAGCAAAGAACGACAACTTCACCAGAATTCTCCTCCTTCTAGAGACGCTTCAGCTTATAGAGCTGCTCCCGGAATCAAACAGCGCGTGCCAGATAAGGAAAAGGGAGCAGCAGTGCAGCATGCATTCAAGAAATAGGGCTGCGAGCAAACCAAATTGTAGTGATGGTGGGGACATATATTGCGCTAAGTTGTAAAGCAAAGAAGTTAAAATGTCGAAAAATGAGAGAACTCTCCATGAGTGAATGGAGATGCGCTGAAAAGCATAGGCGATTTTAAGCGTCTACGTGGCATTGAAGTGCATATTCAGTCGAGCTGAATGAGACAGTCCTCAAGTCGTAGGCATCACATCATTCTTGGCACTCGGCTGTTGACAAAGACAAAGTTGACAGCACAAGTTTCTCATCAAATCACAGCTGATTGCAATGTGGAACCTAAGCTGATAATACGTTGCTCTTGCGGTGTTTTCACTTAAAACAGCCAACTAGCGCATTTGAGACTCTCAGTCAACCAGATAACTCTAAGTTGCAAAGGACTCATAAGGTAGCACGCTGTAAAGTGGTAGTGATTTGAAAGCTAGTAGTAACTCAGACATCTGACCTTGCAATACCATGTCATCATGTACATGAATAAGAGGTTCATCACTCAGCCTCTGACGATTTGGTTTTTCCCAGCTACAGAATAGCCTCATCGAAGACATAATGAAGGGCATGCCTCCGCAGTCTTCAGAACGGGCGCAGCTGTAGCAAGCTACTCTCATTGTAGGTAGTGTGCAGCGCACGTGGATCTGTTCATTCATCTGACCTTGCAAATCACCGTGGCGGGTGACAGTTTTAGTGCAGGCATGAAGAGTGGAGATGGGTAGAGGTAACCACTCATACACTTTCCCATTTTATTCGCATATGCACCACTCGAATCGCACATACTTTCAAGCATTGTGTAAAGTTTTCTTGAGATTAACTCAACTTTGGTTTTGGTTGCATTTACCACTTCTTTCTGCATCAAATGCACTTACTCCATCCGCATGAGCACATTCTTTTGTGCCATCAAAGCACAAAATATATTTATTGAAATTGCTGCAGTTGAGCACATCTTCTGACTCCCAGACCTCCTACATGCAACCAAATCATGCAAAAGACACTTTTGGACTATCACCGGGTTTCCGCTTCAATAGAGGTGAGTGTTTAGTGGACCAACATTTTATGGATTTCAAAATTCGTGAATAAATCAGTGCTAGTCTACGTTAGTTCAATTTCCTGACTCGTTATGAGGAGTTGTAGTGTCGATGCTGATAATGACAGGTTGAGTTAAAGTCAGAACTTGAAGATTATTTCGCAGATAAAGGCATTGTTGTTTTACGGCCCAATATCTACATTAGCCTAAATACACCATGGCACGTGCGTGGACAATGGCAGGTGACACGGCGAGAACCAATGAGCTGTCATCTCAGTGAGGTCACTCGGACACTCCCTCCAAGGCGCAATGTATTTAAGCCTCGGCGCATCTACCACGCCATCAACCTACGCTAGCGTCTCGCGCCAATGGTAGGTCCTAAAGGCCAACATTTCTTTTTCATTCATTATTATTGTTTACAACTCCTTAGTAATTTGGCTATTTCGCACTATTATATTTCGCCCATTTGAACCTCATATAACCGGAAATGGCATTCTTTCTTGAAAACATAAGCTCAAAACAGCTCAAGTCGCAAGATTACAGAACTTTCCATTGAATTAGCGTTACGAATTTGCCAATATCCTAACGGTTGTGATCTGGTCAATTGTTGCATGGCTATTCCAAGATGGAGGGGATTACCTTCAATGCCGAAGTTCTCCACTGTCCTACATCAGCAGATTAACATGTGGACCTGGCTTGACAAATGTCTTCTCCAAAAGCTTTCTCCCCAACCTGCGCCAAATTCTCATCGGAACGCACTGCAAGCTATTATGTATTACAATGCCCAGCTTGAATCCCTCCAACGCACTTTAACAGAGCTGCAGCAGATGCGAGACCAAAGACCTGTACACCTTTGGCTTTTCAGAGACCCACACCTGGCTTGGCTGTCGCCACGTGAATTCACAATTTGCCTACATCCTCCAGAGCTATACCTCCTCAGCCGTCATTCATCTATAAGTTCTTTAATGAGCACAAATAGTGTTGCGAACGGCAGGCCTATCTTTGTAACAACTTGTGTCGAAGGCAGCATGCATACGATGGACCGGTGCATTTCTCCCTTCGAGTATATGGATGTGCCTGACTACTGCGACTGCCTCATATATGCGGTGGATCTCTCGCACTTCTCCAATCATGATCTAACAATCACCCTACAATCCCTCGAACCCCATCAGACGCTACTTATCGTAGTTTTTGTCAATGGGCACGTGGATAAGTCAACTGAGATGAGTTGTCTCATGAAATTCCACCAGAACCTTGGACAACACAACAGCCATCTCCTGGCTACCATGCAAACCAAATGGCGGCTGTGTTGTATCAAGAACTTTAATCCAACCTATACCGACTGGAGCAATCTGTTGAATTGGGGTCTCTACGACGTGCTCTCTCAAAGAATTGAGAATGCTCAAGTTGATGACTCTGCACACCCCGTGTAATTGAATCCTCTATGTACGCAACACCGATGATGTTCTTTTATACCCTCGTTTTTAATACTTTTGGCTGGGTGATTTGATAAGGGTGACTTTGGAAGCTCATGCAAATACCAGTTTAAAACGGCTCCAGCAACGATGTGGCATAATGTCTGCAGGAACTGCTTTAGCATTGCAAATTGCCCATTCCTTGCGTTCTGGGAGTTTCGATCATTGTGCTCGAGTGATTTTGCAATTAGCAATAGGGAAATGCAAATAACTGCATTAAATGACTAAAATATCTTGTGTCCAGTGTTGGCAGCTTGTGCGATTACCTACCGCTTAACGAGTAAGACGGATCAGTTTGGTAAGAAACAGCAGATTGCGCCACATGAATTAGGTTGAAGATCAATGCCACTAGAAATCACCCTGACTGAGATTGCGTTGTATTCATGTTCTCAGTTGTGGCGTGATTAGTTGAATTTGCTCCGGATGTACTTTGCGATTTTTTAGTAAGTGTAGCAATGGCGTTGGTGGGACCTGTTGTCACCAAACTGACATCCAAAAAGGGTAGTTTCCTGCGTATACGAAACCGGGGAGTAGAACTCGGAGATTAATTGCATGACTATGGTGCAATAGAAGTCACTGACTATGGTGAATGAAATTAACAAGCCTCAGTCATGCCTAGACATCACAAGGTAGCGACAGGAGGTTCACAACCATATTTTCTGCTGTAGCTCTGCACTCAAATTCAAAGGAGATAAATGTTCCATCACGGACGCTGTTTGAAGCTCATGAACTAATACTTAGACACCAAAACGAGCTCATAGAACACGTCAATAAATGGGTTTGAGACCACCTGTCATGAGTCAACTGGAAGCGAAGCCGTAGTACACATCGTAGTGGTAGTCTTGGTGTTTAGTCTCTCATATATGTCCAAACATCTTGAGAATATCTGCGCCTTAATAATAAGATTACAAGGTGAGCAAGTGTGTGACAAGCTTTATCATGTTCCTCGAAGCTAAGTGCCTCGTGTGATTGCATTTACCCTAGCTCGTTAAACGATCAGGTCATCCCAAATTCGCAAGCCTTCACCGACTGAGTTAATCGCTGTTGAATGACTTGTAACAAAGGAAATTGTGGAGAAGTTGAGTACTCAAAGTCCTAACTGCAAAGCTGTTGGTGGTGAGATGGACATTAATGACCCTGCATTCATCAAGACCCTTAGATTTTGTCCCAAACTGAGCTCCCAACTTATCATATCATGTCCCACAATGTATCCATACATCAGATCTCGAAGATCTCGCAGTCCAAATATGTTTATTCGAGGACACAAATACGCCCAGAAGGCCACTGCTGCAGCATAGGTTAACCACACAAAGCACTTCGCCCGCCCTCAACCTACGGCCATGTTGCTTGCTTTTCCACTTTATCCAGCCTGTGGCAAAGTGCGAGGGGGATCAACTTCACCCTTTCATGAAACTCTGCAGTTCGATTCCAACTACCACTGAAATACGGAAGTTACTTAACACTGAGACTGCAGTTGATTGCTGAGCATGCTACTTCAGAAGAGCGACTACTTTTTGCGTTTATTGAATCACCGATTGCATTAGGAGTAAGCTTTGCTGTGTGGATGGATTTGAAGCAGAATGACTACAGTCTGGTCAAGGAATGAGTTCAATTCTGGTGACTTAGTAAGGGTTGTGATACCAACCAAGACAAAGAAAAATGCGTGTTGGCCGCAGGTTGTCCCGCCATGTAGGAAGTGACCAAGCGTGCCCAAGGTTGCAAGTCACTGCAAACTGTCGAGTCCGCTAGTCGCAGTCACTGAGTCACAGTTTATTTGGGTCTGTTTGGTACCGGCATGCCATCAGGCATAATCACTCTCAACCTTGAGGTTAATCAGCACATTCAAGTAAGCGCTGCTGAGTTTTCCACTGTCGTGTATAACAGCATCGAAAGAATCCGAACGAGACAGACTTTGTTTAATGGACTTAATGATGCTCTTAACACCACGATACAGTTCCTCATAGCATGTGCTAAAAATCTTACCAAAGGTCTGTGTCATTTTTCCTATTCTATTATTACTATTATTGCCCAGACACAGTCCGTGGACCCCGGGAGAGACTTACTGCACTCGATGCATTCAGTTTATGGTTCTGTACCCAGTTGCGGGCTGTACGAAGCGTCGCGTCATTTGCAAAATATTCTGCCTCCTAGCTTCTACTTTCCAGCTTCCATGAAAAAGGCTGGATCAATTTGTCAAGTGTCTCAATCCAAACCTATCCGTTCGCTCATGCTGTCTTTTCAAATGCTGCAAAATGGACAAAAGATGAAAAACCCAAACCGAATATCTTGGTTTTATCGAAGGGAAAGTGCTCTACAATTATTGAGGAAACAAAAGTATTGTCTTATGACAAATGATCGTGCAAACCAACACATTCGCATTCTGGCTTTAGGCTTTTGCTAATGCATTAGCATCAGTAAGTTTATTTCCAGCCCACCATTCTGATTGTCGTTAGTATGACAGTTCACTAAGACCTTAAATACCCTTTGATTACGCTTTAGATGTGTTTGCCACAAGGCCACGTATTAGGCACCAGAGCATTCTAGCGCCCATTGTTTGCTGATTACTGTCCATTGCCATGCACTTCATGCATTGGCAAGTGAAGATAGTCCTCCATGTGAGGAAAGCCCAAAGATACACTTTGCCTTTAGTGCTTTGCAAGCGACCGTTCCGCCTTCACTGTTCCTCTCCCCTCTTTATGATACTACGCGTGATAGCAGCGCGTCAAGCATTCCTTACACTTGTCAGTCCAAAGAATCCAAATAAAGTACACCAAGGTGAGCTCCTTCCAAATGATCCATCTTCCTCGGTAAGATGGAGCAATTGGCTGAGGAGCAATTGATGGCCGAACGACCGATGTTAGTCACTGCTCTTACGCAAATTCGGAGTTTGCCTGCATGGGTGGGATGACTGGGGATCACGACAGGACAGGGGCCAATAGTTCGAAAGCCAAATGTGCTTAAAGATACCATGGAAGTTGCTACTATTAAGTCTAACATTCCTGTGAGATTTCTATGTAGTCTAAATGACTGAATGTATCTTTGCCCAGAATTACTCATAGAATGCTCAAAAGAAGTAAATATTTTCAATTTCTGTAGTGTCAAGCACTTTGGAATGCTACCTAATATACTACCTCACATTTACAAACTCCACTTTTGCATGGGTTTCCTGCTTCTCAATAAAACCCTCATTTGATGTGGGCAAGCCCATGTCGAATCCATTGGTTTCGCTTGCCATTCAATTAGGACTCCAAGTAAAGGACAACAATCCAAGAGCACAATGAAGTTCAGCCTGCTGGGAGGATCATGCAAATTTGTGCTTTGTGCTGCTATTGCACAGCAAACCTATTTACTGAGGTCACTTTTCTTACAAGTTGCCCACTTTTCACTGATCTGTCGCATTTATCTGTGGATTCGGAATGAATTGCACTGAGATTGGTAATATAAGGCTACCATGGCTGATTGTCAGTGTTAATTATACCACACTGACGTGGAGATTTTCCCACGAAATAGGACGTGTCAATGGGCAGCTACGCTTGTTGGTGTCCTTTAACATCAAACAGCTCACAAGATGCTGCAAATGAAAAGCCTCTGTGCACAAATTCTTCATCGCACAGTTGAATCAAAACACTGGGATTTCTTATTCTACTGGTCGAATTCGCCTTCGAAGCTTGGCATGGAATGTAAACTACAAATGGAAAGGTAACGGATTTCACCAACTGATGAGTTTGAGGACTTTGGGCACAGCAGAAGTAACTTTTAAATGTCAGATCTGTAAGCGTTCTTACCTCTGTCATTTCCGTATGCTTAGGCATGAGAATGAGGTAAAGCGCATCTGAAGTTTGTCGTAGGTGAGAAGTGGCTGTTCCTGCAGCATGACTGCCTTCAAGTTGAGTCGATGAGTCGTCCCACCCTTCGGTGGCAAGTTAACATTGCCTGGCCACGTCATTCCGTCCATCCACAACCGAGACTTGCTTCGGCCCCACTCGCTGCTCATGGACCACGTGCCAACCTGAGTTGTGTAAACAATGCATGAAATGTCCGTGGGATGCAATTTGTGTAACTTGGCGTCACTCACACCTTAACAACGTAATGGCGAAATCCAAATCATACCACTCTGACCAGAGTACGCAAATTAATTAACTTCTTATTGCCTTATCACACCAATGGTGCATGTGTATGGATTCTTTGTCCATATAATTTCAAATAATGGCAAAAATGCAAAATATGGAACAAGGCATTTTGAAAAAAGGAAAGTTGCAAGACAGACAAGAAAGGAATTGTCCCCGTGAATAAATTCGAACAAGTGCATGGGGTAGAAATGACCTTGAACCAATTCATCCGATCACTGGACGTTCTGGAATTGATATTCAAGAAGTCGGACATATCGAAACATTTGTTGGGCAAGGAAATGGTTGGTTTTGCATTCCAAGTTTATTTCTATCGACCGCATCATGCTGGAGGGAGAAGTCATATTTCACTTGTGCTCATTCTACATTTGTGTTGCCTCGGCTCACTTCATTTACTAAATCACGAGTTTTTGGTTTCCTCAACCTTGGGTATTACCGAAGTCACTTGGTGAGAATGTCCAATGACATGCCATGATTTGCTGGCAGATCAGAGGAGGAGAGTGGAATCAGGTCCTCCTCATCTAGCTCGCATATTTTACGCCACTCAAACAAGTAAAGCAGGCCTTCGGATGTGGGTATTACTCGTTAGTGCATAGCTTACGAATGAGGTGCTAAATGTTGGTACTCTTCAAAGTACCAGATGAGTGGAAAATTGTTCTTAACTGTTCACCTCTGAGGCATTGCTTCTGGCGAATGATGTATTTGAGAGCTGATTAATTGATGTGGCTTAATCTGGTATTGAGACCTACTCCTGAGGAAGCACGAAAGAGGAGTGGGAGGAGCTTTGCCGTTAAAACAGAGAAACGGTGCTAACTTTGTGTAACATTCCTGAATGTCGAGGATGTGGATGTGAAATAGCTTGGACGGCGATTGCGGACCTACAGTCTACTGCATTTTAGCTTCCCTTGAAATACAAACAGCTGCGATTATGCTATCCACTTTCTTAGTTATTTCAAGTCAACAAAAATTGTGGCTTTCATTTATTAATCAGAGATTGCTCGTGGCCTTTTTCGAGCCCAACACATTGTGTCTGAAGGCTTTCTTCGCTAATCAAGGCACTCATGCAGCTCTTTTTGATCGAAGAGAGAAAGGTGCTCCAAAGGAAATGATGAACACACAACCACTTGCATTCAAATTCCTTTTAAGATTATAGGAACTCAGAAAGTCTAAAGCAAGGCAATGATTTCTTAAGTTCTAAGCGTATACCTCCTATGAGCATGTCTGTTTTGGTGTTTTTTTCAGACCATTCACATACATTGTTGATGTATTGAACAAATTGTGCTGCATTTGTTGGTGGAACGCGAGAAACACTCCTGAGAGAGTTGTACTCTTTGTTTTCTTCATGCACTTTTATGCTACGCTATGACCGACGAGGCACATCCCAGCTATGATTGCTGACATTTGTAAGTGTGGCACTGCTCCAACAAAAACCTCCTTCACTATGCATATGTTCTGCTTAAAATGCACACATGCTACTCATTTCATGGAATAAGCAACATAGTATCTTATAATTACTTGCTGAAAATTTGAAGCTATTTGCGGTTCCCAAATTAATGTACAATAAAGTAGCCAACAAAAACAGAGTTGACAGGATGTCTACTTTGTTCTGCAATCCTGTCAGCACCCAACTTCACAAACCTCATGTAAGAACCATGCCACATGGACACAGAGGCGTCACCAAACTTTGCATTGATGTGTTGCCAAATGTCCTGTGCGGCAGACCGGTGGTCAAAGTGAATTTAATTAACTACTGCGATCCTCACTTCGAACGGCAAAGCGTCTTTCTATTAAATGCAGGGACACGGGCATTGTCAAAGACTAAATTATGAGACAAACTGTCCAGCATTTTGCTTATCCCTCAATAAGACGCCTTTTTCGGAGGTCGCAAGTGCCGTATTATCGCAAAGCGAGGAGTGTTACCACGATGGTGTTGTGATGAAATGCCAAGAAAGGACGTCCGTAAAGTGATGCAGACGCTCTGCCTAAAAGCTCGGATGCAGCAGAAGCAGAAAACCTGACGAGAGCTTCCTTTTGTCTTTCTGCCGAACCCATAGCTGTAGTCTGGGACTCGTCCAGCAAGACGAAACAGCAGGTATGGCAACAACTGAAAAAATCGTCTCTAGAGAATAAATTTGTAGAATATTGCTAAGATGATGATCTTTCAAGTATCTGTCTACATCAGAGGCGTTGGTGCAAACGGTTATGCAATAGCGATGCCAGTGACGGGGCGAAGTGAATTAGTGGAGGATGCTAGGTATTGCACAATGCTTGCTAAAACCTGTGGCACTACAAACACCCATTTGAGAAGCCTTGCATCACAGTGACCGTGTCACTTGAGTTTCGTCCCACAAGGCTGACAGGAAAAGGGCATTTGTTTGCATCGGAGGCCATGCAGCATTTTTACAAAATATGCTGCCATTCAATGGCATTATTGTCATTCCATTAGTTATTGGTTATGTCTATGCAGCGAAACTTGTGACCAAACAAATGTGAATGAGAATGAGAATGTACTACTCTCACCTTGAAGGTGATGAGTAATGTTGGAGGCAGGACAGTCATTTGTTGGCATAGCTGACTTCACTGCATAAACACATATTGTCTGTGGAGCGATACATTCACTTCCTCGTGATTCACATCAAAGTGTACTCGAACCATGACTATAAAATGGACCTGAGCACAAGAAGCCAGCAGGAGGAGAGAACAGGTTAGTGAGGTGGAGAGGCTTGTTTGGGTGTGGATGAAGAGGTTGGCACGTACTGCTGTGATTAGCTGAGTACCTTTGTCAAGTGGAAATGGGGATCTGCGTCATGAGTTACAATTAATGCATCAGTAGCACTCTATTCTGATGTGCTTAATTCGAAGGCGAAGGTGTAGGTGAAAACACTAGACTGAAAACCGTCAAATTCCAATGCCGCGAAGAGAGCTTTCCACGTGACAGTCCTCTCAACGCATCCACACACAAAAGCCACTCGCCTTCCTCCTTCCAATTGCCAATCCTTTCCCTTCTTTACATTAATCAAGACATATTTTGTTTGCAATCATGATGACACCAAGTAAATTGACTGCGCCACAAGTTTTGCTCCCTACCCTGATTAAGTAGTCGTCTGATAGTGTGTGCATCCCGCTGCGATTCGCTATTCATTAATTATAAATCAATGTTACACATTTCAGTTAGCTTTCCTAACTCTTATGCTATAGCTGATGCTGGCAGGACATGCATTTGACATCAAAACTATCCTTCTCTAAACATTTCAAATCAATTGATCCACATTCTTACTGGCTGAACATGACATTAAATCTTGCATCGTACATCAGAAATGTAGCATGATACAGATGCTTCCTGTGGCATTTTATCTCCAACTCTTAGCTTCTTCTGACACGACTTCGTTCTAGCAGTGGACGTCTTTTCCAAGTACATTTGGCTTTGGCTGGATCAAAAGCTACGAATGCGTGGATGTAGACGAACCAGAGTTGCCACCAATGTGAATAGGTGAAGGTGTGTAGGCAGTCAAGTAGACCATGCAATGCAGATTGTGGAAGCAATTATGGAATGGCTTCCATCCTTAAATGCAATGGCCTATTTTCCTATCGTTCCACCTCACATCAGTGCGAAGGTGTGTGAGCCCACTCTGGAGCAATCACTTCTAGCATATTTCATCTCTGAGAGTGCGTCTTATGTGAGAAAGTACTTCCATGTCTCCTGCTTCCTTCGACGTCGCATACTTGTAGAGTGGGTTCATTGTTATGCATTTGTAATAAAAGGGTGCGAAAGCATTTGCAAGGGACGGTGGCTTCTGAGACGACAACGTGCTTCTACTACGCATTCCTTGATGCTGGTGAGTGTTGGGGTCGAATTTGGGCAAAAGTGCATGTGCTACGTATCCTACGACAAGTGGGACAAAACGGCGAAGTGGTCCACTTATTGGACTACTGAATAACAGACTCCTTCTCAGCACATTCGTTCACAGTGTTTATTCATGTGTGCGGAACGGTTAGTCGACTTGTATCATGATGCTCTGAGGGCAGATGGTGAAGGCTTTACACACTTCAGAATGTTGTCTGTAAATACATGTGATGAAACTACATCATCCGGGAGGTTGATAAATTGTCACATCGCCTTCCCTTTATACACTGATGGCGTGGCTCTTAAAACTAAGGGATTCGGTGATCGGATGGAAGGTAAGACCCTTAGTTTGCCTCAGATGCATAATTTCCTACTTTAAAGTACTTAGCTACGTAGAAATGGGTGTTTTGTAATTCTGAATGAAATTTCAATGAATATCAGCCACACCGCTCTAGATTTGGTGTCAAGGGGAATAATTGGATCGGAGAGAGCCTTTGTTTAAAAGTCATCATGCCCTGTCACTTTTCCATTACTCGATCAAAATGCTTGCATTGCTTTATGCTACTAGTGGATAAAAGTAGTAGTGTCGTGACTTCCTTCATAGAAATGATGCTTGTCTCCTATTTAATGCCACAATATCAGCGCAAAGACCGCATACCAACAGTGTGCAGGCTTGTACTGTGATGAGAATATCCCAAACTTCTGGGTTGAAGGAGAACTACGACAATCGTAACGGCTATCTCATTCACTTTACACACCCTACTCGACAGCATTTGTAAATTCCACCATCAAGTCATCGTGTCCTTCCTAAGTTTCGGTCAAAATAAACTTCTAATCTAGTTGGTAAAGCAAGGCTACAGGTGAAATTACAAGTAAAGAACATACCAACTGCCTTCAAGGCACCGTGTCGCAATGTTCCTCATCCGTGCCACAGACAGGCACCAAAACTATGAATGAGTGTGTTAAAAAGAACAAATCATTCAGTGTTCTACTAGCGTTAAGGCGCTTTGCCGTGTTGCATCAATTGTAATACAGGACACGACCGATTGCGGAAACCCTTCGGGGAAGACTGTAGATCGTTCTACACTTTACCACTTGCGATTTTTAAACCCCACCACAAACGTTTTCCCCACACATCACTTTGATGCGTGCATCATTCCCGTGCTGTCTTGAGGCCAACAGGGCTGAAACCATTGGTTGATGAAAGTGATTCCTCCCATTTCACATCGCCACAGTTGGACTTGTTACCACACATTTACTACCGGTGTGAATAACTCGTGACGTAAGCATCTAAAATGGAATTCACACAATCCTTTTGCTAAATTTAGGTATTGTGTACCTCACTCTAAAGGTGATGTAAAAAGACACATTGTCTAGAAGCCGACAAACACAAATCATGAACCCAATTCCTCCAACTCTACAAATCCACAGTTGAGTCTCCTGCCACGCATTTACTACCGGTACGAGTAATAACTCGTGACGCAGGCGCATAAAATGGCGCATATTGTCAGTAAAACAGTTACACTGCAGTTTGTATCAAAGAAGGTGCAAGGACGAATAGGGCGTGTGCGATCGCGACGTTGGGAACTGATGGGTTCCTATTCAATACAATCGCGTTTCATATGCGTCAGCTGGTCGGCAGTACATGAAACCTGTGTGCCGACAGGCTGACGAATTCACTGAAATTGGTGAGAAAATACAAATGAGACTTTGAAGGTGGAACCAAGGAAAGTAAGGACCATTGACAGGAAGGAAATACTTCCCTTCTCCATTATATCAGCACATCGAGCCCCTGCTTTTGCCGCAACATACCATTGCATTAGTTTTTGCAGCTACTTCTGGCACTTTGAGTACCATTGCTAGCTTCAGGCTCATTCTGAAGCAGCGCACAAGGACATGTACTTGCAAGTGCCCCACTCTACAACCCCTATTCTATTGATCCATAACAATTTAGTTATTTTTTGGTGCATGTTGACAGGGTGACCATGTTCTTTACACTAAAATAGTACTAGGTGCCACACCAAGTAAGTAATTGAAAAAGGTTTTATTTTTCCATGGCAGGGATTGAATGATTTTCGTGCATTCTCTGCAGATGTGGCCACCGGTTACTCTCTTACTTCCAAGGCCGCAAAAATAGATTCAAACCTTCCCATTTTACGATAAAGGCTCTTCACTTATATAGCTATGCATTAAACTCTTTTTAGTTTGCCATCTTGTGCAGTAACCCGAAAGGTGTTTTATGTTGTAAGATGAATAAGTTGCTCATCTGCTCGCTTTTTGCTGCCTAATAAATCGAATCGCTCAGCAACACCCACTTCACAAAGCTAGGTGGAGGATTGAGAAGTGGTTAGTGAGTAAAATGCCATCGAAAGAGGATCTAATACAGTGCAAAACTACGTGAGTCCCTTTAGCCATTCAAAAATTGACTTTACGGCAGCTGCGCGGATCCCCGTTGCTGCCATCCAACCCACTTCTTTTCCAGCTTCTTTGATAATTCTACACCGCATTAGCTAGCGCCATTAAGCCTTTATCCTGTCTTTATGCCTTAGCCTATGAACATCCTTGAAATTTAAAAGGACAAGATTATAGGAAAAAGTTGCAAGCTGCTAAAATAAACCAAAGCGAGGAAAGGCTTTGAGGATGAAGTCGGGTGGGATATAATAGCATATAGTAATGTGACTTGTATCTACCGATGTTGATCACGAGATCCAACGCGAACATTCTATTCTGATTTCGGTTTCGGTTTAACGAGAAAATAAGAATTTGTCTCAAATCCTGCTGCGCCTTATTACATTTGATAAAACATCGCAAAAAATATTGATTAAAGTGAGAAACTGCAGGGTCGGAGGGGAAATCAAGAATTATCCAAATAAGCACTTGCACCAACTTTAAGCCATAATCAAGGGCGGGAAGGGATTATCATCTTCAAGCCTATGTTTATATCAGCGGGCAAAACCACAAAAACCACATGTCTATAAAAGCCGTCGAATTAGAAGAAGGTTGAACATTTATTTCACCCGAGAGTTGCCACAAGTCCTCTGCGATGAGACTGAAAAATCACAATCTTTATTTGCAAATTTTAGTGCCTTGCAAGTGCAGACTCTTCCCTGGGACGCTTTGGCGAATATTTTTTATAGCCTGGCATTTATTCATGTAAGCAACTTTAATTTTATAATGTCAAATACTGTAATGAAATTCTGGTGCAGCAGAAAAAGAACGCATTTTTCACATTTCGTCTAAAACTCTACAATCATCGCGAAATGAGCAAAGAAGGTAACTGTTTAGGTATTTTGCGCTTTCCTAATTAAATCTAACAGGAATTTCCTTTGATAAAAAATGCGCGCTATTGGATGGACCGTATTCCAGTGCCGGTATCATGGCAGAAAATTGTTAGCGAACTTCTGGAATTAGTAGATTTAGTGGATAAATAGTACCAAAAATCACTTCAGCAAGCACATTATTGCTGAACGTGTGCTTAGACATGGTAGCCCAACTTTCCATTTCACTTCATACTTGCTCCAAAGTATATTGCCTCTGAGCGTCCAATATTGGCTGCTGCCACTGAAAATCAAGCGCTTAGCAGGTAGTGCCAGGCAAAAGAACACAGGTCATAGTTTTTGGCAGGATATTGTAGAGACCGTGCATAAAATCTCATGATTGCGCGCAGCCCCTTCAAGGTCTCGGCAATTTTGCAAAAATAAATTATATAACTGACAATGACTTTGTATCGAACTTGTATGACCTTGACTTCAAAAGACGTACCTCTCATGCATCAGAACAGGCGCGTTTCGTTAGAATTTCGGTTCAGAAAATTAACAAATATAATAAGTAAAAATAAAGAAATGCTAACATTTCCTGAGGTTCGGTGGGAGTCGACTTCTTTTTCTGTGCACCCGGTGACGAAATATGAAATTGGCCGTCGAGATGCTGACTAGACTGTTTATCGGCAATTTTAGCATGCACCTTGCTGAGGCGTACTACATATGGGGGAAAAAGGAATAAGACACCTCAAAAGTGAATGCGCGTGCCAAGCAGCACGACAGCAAAGATGGTGTGCAAAGGCTACTTAGTTATTTACTGCTTCATAGCAGTGCAGTCACTGTCGATGATAGCCTTCTACTTATTTGTAGAAATTGAAGACCAAGTGTAAGATTGTTACTTCTTTTTACTTAAAGGAAAAATTCTAATCTTTAAAAGGGTGTGTATTTTGCATTATTTCTATTTGCAGCCCTTATAAATGATGGCGCTGGCCTTGGAATTGGATCCAAGCAACATTCGATTCATGAGGTGCACAATTGTGGACCTTAGCTATGGTTCAGTCTTATGCAAATGCCAGCTTCATTGCCATGTTGCCGGCTGTTGATAGACTCAGGACTAGCCACTCGCAAACTTCTCGGTTTCAACTAAGTTGTGTCCTCTTTTTCTCACTCTTATCCAAGCTCACTCATTAACTAAGCGCTGACTTCCCTTACCATTGATCCTACTGGCATGAAATTACAAAGACCAAATCCTAAAAAGGCTAACGTTCTGCTAGATAGGCACTTGCAATTTATTTGGTGTTTTTGCCTTGACTACAAGCAAAAATTTTTAGCAAAGCTCATTGTCGCCTAAATTTTAAACACATTTGTGGTGAGAATAGTTATCTCAGCTCTGCCGCACTTGAAGTTGACCTCAGAAAACAGAGAGTTGCTCATCAGGCACTGTTCCGTCGCACAAACGGCAAAGTGAGCTCTTATAAATGTTCATTTTGCTAAGCGAAATCCTTGGTCAAAATTAACTCACTGAGTGAGATTCAAGACTGAGTTTCTGGTGGAAGGGATGATAACTCCACTGCTAAAACCCGATTTCCAACTTAAATTGCAAGCTAATCAACCATATCAGCGCCATATTTGTGATGCACACATTACGTTTAATAATTTATGTTCACCTCATTATTTCTTTTTGACTAAACCTGCCACTTTCCTGGCTCTAAGTTGACTTTGCTGCGTTCTCATCAATCAAAGATGAGGATGCCCTTCGCTGAGGCTGCTCGTTTTCTTAAGCATAGCCATAAAATCCACTAGAAAGACTGCTTACCGTCAATTTTGACATGAAGTTTGTTGAAGTGGCACTGCATATGCATGGAAGGAGAAAAAAAGGGATATGCCATGGGCTTGAGTGTATGTGCTAAATGAGAGTTGATCAGAGCTTTTAAATTAACTGTTCTAGGTTCCAATACAAATTATGGATACTGACTACCTGATTTACTCGATACTGTACAACACTGAAAGAAATTCAAGGCATTGCGACCGGTTTTACCACACCAGTTGCATCAGTATTTGTGGGTGGAGTGTGAGGTCGTGGCTCTGCGAAGGTATGCAAGTACGGAGACAGAGAAACGAATAAAAGAGAAGCGGATATTCCCTAGTGCTGCCAACTTCGTGATGTGATTTGTGCATCAGCCAGTTGAGTCGGGGCTGTTTTATTCTTTCTTTGGTAGCAGTGTGTAAATTCCCCATTCGCTGCACCCTTGGTGTAATCTAAAACAGCCACGGGTCAAACCGCTAGAGTACTATCGCCAAAGCTCAAGTCCATTTGGTGGTGCGGTACTGTTGGCTCATTTACTATTGCTGCAAGATGGCGATGGTCTGAATTACCATTTGGAAGTGTGAACAAGAGAAGAATAATTAGTAACATCGTCAAATCAGTTACGTAGCACAATTTTAATTCCTAGCGTGTAAGATGATTTCCTTTGCCTTCTGGCTCTTTGATGACTCACGCTCTTCCCGTGCTCTTCCCATGCAGGCGCGTATGTTTAATGTTTGGTTGATTGGGATGATTCCCAGCGTGGTAGCACCTAAAATTGGGTTAAGTTGACGCACTGCACCATCTATGTGACTTTGCGGCCAAAAAATTTATTAAGCTCAAGTGGGTAATGAAGATTTACATGTGCCTTGTGGTATTGTGCAATTGCAGTTACTCCTCAGGCATTATAATGCTTCTTGCATACCGTTTTTGTTTGAAAACATCTTGTTCACTCATTTTATTCGCTATGGTACTTCTAAATGCATTGAAAATTTCGGTATTTTACCTCGATTTTCTAACTCTATATTAATAATCCACCCTCATGCGTTACACTTCGCAGGATAAAAACAACACCGGTAGGGGTAATTTTCTCCCTTTTTATTGAGCATAAGTTTACTAGCAAAACCCACAGCTGAGTGTCAAAACGGCTTGTTGGGTCGCACTGAAACAAATAAATGGACGTGGTAAATTCGCAATGATATCCATTGTATTCACAAAACTGATGACTTTTATAATTACGTTCGACTATTGATCATGCCGTCAATTACTACCTGGGCCACTGAGGATATTCGATGTTATGCAATGCCATGTATGCCTTGTCATAACAATTAATCTACACCCGAACGACTTCGCATGGTCAGATCCCCTTACACAAGACCTAAGGTACAACTTTTGAGCACTTTACAAACAATTCGCCACTGCGTCTGCTTCTACCTTACGCAGATATTGGTTACCATTAAAATGGAAATGAATTACTGTCATTATAACTACAACTTACCAATTTTTTGCTGACGCAATAGTGTTTATCTGCATTCGAAGCAAATAATGCGAGGTAAGCGTCTGGAAGGTAGAAGGGGCTAAGAAAATAGTAAGCAAGCATTGCGAAATATGCCCAATGGATAAGGCGATACCTACAGTTGTGATGGCTATACACGTGTTCTTGCAATGCCGCTAGCGTCAAAAATTCGGTGTAGCACTCTGTGCAGTGAAGGCATAGTTCCGAATTCTCCATTCTCGCGACTGCATTGTGGTACAATAAAGTATATGTTTAAGGGGAATCTGTGTGAGACGCAAATGCTATGGTTGAGGAGCAGAGCACACCAAATTCAATCAGAGGCCACTAGACCCAAACTCACAGATATGCGTTCCGATGAAGTGACGGTTAAGCGGATCAAAGTTGTCGAATTCAGTGTTACAAACATAGCACGTACTGTGATTCCAAGCTATAATCAAGGTTCAAAAGAAAATACTTGTGTTGATTTCGATGCATATGATTGTCAAATAAACGCTATGGAGGCGCGTTTCGTAAGTTATACCTTTTTGATGAAGCAAGAGTGTTCCGAGGGACTCGCAACGCCTTGGGCATTTTGGACAATCATAAACGTTGCCTACTGAAACACAACAAACATGTACTGCGATTCACCTAATTTGATCCGTTCATTCAGAAGACCGAATCACTTGTATTGCATCGTCTATTGTTCCACTCAAGGTGATTTAAATATTCATGAGCTGCTCTTAAATCTCTTTGCTTTAACACGCGAAACTTTATATGTTAACATGCTTGCACTTATGTATGCATTCATGTGCACAATGATGTATGTGCACCTAAAGCGCATCTTAAAATTTGCAATCAATCTACCTTGGTGTGCGCGTTCCACGTGTCCAAAGCATTGGATGATGCTTCTGAACGATGCTGAGCACAAATTGCATGTGTGGACATCCATTATGGCCAAGAGTTACGCGAGTTGCACGACCTCCTGCAATGAAGCTTACAGCGAATATAATGAGTGGGCAGGGGAACCTCCTGGATCAGCCCTCAACCAGACATGTGGTTACAACGCAGAGCAATGGTCGTCGCGTGTTTGGCCAAAACTTTGAGCACCAGAGATTTGTGGTTAAAGCCCACTGCACTCAGCTTGCTTCTTCCTTATGTGTTAAGCGATGAGATCTCAATTAAACTTAGTCCTTTCACCGTATGGAATGAGAAGACGCTTGTTAGAGAAGACGCCTTAATGTACCGGGTATTTCAGGGAATTTTACCTTGGCATGTTCGAGTCCACGCCCCATCAATGCTTAGGAGGAAGGCTAAAAAAGCTGTTCTACGAAGCCATATAGAATGAAATGTAAACAAATTTATGAGTTGTTGTTCTAAGTAACCCAAGAGATGAAAGCCGAATGGAGCGAGATCCTGCGACAGAGCTTCTGGTAAAATTAAATGAGTACCTAATAGAACATTCTGTATCTTTTCTGAACCTATTAGCACTCAGAACAGCAAAGCATAGAATCTACTTCTAGAGTTCAAAGTCTTTTATGCAAACAATCAATATATTTGCTGCAACAGAATAGATGCTTGAGCTCGCTTTCAGGCACCAGGCGAGTCTCATGCCCTTAAAAATAACAGTGCGCGGTGCGAGTCCGAAACGCTCAAGGCGTTGCGAATCCCTCTGAACGCTCTTACTACACTAAAAAGTAAAACTTACGAAACGCGCTTCCAAAGCTTCTATGTGACAATCATATGTACCAATATCAACACAAGTAGTTTCTTGTGAACCTTGAAAATAACTTGGAATCACAGTACCTGCTATGTTTGTAACACTCAATTCGAGAACTTTGATCCACCAAAGAGCGTATTCTTTTTGGTAAAATAATGTTTGTATTAGTTAGACGTTGGCAAGCCTGCAGGGGATTTCCGATGTGGATTATCAGCTACGCATTGCGACGGTAAAACAAAGCCTTGACTCTCCGTTCCCCAAATTCTGGCACTTTCCATGCCCAAAAGGAGCAATTTAGAGGAAGAATATGCAACTGTCACAACTCTCACTGAAGTTGAGAGATTAATGTCTACGAGTGGGTCCACCTTGTCAACAACGCTGAAATCTTGTACACTAGTTGTACGATTTGGTAGTGCTTGAACCGATACTATAACTTTGATTTTCCAACGCACAGCCAGCATCTTGTGCCATTTTATGGAGCGCACATTATGGTTATGGTCACTTATTTTCTAATGCGCAAAATTTATTGTATCGATAGTGTTTGAGCCTTATAATGGGCTCTTATATGCGGCATTTTAACTGACCCGGGATTTTTAGATACAGTTGGTATAATTGGTTCATTTCGGATTTCATCGCAATGCTAATGTAGGGGCTAATTCAGTCTTATTCACACGTACAGCCATTGAAGCCGTTTTAGTCCCACATGAATGGGAAAGTATTATTCGATACATTCTTCATTTTGTTAGCCTTTTTTAAACAAGCCTTCTACTGAGGCACTAAATGCATGTATTTTACATTAGTTACCTGCCTTGCTTCCATTGGGCGAATTGGCAGTAACTATAGGTCATGCCATTCAACCACCTGCACACTTATCCACCATTTACTTGTTTCCTAATTAACCTGCCTATGTGTTTGCTCCTTCGATCCCTGACCATTCACCTGATCAATCCTGCTCTAATTCAACCATCCAGTTTGCCGGTCGCTCCATATTCTGACATTTCTACTCACTTATAGGGTCCCAAAGCGGACCCTCTGCAAAATCATTGAATGCTGTTTTTGCAAACCACACATTCAAAGCAAACCTAACAAAAAGATGATTGCGTCAACGATTAAGTGATCTGAATGACGGCCTAAAATAAAACAATAATTAAATAAAATTGAAAAGTATTTTTAAGATGCGGTGCTCAAACTCACGGAAAGAGAAGAGTTAAACGAAGGATTAGGTTATTGGAGAAAAGATCGCTCGTCACCGCTCCACTTGGTGCTAATTGCTTGCCAGATGCACTAGGGAATTGCTCCTTTAAACATGTAGAAGTTGAACCTTTTATTGGAAAGATTGCGACGAATAGTACAACACTTTCTTAATTGTATTATGCCTATCGAATGTAAAATCAGTTAGAGTCTGTTCTAGGAAAGCTGGAATTTGACGGTGACTTGAGATAAGATCTAATATTTTATGTGTTTGACTAGTAAAAGCTTATTTGACCATTTAAACCATGAGTTGCGGACCATCTGATTTAAAATTGCCCCTTAAACAAGGGATCGTCAACTCCCTTTCTTTGAAGGCCTACCACAGGAGCGTTTCCATCTCTGTAGTAAAGCGAATTGTGTATGGCTTTAGTCGCGATTGTGACAGGCAATAAAGAGGTAGAAGTCACATTAGAAATCATGGCTGCACACATCATAGTTGTTGTCACCTCTTTTGCTGTATATTCGTAGGCTACAAACATCCGTACCGCCTTAATTTCACAAAAGTCTGATGATAATTAACAATTAATTGGCGATTGTTAGCAAACTACATTTCGGATCACTGGCATGATCTCTGCGATTCTGTGCGCCATTTCTTCACTTTCATGTCACTGCGATTCCGTGTGATTTCTGGAAAGTCTAAAAGTGGTTTGAATTTGTAGGCACCCAACAGTGATAATTTCTTGCCAAAGGTCGGTATCAAGGAGTGATGTCGCCGATATCCAGCGCAAATGATTTAAACATTTTCTTTCGAACTGCGACCATTAGCATTCGAACTGATTGACATTGGACGAGGTCAGTTGACATTGGATAAGCAACTGGCGATCTCACTTCCCTGCGACCAGAATTGATCCAAATTGAAAGTCGGGCGCATGTTTCATTCTATAATAGCTTCTAGTAAGGACGTAAAACAGCACGCCTCCCTCTCCCTTTCGATTTAAAATAATCAGAGTTAAAACTCAGCACCCCATTTTCCTTTGTAACTGCTTGTGATGGTTCACGTTCTACAGTTCTGCAACTCAGGTATGGCCTTGTGCAAAGATAATGTTTTCGCAAGGAGATCAGAGGCAGCAAGGGTACAAAGTTCCATTCTTTTGACCCACATTTATTCGAAATTGATCAGAATTTGTAAGTTAGCAGCCCTTTTCCTTCTGTATGAGATGGCGACAGTTCCCACTTTCACTTCGGACAATGAAGATGTGGCAAATGTTTAAGGTGTCTATTTTGGCAAAAAGCTGGGATGACAAAAGCATTAGATTGCGATCTTTGTTGATCTCTTCTAATTTGATATTATTCATAGTTAAGGCTTGGCGGCTTGCAAGATGAGGGAACGTAAGTGTCTGAGATGATGCAATAGTAGCAGAGGCTTCATGGTCACCTGGTGATACTCAATTTGTTCATGTGCTCAGAAGGGAAGGAAAAGCAAAAGAAAATAAAGGAGAATAGGACAGAAGAGAACACATCAAGCCAACGCGAAACAGAATAGACCAAAAGATGTAGAGAATGAATTTGTTGTTTGTGTGTTGCGCTAAACAATTAATTTCCTAGGCTCCTTGTAGATTCTTTGACGAATTTGGAATTCTCTTACCTACTTAAAAGTACTGAGAATCATTAAAGCTTGGTATTACTAATGTAGTTGAATAACAAAGGATTCTTGGTGCTGCACGAATATCCGCTGCAGTAACCTGCATTCTATTGGTGAGCTCACAATAAATTCAACCGTTATGCCGCCTTCCTGCACCAAGATTATGTGAATGAGGTTTGGGATGCAGAGCTTTACGTAGGGCAGGTTGTGCCATACTACATACCCGTGGAAGCAGGCCTCACGTAAAACGTGTTGACAGGAAATAGGCAAGAGTGCAGAAGACAATGGCACAACGAGCCGATATGAAGTGATCAAGGAAGATAGTTTGACTTTGATTGTGTGCTACGTAGAAGTAAAAAAGGGCCTAAATCTCAAGAATAACCAAGAAATAAGTGCAAAATTTATTCCATATGGTATGGCTAGAGCCTATTTTGATAGGAGCGACTTTGAGCGATGCAAGTTTGGAACGATTTGTTAACATTTGCGCCAGCATGTAAAAAGTGCAGTGGAGTCCCCGAAACCACAATGTTGTTATGCATCAAAGCAGTCTTCATATTGCAAGGAAGACGCGGATGCTCAATGCTGGATAGCATGCTCTCACAGTATTGGAACGTGCACCGCTTAATGGCGGCCGGGACCCTAGTTCTCAGTTATACACAATTAATTAAGCAGAAGAGTAATTGCCTTTTCCATCAAGTGTATAACAATTTAACAAGGATGTATCTGCAAATAATTCTCTGTTATGAAGACGAAGAGAAGAAAGAGCTATGGCTGCTTCTGAGCTGTCCTTGTGCGTGGGCTACCTTGATTCTTTCCCTAATGCAGGCATACGATACGTGCTTATGATGCCTTTGTGTTTTAAATTTATGTTGCCCAATTTAGCAACAGTTGCTTGACGTTTTTAGCACAGTTTTTTGCCTGAACGAACTAGAAGTATTTATTAAAATAACTTCACCGAAATAGCTATGTCGATCATAATACACATGGCAAAATTACATTAGACAAATATGTGAATGCCTACGTCATAAGTAAAGTAGAGTATGACCAAGTCCTCAAAATTCGGTCGAATTTTAACCAGGTTTTACAACTATCATTTCTATGCGATTTACTTGCCATACAGGAACTTAAAAACGTGGTAATAGTCCTGACTTTCCGAAATGAATAGCAGACAGATGACAAGAAATCATATTAGACAGCCGTAACTTCAGCATGACACTATCGAGTGCTGATTTGTCTAGCATCGAAAAGCATTTGACTCATAATGAGGGTCACAAAGTGCAAACCACTCGAAACATGCCGCATTGGCTCAGCAATAAATATTATTCCAAACAGATGAAAACTAAGCCTGGATTTAATGAGTAGCTGCGCTCTTCATTGGATGCAACGATTTCTGTCAGCTTGCATTTGTTCAGCTATCGTAGGTAATTCATCCACAAGATTATGGGCATTTTATTGAATTTCTCATATACTCGACCACTTGATGAATACGATAAGTATTATACACGTTTAGTCAAGAGCCCGAAATGTGCTCCATTCCCGTTGCTGGGCAGATGCAAGGAGTTTAGAGCTACTAAGCGAATCGAAGACATCTCCAGTAATCACAATCTTTGTGTCACTTAAAGAAATATTTTATGATTTTGATTTCATCTGCACACATAGATTAGTAAGCAGTATTTTCTCTCTGGTGGCAAAAATGATGTGGCTTTCGGTTGAGCATACTGAAATATCCTCCTCGAAAATGTGCCATGCATTGAAAACCATTCTTGACAAACAGCTTTTAACCCCTTAGGAAAAGGAAGTATAATTCTTAATAAATCCTTAACCAGAACTCTTAGCTAAGAAAAAGTCTTGACATTACGATGAACCTCAAATACATGGCCTTATTACCCAAAATTTTGGTCCTGCTAACGAGTTCCGCTCCTCCGCATTTTGATTACATGTAATGCTGAAAATAGATCTGGAAGGTCCACTTTCCCATCCGTTGAATTCAACACAAGTTCCTTTGCAAGGTTTTGCACAACTTGTCGATTCCACCGTTAAAGTGCATTTCTACATTTGTACAACTTGCTTTGCGTTATTCGCTAGCGTTATTTTAGGCCTTGAGCACTTAATTCGCGAGCACCAGGGATTGAACACTGACGGCATCGGTGCGTGAGAATACGAGGCAAATAAAGGAAAGTTGATTAGATTAGGTCAGAAAATGCATTTTTGAGAACTTACCGCTTGGTGGAATGGGAAATATATAACGCATTCAAAACAGTTTTATCCCTTTTATGAAGGTAGTTTATTCTTTCTACACCTGCCTTGACCTCCTCCTCCTATCTACCACCCATCCCTGTCCTAATCCCAACCTAATTCTCTGTCTCACCAGCGTTTGCTGTACTTAACTAAAATTTTATTTTATTCCTGGTGGTTTTGCAAGAGAAAAATGGCTGCATTTAGACATGGTAGCATTAGTGGAAGCATTCATGCACTGTAATCAATAAGGTGACATGATGTGCCATCCAGACGCCAGAGTTTTCATGTACTCATTTCATACTGCTAAACATTCTGCCGCCCAGTAGATCCATTTACAAGAAATTTATGCCTAATTTTTTTCTGCAAACTGCACTTTAGCACAGTAGCATCCACAACTGTGTAAGCCAATTTTGTGTCATCCTGCGTTTGAACTAATTTTAGTCCCCGTCTCAATAACATACGACCTTGTATCATGCATTTATGCTGCAAGAGCTATTTTTACAACCTCCTGTCCGGATGCGAGCGCAAGCGGTGCAAGTGAGGAAGAGAGATGCTTTGGCTTGAGCCTAAGAGCGCAGAGATTCGAGCATGGAAATCTAAGCTCGATACAATTTGTGATAGGCGATTTGAAGCATCAGCAACTCAACCACACAAATTACTGAAGTACGGCTGATGTGGTAATTATCTAGGCAGCATGGCAGTTGCATTACCTTTAAGGCGCTTTTAGTGCTTCACGATCAATATTAGTGAGAGTGTAACTGGAACATTAATTTGTCCGAATGTAGCCCAAATTCCCCTTGTAGCATCCTTCTTTTAGCTTAGCCATAGCAGGTATCTATAAGGTCTCTTCTTCTCTGTCTGTCATAATCTCGCTTAAATGACTAAACCGGTCTGTTCTTAATTTAGTTCAGTCTAGTCAGATCTAGTCAAGTCTAGTCTTGCGTACTGTGCTACCATGTTTCTGAAGGTCTCATGGTGGTGCTGCTCATCTAGTTATTTTAAATCCATATTTGAGACATGAAAAGTGAGTGGCAGAGAAGGCTTAAGATAGGGCAGGAATTAGCTTAAAAATCTCGTGACTCTCCCAGATAGTGTGCTGTTGAGGTAACAAAGGTTCATTCCCGATTAGTATTTTTGATTCTATTCTTGGACGAACTATTGTCTTGCATGAAATTTCTTCCATGGGAGCAAAGAAACATGAATGTTCAGCTAGAAAAGACAGAAGAATAATTGAGATGGAGGTCAGGAGGTGAGAATTCGTAGATAAAAGAGGAAAGAGGATGAAAAGGCAGAAAAGAGGATTAAAAATGGGCACTGTAGGATGACTCTGCATGGTGCTCTGGTGCAGTATTCTTCATTTCTTTCCTTCTTTTTCTCATTTTTTTCCTAAATTGATCCACATATTTGCATATCTAGGCATATGACTGCGCAAAATATGGCGAACTTGACTCGATGGAAGAAATTTTTTCAAATGACATACATTAAGAGGAAAGGATGAGGATCCGTTAACACAACGTACCCCTAATTTCCACCATATCTATCTATTTTGGCCCTCTGATGTCTATGGATCTTCGTAGTGGGATGTTGGGAGAGACGGGTGTGGCGGATGAAGAGAAGATTAAAAGCGGGGATAAACGAATCAGAAGGAGGGCACTGACAAACAACAGAATGGTAGGAACGACAATGTGGCGAAGCAATACGAAAAATAAAACCTGACGCATCGTGTAAAACAACATATTTGGCGGTTTGTCGTTTGATGGAGCAGTTCGAACCTGACACGTGTAAATCAATCAGCAGCGTATGCCGCGTGGTGCCTCTAAGCGCCGTCTGTTGTGCGCTTCAGACAGCATCCCTCGTAGTTGGTTTTTATAGGCGTGGACATCATTTGCGTTTGTGCCTTTTCTTTTAGTTGAGTTTATCGCATTACGCCGCACGTAAAGGAGGCAAGAGAGAGAATAAGAAGAGCCAACAACACCAATGTTTTGAACTAAATGCGCTGCCATGTCGAGACCGCTATTACGCGCCATTATGCTCCCCATGTTGCCTTTTGGGCAAATGACTTTCGGACGTTTAGGAACGATCAGGGCTACGAAAGGTCAGAACTAAAAATTGACGAGCCACTCCTAGTAATTACTGTGGAGCTAGCAAAGATGTGTTCTAAGCCAGTAGCCACCTTGTACAAGGAGAAACAATGGCTTGATTGTGCCTCTCTGGTGGAGAGGAAGTAGCATGGTTGATTGGGCTAAAATGAGAAATAGGGTGAAGATGGTAACACAGATGGGTGATGGATAGGAGGTGAGAGAAAGTAAAGGCAGGAGTGAAGAGAGTAAATTTTTTGCCTAATGGCATTAATAAGAAGAAAAGACAACAGTTTGAGGAAACAGAAGTTTCCCGATCCATTAATTTATCCCTTCTTCTTAACAAATGCACAGTTAAACCTACATTCATCTACTTCCCTTTCCTGTATTCTCAGTCTCACGCATCCGCTTTTACCGCTCAAGCCTAACGCATTTAAGCTTTTCATTCAGCGCACAAACTCTTCTGCTTCTGCGAATTCCCTGCTTAACTTCCCAACACCCAACATTTTTCTGTCAATAGGCTGACAGGTACATGTGCAATTGCAACTACGACCAGTTCAGGAGCAACTTTTCATAGACTAATGCCATTTGCGATGCTTACACCAGCAAATATTGCATATCAAGGGGAGATTATCCTGCCCTAGCGAAGCCGCCACAAAAAATGCACTGCTTTTTAATCTGCGGACACTTCGACTAAATGGAAGAGACCCTCATTGACGGCTGAAAACGCATGCGAAGATTAGGCGGAATCGCTACTGTTATGTTATTTTACCTATGTTATGCAATGTTCTAAAGTTCGGGTGAATAAATTCCAAAAGCTTAAGTATGTAATTGATGGATACACCAGAAATGTGAGTCAATCAAATCGCAAGGAATACTGGACGGCAGCTGTGGCCTTGTATAAGTTAACCGTGTAAGTAAAAGAAACGAGGAGAGGACAGTAGTAGTATAAGCTGGTTATGACAAAGAACGATTGGTGTCTGACAACAATCTGGTATCTGTAGAAGTTTTGTCTCCAAAGAATAACTTACATCTTGGTGGTTAACTTTGTAAGTTAGGCAAACGGAGAATAGAAAATGAAAGCACAAATGCATAAATGATAGATGAATGGCGGTTCATGCCAATGTAAAGATCAGTCATAGGCTTCTGGTGGTTTGCATTTATTCTAGGTAAGGCTGCCCCGAGAATTCGTCAATTGTTTGGCTTATAAGAATTTGACTAATTTTTCTCATCTCGTTACTATCTTACAAGCAGCATTTCAATGGCACTTATAGTTCATTTCGTAATCTATAACATTTTGGACGAATTGTTCACTTTGATCCGAAAATTTTCACTTGAAAACACGCTATATAGCGCATGTTAGGTGAATACAAAGGTAAACGGCAAGATTATGTAAGTGCAGAACAAAAGCAACAAAAACATCTGCGTTTGCAGAACTATTGAAAGTGACCTTGCCATTTGCATTCCATACTTCAATCATTTGTTTGAATGAGTTAACTACATACGTTGATCGCGACACGAGTGTAATTAAAGTCCACAATAATTAGAGGTCCTTAACTTGTGATGCGTCAGTCTCCAATGTATTGCTAACTTTTGAGCCAAATTATTATTGCAGATGAATCGATGGCTAGATGGATAGATCAGACTTTTTTCTCCTCTGTCATCATTACCACCACTGGCATCGCTCTCGCTACTCTCTCGGTCCTGTCAGGTCGCATTATCAATCTCCTGTACCAAACTTAGCACTTTTAATATTGGCAAACCTTAATTTATGTAAATTTATTACGAAAGCTAAGGTAAGATATTGCTAAATGAATTAAACTGCCATTTGTAAGTTTTGACCAAACTGAAATCCAGACGAGCAAAATACGATGCAGCTCTATATATACTTGTGCTATTTCAGCTTTCTTTTCCAAAACAGGTTCCTAATTATCACTTATGTCTAGGTTCATTTCCTATAACATGGGAAATCTCAGTTGCCAGGAATTTAAAAAACAGCTGGATGTGCAATTAAAAAAACTATCGAAGAGCTGAAAAGTGGATCACAGCTATGCGCTTCTGTTATCTCGGTTTGCGCATCGAATTCATTCACACTACACTGCGGCCATTTCTAAATATCAAATGTCTTACGATTGAACTGTACTTCACGGGTGCGGAAGAAACCTAACATTTGATACATAATCTTCATTATTTGTAGATTCGAGCAAGAGATATGACGCAGTTTGTTTAACACGCATTCACTGCTTTTTCATCATAACACACTCTTTGCACAGTAACAAGACATGGTGCTGTAGTTTAAGAGGAAACTCGCCTTCTTGGCATCCTAAAAAGCCAACAGCCGGGATCGTATTAGAGTCATTTCTAAACCAAAACAGGAAAACCATATAGTGCATAGTGCTTGAGCTGATTTGCTATTGTTTTACATGCCTGGCGTCCCATGGATGCAATGATCTAAACCACAAGTCAAAATCTAAATTTGTTCAGATCTTTTCCATGGTGCTGAAGCGGGGTGAGTAGCTTGTCCGTAATTAAATGTTTTCCCAAAGCTGATAAATACTTCCAATTAACTAGTGTTTCAGACGTATTTAATGGGCGTTTCGTTGTAAAAATTTGCAACAATCAAGTATACGGCGAATTATTAACTAAATTTTCGGGTCTAAAGCGCAAAGTCAAATGTTTCGTGCTTGGCTATTGTTAATTTGCGCATGAGAAGCATGGCAGTAAACCACGAAATACAGCCTATTTTTACCTGAGTTATGTGCCAAGTAATGCTATAGGCAAGTTTCTGATTATAAATCCATCGCTAAAGAGCCCATGCACGGTAAATTATGCACCAGCTAGAGATGACACATTTTTGTGGCTTTGGAGACCAACAATGCCGTTTTCACTAAGCGTTTCCTAGCGATTAGGATATGTTACCGATAAATATTACCCTCTTTGTCAAAATCATGATTTTTTGGTGTCGTAAGTGATTCTGTTTACCGAAAAGTTGAAAAGCAGTTACCGCTAATGACCTTGGAAACGCTAAGCAAATTGATTAACTTAAAGGCATGCTTCGTTTAAAACGTATGTGTTTACAGTAGACCTATGTATCGGAATTCACAGTCATTATATGCACCTACTTTTTTATTTTAAACAATACGCGGCACATTCCATTTACCACGTATAGCAGAATGATTGTTTTTAAAATTAGAGTACAAGTAAATCACTGGTTATGTGTATGCAAGCAGACAGTAAGTTTTCTATTCATTTGCATTCCAGTTCCGCTTGTGTTTTTTAAAAAGGTTGTGGCAACAACATTTCGTATCCATTCTTCATAAATACCGTAACTTCTTCAAATCCAGACATGGATCGCCCAAACTCTACTGCATGCATAGCTCATATTATTCTGCGTTTTCCTAATGTTACATCGCATTCGGATTTCCGCTCGAGCTGAACGGCCAATCAGTTAGTCACTCTCTAGTGTACAATCCCTAAAAGTCAATTCTGCTATGAGTTGCAGGGTTCTAGCATGCGCAACACCATCGTCGCCTGGCATTTGACCGCGATGGAAAAATTCTTTAGTCAACGGCTGCTCTCGCTGGTCAATGACAAGTTGAGCCAACGTCTTGCAGCACTGGTCACTGCCGGAGTCAGGAGAGATTCCTGCATCAATCGCTACTGATAATAGCTCTTGTGGAAGAGCATGGACGATTAGCTCAACCCTCTGCCACTGTGGACACAAGTAACGGTCTTCCCCCAGTCTCCTAAGTTCATGCCTTTTTTGAAGTAAAAGAGGTCTGCCAACTCTACTCTTACTATGAAAAGGTTGGCTGCTTCTAGACTACTTTATTATAAGCTGAAATAAGATACAGAACAACTTGTTCGAAGTATCAAAGGCAAGAGTGACTCAGGCCCTAGGGGATGACCACGTTAGTCCACAATCGGATCAAAATTTTTTCCGGCCTCTTGCCTACAAAGCACATTTAAAGGACATGAGTTTCCTAATAAGAGCAACGTAGCACCTTCAGCCGTGTCAAGACCCCAAGAAGTCGAAAAAAGACAGTCTTCGGGCAGAAAGCACATCGATTTCACGCATCGACGATCCACCCAACGAAGGTACGGTGGAGGGGGACAAACTCATTTGCGGCTCCAAGGGACTAAGCAAGTGGGTCAGATACGACTGGGTCAGTAGAAGTTGCGCATACCTAGAACGTATCAACCCCTTCCAGCCTCAACGTGCTAACAGCTCTGCGCGTAGACCGTAGCTTCTATTAAGGGAAACCTTAAGACAATCTCAAAACACACGTCTAGACCAAGAGAATTGTCCAAAAATGTAAAACGAACCCCACCTAATCATTTGATCGGAAAAAAGATTAATCAAAATCAAAAGTACCCAGCTGATGATGCAGATTGTTGAGCTGACAAACGAAACTGTACACAATACATGCATGCAAAACATTAAATGAAAGGAAATAAAAGTATGGGGGATATAATGGGTGGGCATGTCGAAAAGGGATGAAATGATATTAAGTGCCTGAGGATTGAACATGATGAATCGGTATTTAGAAGAGCAACAAAAGCCTCCAAAAATAGGGAGCAGAAGACAGTAGTTATTACCAGGAACTCAGCCGCCCTCGTCTCCAATTCCGTAGCGATGGCCTGGGTTCGGTTAAGGCTCCGTTCCATTTCCTCTAACCCTGCTTCCGTGACCACCGAGGGAGCATGTTTGCGTTAGGCTGCCTCCAGGTTCTCCGACACCCACGCGTACGCAGCCTGCGGTGCTGTGTTGGATGACACAAGTTCCGCACATGCTTCGAACCCCGCTACTCTCCCTTTGTGATCCTCCAGCAATGGATCTGTCTGCACTGCTGTCAGTGGTGTCGGTTGCTGAGGCGTGCGAAAGAAACTTGTTTAGTAACATGAATTAAAAGCCAAAAAGCTCATATATGCTTCTAATCTGCCAGCTGCTTGACCTCTATTTTGCCTTCAAATGTCTCTAAATAATGCAGAAGCCTTGCAGAAGTGAATTGACAAATAGCTAGACATAAGACTGCACCAACTTACTGTAGACGGTAAATAATGCCCACATCAATAATCGCCTTCCCACCTCATTTCATAAATTACTGACAAGATTGCAAAGGATTAAGAAACATCAGATGCCAACGACAAATCGACGAAAATTCTATACGAAGAATCGCGGGAGGAATGAACAAATGACGGTATGGCAATCACTGTGATAGAGCACCACGAAAGGGAAGGCACAGAGGTTTGAAGTGGACACCACAGCTCTACGTGTTCTGGCTGTTCACTTTCGTTCAACACAAGAGACACTAATCTAAAGAGGAATCTACATGGTGGAATCATGTGGTACGCTGCAAAGTAGACGGTCAACTTGCAGATCATTGACGGAACCATTTTAATAATTCTAAAAATCTCACCACTGCCCAGACGGTATTTGCCATATAATCACCAAAATTCTTACTACCGAGCCAAATACTGAACTTGTTTTGCTAAAATTAGGAATTTTTTCCACTGGAAATAGCTGCTCTAATTTTCACCTAAAATGTTTGCAGGTCGTAAAAAATCAGCCAGTTCCAAGAAAGCAATAAGGAACAGGCGTTGTGGAGCTGACATTAAGCCCATTTGCCGATTCTCAGGACAGCAAATACATGAATACAGAAGTAACTGTGCCATTGATTACACAATAGTGCGTCAATGTTACTTAAGTGATTGCTCAAATACAACTTTGACTTATAATATATTGTGCATTTGTGCAACTATGTTGTCATGGCTCGGCATACGAGTGCTTTATAACTGGTCTATGGCATTTTGCTTTGACGAAGTATGACGTGCTGGAGAAGCGAGGGCATGTCCGACATAGGAAAGGAAATAGAGGGAACGCGCAACGCGAAGGAGAATTAGGAACCAGCTGGTAAGGTGCTTTGTTATCAAATGAAACATTGCATAAATTTAATCAAAATTTGTTTTGCTCACTATATGCAGCTTATCCTATATTTAATTCCATGTTTACAAGATTCGTTTGTTTGTTTTGCAGCGGTCTGTGAGAAGCATAGTACCGAGGTAACGCAAGAAATTGTGTCAATCTATGCTCGTGATGCAGGTGGTGGTGATTAGTGGGCGCGCCAGTAGATTTCCGACTGTTTTGATCGGAATTGCAGTTCTGGGATGGTTGCTTAAATGGGAATGGACTTTTTCGCAGACTGCATTGCAATGCACTTGTGAGTTAAGGTCATATGCACTAAGCAATGTGGCTTCAATTTTCGGTGTCATCAGTTGACAGAGGTGACTGGTAGATTGCACCTTGCACGGTATCGAGTGGACGTGGGAAATCTGTCATGACGAATGGTTGTTTATGTCTGTCTGTTTCAAAGGAAAAGTGGGTCGCAACCCCCACTGCTTAGGTGTATTGGTGGTTGCATGTGGATGGCATTGCGGTGTGCAAGACGTATGAGGAGGTGGAGAGGAGGATGAGGGGATGTGTTGGGTTTATCGGCGTGCACTGTGATGTGATCACATGGAAGTGAAGTAGTTGGTGTTTGTTTGTTTGACGAGGTGTAGATGTAGGTGATGGGTGTAAGACAGGACGTTAGGGTTGCCGCGTGCACGTGATGCAGGTGATGACTGGATGCGCCAGCGGATTCTTTACGAGTAATTTTTTAATGCTGATAGCCTGGTTGAGCGTGGGCTTAGGGATGCTCTATAACGGAAATGTTAATAGTTTGCAGGCAGCCAGTGTTGGAGTCGGATTTGCTTCGGATGCTGCGTAGCTGCTCCTGGTGTGATCGCGTTTGCG
This sequence comes from Taenia hydatigena, assembly GCA_036345935.2. NCBI lineage: Eukaryota > Metazoa > Platyhelminthes > Cestoda > Cyclophyllidea > Taeniidae > Taenia > Taenia hydatigena. Next base: position 3,341,283 of record JADWOT020000003.1, read on the forward strand.
ATGCGATGGGAGATCAGTGAGTGGGGTGGCGATTTGCACTGATGTAAGTTGCGAGTGTATGTATTCCTGCTCAGGGACCATGGGGAGTGGGATGAAGCCTGTCTGCATTGACTACTCGACTTTTGCTCATCCTTCTATGGCCCTTGGGTGCAGATGCTCTAATACTGCAGTGGAAAGCGTGGACGTCTTCATTTTCTCGTGGTATCAGCATTAGGCGAAACCCAGATATGCCTTTCTCTCGTCCTGTAGCCATTAGCAACCATCTCAACTCGCAGCTGTTTATGTCGCTGTGAGTGCAGTTAGATGGGCGCCTCGATAGAGGCACTGACGGATCTGTGTGTGTGTGTCCCAGCTTTGTAGCACGTAGCTGAACTCAGTACTTGTGGTCCATTGGAGATTTGCAGAGTATATGGGTGAAGGAGAGGACGGTTGAGAAATTATGCGTTTTGCTGTGGAGGTTGATGGTTTCTATCCTAGCATTTGTCATTCTGTGTTTTTTTTTTGGATACTAGCGCTCCGTTGGACTTTATTTGGATGCCTTCACTGCTGACGGTACTTACATTTACTACTGTTCCGGAGTCACACACTTGTCTTGCCTCCTTCCACCAGTTTTGGTGTGCTTTACAATGCATCAGTTTTTACGTCTCTCTAGTCGTTATGCTACTAATGGGCTTGTAAGCAGCCAAGACTAGGGATTCTGTGGAGCATCTACCAGCAGACGAGTTCAAATGCTTCCTCTGTAGTGTTCAACATCAAATGCGGCATGATGATGCAATTGGGAGGAGATTACATGTCGTCATTATTTATTCCTGCAGCAACAAACTGCCTCTATGTTTGCTAACTTTCCATCGTAGAATGCGGATGCGCGTTGAAAAAAGTTGTCCTTTAAGGGTGGATTTTGGAGGAGGGGACGATTATTCGACAGGAAAAATCAGTGTCTGACAACAAGATGAGTCTAGATTATTCCAATGCAAACGCAGCATTGCGTTCAACAAAAGAAATGAAACAGGAGGACGAAGGAACTGTGCTAATTCATTTGAGTAAGGTCGAACAAGGATGTGCGTTGCATAAAATTGGGCTGGAAGAAGCACAGCCACTACAGCTCGGGGTGTGGTTAGCTGTAACAGGTATCGCATCTGTTGAAACGCACTGGATGAACTTCGGACTGGACAGTCTCAGTGATAACAACAGGCTCATCGGCTGTCTTCGCACGACTACTTTTCATCAATATGTGCATAGTGCGTAAGATTGGAGAAAGGGATGTCACTCAAAATGTGTGCAAGTCCTGTACTTCCCAACTCGAATTATGCTGCTCATTGTTAATTGCTTTGAGGCGAGAACATGTCCATCGAATTCGCGCAGCATGTGACGAAGGATCGGTGATTCCATTACTGCGAAGCTGAATGTGGGTCAGGTAGACACTGGCAAATGTTGTTGATGCAAGGGATGATTACTCGCTTCTTGCGTTTACATCTCTTTGTATGATATTTTCCTTTATTTGGTGGTTTCACAGACAAGATGGAAGTGAGTAACAGCTCTTAATAAGGCGACACTATACACTGACAAATCCAATGAAAGCTTTCACCCTCACTTCAAGGACACAAAGCTAGCCATTCAAGCAGTCCGTCCTTAACTGTCATTTACGATGTTGATAAAAGCGCTTTGACCTATTTTCTACGTGACTATAATCAGTGAGATTACATTCGGTTCCGAGGTTCGAGGAGGGATGCTTATAATACACCCTCAACTGGTGCAGAGGTGTCCACAAAGACCTCCACCTAGGCATCACAATAGAGTGACACCAGTTTAGACATAATCAGTAAGGCAAATAATAACTGTGGCAGAAAATAGCTTAACAAGGAGCCTTTGTCATGTCACCATTGTTATTTGAGCGCTTCATGTTCGCAGAGGAAAGTGGTTGATATTGTAAGCGAATATAGCTGAGAGGGATATGGTCAAACTTTATGATGGATTTGTGCACTAGGCAAATCTAGCATTCGTCTAGCTATTCTTGCCTAAGAGACCGTAAATGTAAAGTGTAGCATTAACAATCTCGAGTCATTAGGGCAGTATGGCAATGATTACTAGATTGAAAGGTAGCAGTCTATGTCCAATTCTAGTGAAGAATGATTTCCAAGGCAGGTAATGCATGTCCTTTTATAAGCACCAACACACCTGTCGGCGGCACTAGAAGCCAGCCACCACGCGACACGTTGCAGATTGAAAGAGGCCAATCGTAATCACAAGCCAGCCTTCGAATATGTTCCGCTGCGCGTTAATTCGTCGGCTTCTACTCATTTCGCTTCACTGTATCGTTCGCGCCTATTCAGTTCTTCGTCAGTGTCTCCATCTCAGTTCTTTTTTTGCTTGCCTCCGGCCTTCTTTATGTTCTCTACTTCCGTCATCTCCATCCTCTTTTCTTCGTCAGCTCCAACCGCCCACCCCACCGTTCTCGGGACGTCAAAGGACCAAACCAGCTAGATATAGTAGAAAATAGGGGTAAGTTGTGCTACCAACCCCTCCTCCTCCTCCTCCTTTCTTGCGTCACCTTCCTCTTCTCCCTTGCTTCATTTGCGTGCGTTGCGTCGACGTCATTACATCTGGCATCCCATGTAAAACGCGTAGAAAGGAAAAGCTGTGCTTAACCCTTTTCAGGTATGCCGTTGACAAGATATGCACATTCCCTCCATTAAGCTGAATGCTTCATATTTAACCCGGTCAAATGGCTATGTGAGTTGATAAGTGCATCAATTCATGAAAAGATGGGAAAAAGGGAGGAAACAGAGAAGGCCACACTAAAGCACCGTGCAGAGTCTTTGGTGAATGTCACCTTTGTCCTCCACCAGGCTAGAGATGCTCTCAAGTATTGCGCCTTGCATTATGTTCTACCGTGTGTGCTCTATGCATTCAAGTCACTCAAGGAAGTGGAGTAAGTTGTTGCCTTGTTTTTATTTTCTTGCCTTTAGCCTTCCACTTTAGCGCCACAAGAACGCATTGTTCTTCTGGCTTTATCACGGTCCTCTTCTCATCGTCTTCTTCAAACCCAGCATCAAGTCACCTCTGCCATATTTTGCAACGATTGACAGTCGTACACAACATTATCTTAAGTAAATGCAAAATCATTTTCCACTCACCCACCCGTGAGATTGTTCTCAGCCCGACTAGCCGTGGGTCGAATGGATTAATGAATGGACCGACTGATTGACTAGGCAGACAACCAATACGCAACGAATGCACAGTAAGTGGTATTATCGACTACATTGATCCAACCATCGACTAACTCAAGGCGGATGAGTCATTGACGCATTTGTGAGAAGCTCAGCAGCACTCACTGAAAGGCGAGAGAACTGATGGCCAGCCTCCGATCCAACTGTCAAATTAGAGAGAAATCGATGACGACGACAATGGTAGAGTCAAGAGAGGTGGGTGGGTGGGCGGAATTTTACTCACCCGACATGCTGTCTGGGCTAACGATGTGGCGAGCCAATGAAAGGAGCGGTGGGGAGTATTGTCCTTTGACTCGTGCTTTTCCTGGAGAAGGACGGCCGGTGATGATGACCCGTGGGTGGTTGTTACTTGCCCTGACTGCGCTTCGCCGTCCCTACTTCCTCACCAGGCACTGACCACGTGGTTTGGCGAGGAGGCAGTAAGGTAGTCGAGAGTATCCAACCTCTATGACGTGGCCATGCTACTGCTGTTGGCTGACATAGTTGTCCTTTTTTCCTGCGCCTGAGCCTCACTCTCCTCGTGATGAGGAATGAGGAAGTCCTTCACTTCATAGTTTCCCTGCAAGCCTGCGTGAAGGGGAAGGGGTTCATCCCACGGGATGGGTAAACCAGTGGATATCATCAATGAATAAACAAACGAATAACTGTATAAAGTGAGTGCATGAATGCATGCATGGAATGGGGGGACACAGAATGAGAGGAGGAGCAGGCGGTAGGAAAGCATGGAGTGAGTAGGCATGAGAGAGGTAGAATTAGATGGATAATGTGCATTTCAACGTACTTGTGGATATAGACGACTGAGATGGGGAGAACTGAGGCAAGGGGGGTAAGGCCAGCGGTACTTGAGACGGTGGTGACGGTATTAGCATCTCCTCCTCTACTGCCTCCTCTTCCGCTGCCTCCTCCAGCTCCGGCTTCGGCTCCGGCTCCGACTCCAACTGCGCAGGCTCCACTTCCACCTCCTCAACCACGACCGGCTCGCCCTCCTCTGGAACACACGTTGTTGTTAGTGACTCTGCTCGTTTGCACACTTACCAGCAGAATGAAGTCTTGGTGCTGCACGTAGACAGCGTCGACAAGCTCGGCTCATCTGCATGCACGTGTATACGCAGAAGAGGATACTCAGGAGGAAGTCCTTCTCGGCTCCTTCCATGTCAACTACGTGCATGATCGCTTTCTATTAAAACAAGACTAACATGAAGTGGCCTCACCAAACCTACCTTAGCGTGAGGAAGTAATAGTGCGAGTGATGTTCAAATGCGACATGTCGATTGATTGTTTAATTGGTTGATCGACAATCGATAAGATTTGAATGCTGCTGACGAACAGCAATGGATATGAGGGTTCGAAGCGAGAGCAGTGAATAGTACCACATTAATACTGACCGATGTGGTCTGCAAGTTCAGACAAGTGACTGCAACGGTTTCCGCCGAAAACCGCACAACCACATCTTACATTCTGGTGTATTTTCAAGTCTATGGCTCCATAATTGCAAAAGTGCAACTACTAAGCGAGAAAATATCGCCGAGCTTTGCAATTTAAGCCCTTTTAAGGTATTTACCAATGACTAAGGGTAGAATGCAGATCGTGGACAAGCTATGTTCTGCAATTCTGAGTAGCAGATTACATCGTAGCCACGACACAAAGTCGTGCCAACTGTCAGTCAGTCTGCTAACCTAATTTCATCATAAGATACATTTATGTGTAACTGTATAAAGCAGTAAAGGGATAGCCACGATTATTATGTACAACGGGAAAGGGAACCGCATTTGTGACATTTGATGCAGTCACACTACTCGCTAAAACTTTTTGTGAACTCTTTTCTTATTCTTTCCTTTTGACACTCTTTCTGCTGCACCAGAATCTACAAACATAATGAATAAAATTACTTATTGAAACAACACTCAACGTAGCCATGAAACGCAGGTTTTAAGTGAGACTTTAGGGGTCACCCAATAAGAAGGCAGATGATTGTCTCCATCACCTCGTCCACTTGCTAAATTGCTTGCCAAACAAAAGTTGCACAACTGCATGGACATTGTTTCAAGCCTTGGCGTGGCGTGTGTCAGCTATCCACAGATGCCACTGGGGCGCACACATATGAGTTAAATTTGCGAATATGAGATTTTTTTAGCTGGCGATGCCAAATTATTGCTGCATATGTAATTTACGAAAAATGTGATTTGTTTACACATTCGGTGGCAAGTGTTAACAGCGAACCTACAAAACCGTTTTACGTCGGACTGTAGGGCTTCGCTAGATTCGATTTTTCTAGGCTAAGATGCTCATCATACAGCTTAGATAGAGATAGTGATAGTTAAATACTCAAGTCTCCAACTTTCCCGTTGGCTCTCTGCTCTGAATTCTGTGCAAGCATGCCATCTTCCACTGTGAGCTATTCCTCCCAAGCACCCCTTTTTCAACTTGTTGGACACCTTGCACTGCTAAGTGATTACAAAAAAAAATGGCAAATATGTCTTCCACTTCCTCCATGACAACTGCTTTGGCTCTTATTCACGCACCTCGCAGCCTACGACGTGGAGCCAGCGATTCTGCACGATGGGGAGATTTCCGCAATGAAACCCACACCATTGCGTCAATAGTGGTAAAGAACGAACAAGTCAATGGAGAGAGATGGCTTTCCACAAATAATTCCATGCTTCGCAATTATTTGTTATTTCGGCTTTTGAACTCACTGACGACACTGAATGTTTGCACTTATCAATTCGATGTCGCCTGAGGCTGCTCACATTCAAATAGTGATGGTAACATAACAAAGACTCTCCTTCTCAGGCTATTTCATGCCACACTCCATTACGATGCCGAGGTGGGGGTGTTTGTGGGTTCTCTTACATCAATTGAGGCCGAATTAAAAGCATCCCTCTCCAAACTTCGAAACGAGGTTTAATCTCATTGTACGATTTAAGTGGCTTTCAGTGAATATCATGCGGTAGGACAGCGCTGAAGGCGGGAGATAATTTACAAGAAAAAATCCTTCCCATGCAGTGGCACTTGCACTTGGAGCAGATGACAGTATCACGGCTTAAATGTTCAAACTCCCAAAAGGTTTGCATTCGACACAACTCAGCTGTGCTCCACATTTCTACTGACGAAAAAAATAGGTCAAAGCACTCCTTTCAAAACCGTAAATACTGCTTCCTCCCATCTTAAAAAGCGCATTTGGTTATATTTTTAATTTTGGGACTGAGTCTGCCGAATCGGCAGGTTAAGGGCAAACTGCTTAGAATGGCTAACGTTATACCCTTGAGGTGAGGGTGACAGCTTTCATTTGATTTATCAGGTGATATTGTCGTCTTGAGGAGAGCTGTTATTCACTTTTATCGTGTCTGTGGCTCTCCACATGGAACACTGACACTTCAACAAAATGACGGAAGGAATCCTAAAAGGAAATAAGAGCACATGAAGTGGGAATTCCTGTCTTGCAAGAACATGATTTTCCAGTATCCATTTGACCTGCAATCAACCTCGCAGCAATGGTGTTTGCTAACGCGGAAGGATCTTTGCGGATAGCTAAGCTGAAGCTTGAGAGAACCAAAAGAAATCATCAAATAGTACAAAGTGAACTTATGCACCTTGGCTGCACTAGCTTTTAGAGCATAAGACCTAAGAGGAAAAGAAAAACAATTAAAGCGTGAAATGTTCAGTTAGCCTTTTAATCACGTAAGAAAACACAGTAGAAGATTGTTCGAAAGGGCCTCAAGCGTTCTCATGCCCAGTCGTTTCATCTAGGTCAACTTTAGAGCAACGGTGTAATGGCTGCACCGTTGCATTTAATCCGACGAAGCTAGCAAGGCTGGTAAGTGCTGATGGACAGGATTGCTTTACCAAGCCTCTCGTGGATGCTGGATAGCAACTTTGCAACGAAGGACGATCTAACGGCAGGTATGAATAAGTCCAGAAGATCGACATTTGCGAACCAAGATGACGACACGTCATCGCGGAGTTGGTTGCTTGATTTACTCCCTTCAACTTGGTATTTTTATTCTCCCGTTAGGTAGACTTCATCGAAACTCACAGGCTAATTACAGCTCACCACGGTGATGGTCGTGATGCTGGTGATGCGAATTCGCTAGGTGTGTGGACCACCCAAAAGGGAAGCACCTGGAGCCTCTGTTTAAACGCTACTCTTAGGCGTGAAGCGACCACAGAACACAACTCTCTGGCCAGAACTGTTGCCATCGATTTCCGATGGGAGAAAGGCGATCCCTGATCTCTGCTCTGAGTTTAACGAACTGCAGGCAAATTATGATCCTGTCTAGCTATTTTACTATATCGGAGAGTGTGAAGGCCAAGGATGAAAGAGACTTATTTCGTGTGCTCTACGCTCGCATCCGCCTCATTTATGAGGGGCGCGGGCCACTCAAAGTAGACCATGGCCTTCCATCAATCTCATTGACTGCCTTTTTGCCTTCAAACGTCCACGTGCCGATGTCTGTGCTCTCATTTAGTGCACCAAGACACTACACTGCGATTTAAAGTAAAAAAATACTCATAAAATGCCAATGCGCTTACAATGAGGCCATCCACTCTCTCATCAACAAGGGTGTATTTTCCGGCAACTTTAGAGTCCTTTTTATGGAGATAACAGCACATTTCGGTAACGCTATGCCAAAAAAGTTTTTTAAAGGAACTTCGAAGTTCTTTTTGCAATGCAACATCCTTACTCCCTTAAGCATCGCGTACTTAAAATGTACTTTGTAGGCGAGAGGCGGGAGGGCAATTGAAAACCTGGTGGTGGACAAACATGGTTGCTCTTTGGAGTCCAAGATATTCCCATCTCAAAAGCCTCGGCTTCGCTGCCACATATCCTCCGTGTACTTATAGTAAAGACGCCAACAAGCATCCAACCCTTCCATGGCAGAGTTGTAAGAGAGAAGAGGAGAAAGGGAGAATTGCTTACAACTAGATCCTAGCAATGACTGCACGCTCGCTCCCAGCCTTGCAATCAATCCCTCCCTTCTTAACTCCAATCCCTTTAAAAGTGGTCACCAAAGTAGATTTGTTGCCATTTGTGCAGTGAAACCAGCTAGAGAAGGAATGTGAAAAGTAGAGCGACAAATTTAGCCTCCAGGAAGTGAGCGAGTCACAATGCAAAACGCCATTAATAAAGGAGACTACTTTGGGGGGAAGTGGATGAACGTCCTTCTTCCATGCTATAAATAAGCAGCAACTTTCACCTTCATCATCCTCATCCTCTTCACCAATACTACTCTCAGCACCATCATTGACATCGCTCCACTGAGGTTAGCGGTGGTAATGTAGTGTTCTCCTACTGTACCCATGCAAGCTGCACACAACATCTTTCACTTCCGCCGTTCTAATAGTTCACATAGTTGTATTTAGGCAGCAAATTCTATTATTATTGGAGAGAAGGTTGATCGCATATTGAAGGCGATTTCATTAGCAAACAGCGTCGTCTGCAACGCACAAATCCGTATCTGGTCAATAGTCATCCAACTCGACAAGATACGACCCCACAAAAGTGTTCTGTCGGCCGGTTAGAAGGATGAAAAATGCAGACTAATGGAAAAAGAAACCCGCTCGACGGCATGGTCAATAGCAACTTGCAGAGGTGGCACCGAGGTCAATGCACAAAAAGAGGCGGAGCAGGCTATGCAATTCTCATGTTCCCTGAAACGTACCCATTTGGCGAGAGGTGGGAAAATAACTCCAGCTTCGCGATAGGAAATGTCGGTATCTTCGACGCTAGGAGAACCAACCCTTCCAGTAACCATTAGAACTGCATTGATTTCCTTTCACATGAGTCGAGGGAGTAGATGGCGATGCTGATGCTCATGCAAAAATGTCTGGAAAGGTGCTCTTAGTATAGCACTCGATTGGAACAAAATATTGTAAAGTCGAACCCAGTATTGAAGTTGGTAGTGCAAATCCTACGTTTTCGTCAGCATCGCAGACGAGATTGTAGACTAAAATTGCATAAAGTGCAACATTTTAAGTCGAATTCGTAAACTTTCGGCACAGTAACCTTTTGTTTAGTAAATTCACAGGACGAAAATTAATTTTTAGGCGTATTTAATGCATGTTATTTAATTATCATTTGAAAAATTGGGTTAAGGAAGAAAGATTGCTAACAATCATGCGGATTTGATGTTGTTTTAAAAGGCATTTGACTTCAAATCAATCGTTCGGCCTTCACGCTATTTAAGCAGGATTGAGGGGTCGTCTTGAGGGTTGGTGTACTCTTCGCATCTGAGTTACAAGTTGAAGTGAAAGAAGAGTAGTGTAAGTTTCTTTCACAACTTTTCGGCTAAATTAAGACCATGCAGGATAACTTAGTTTTGTGATGTCTTTGATGGTTATGCTACTCGGTCATTTCTTAGGACGTAGGTAAAGAGGCGATTTACCAGAAAATCGTTAAAATGGTCGAGAAACTTTCTGGAGATATGGATGCCAAGTCACAACTGCTGCCTGTTACGGAGAAGCGAGGGAAGGTGGGTCGGAGCCGCAACAAATCTGGTAAGTCGATCAACGTCTAAAATGTGCTAATTCACCTGCTGGGAAACTGCTAAACCCTCTAAAACTTCTTTCCAAGCTATAAACGATTGTGTGGAGGTGGGGTCGAGCCCAGCGTTGGAGGTGGGCGACCACGAACTAATTGCCGAGCTGGTGGAATCGGAAGGAGCACTTTCCCTTCATTTGCCGTCTGTTGTGGGTAACAGAGCTGTTAACGCTCTTGCCATGGGAGAGACTGTGATGCGTATTATTATCGGTGGAGTGTCGTGTATAGACTTCCTAGAGTAGGTGTCCACCGGTTCTGATCTTCGGTTGTAGCAGCTACTATGGCCTGAAACCAATGCGTTTCTCGTGTGGAGATGTGAGGTGGAACTTTAATTGCATTTTCCCTGTTCAAATGATAGACAAGTTGATTGCTGAAGAAGAAATGTAGTTTCGATATGACGTGGGCATTATTCCGGTTCCTGGCGCAAGGAGCAAAATATACAAGCCATGTCGGGCCTACCGATCGGTTATTTGGAATGAATTTAGGGTGAGCTGTTTTTGACACTCCTTTTGTGTTTATGAATGCTGTACTAGGTGGAGGTGTTCTTGTTAGGCTACAGCTGGCGAGGTTATGGGATGTCCTCAGTGCATGAGGGATGATGGGTTGACTGGAATTTGCGCAGGTGTGTTTACTTTCGCTAAGGTTTTTTTGGGTATTAATTTTTTATGTATGTCTGGGCGTATTTCGCTCCTCACAGAAGATAAGTTGCCTCGGTATTTCGCCATTGGCATTCTCAAAGTTTGGCAACAAGTCATGGCACTACCAACTCTTTGAAATGCCTGTTTTATTTATTGGGCTTGTGTTGGTGTATGAGTGCACTTTAATGCCACTTTAGGTCATTATAATTGTTTGATGTTTGTACCCCCAGCCTTGGGCTGGAATTGACCCTTTCGTTAATCTCAATCAGCGACATTTCTCAATTAGTGCTGCTGTTTGCTTTGACCAACCCGAATGTCTCCCATGAATCCACAGCAGACAGGAGAGGAGAGGTTAACCAACCCCATGCAGGAGGGCACTTATTGATGTTTACTTCCCTTCATGTCATTTAGTGGAATTTTCAGGTTATCAAGTCCTTCTTACCTCATCCCTTTGTAGATGGGTTCAAGCTTTGGGCTTCCTTGAGGAGGTCATCAACGGTCCTCTATACTCGGTTGTTACTTTTGTAAATAAGGAATTCATCGGACCCCTCGCCAGTCTTGCCAAATTCCGCGTTACCCTCCCTGGTGATATGAAGGGCTGCCTCGAAATCGGTGTCTATTCGCTGAGAAATGAGGAAGCGGAGAGTGAGCTGAAGGGGGTTTTGCATCTGGTGATGTATTGTACATTCCCCATGAGTTCAAGCACCGCGCAAAGCTCTTCGATTGCAGGACATCCCATGCCATTGTTCTGTGCATTATCATTCGTGCTTCCGCATTGGCTGAGGAATGTGGGGAGCGCCTTCTTGAAGTACGCTCTGTTTTACTCATACCTTATCCTTTTAGAGTCTGAGATTGAAAGAGCCGAAGATTGAAGGAAGTAGTCTATTTCGTGAACTGCTGCTATCAACGCACAATAATCAGAAGAATGCAGCTGATATTCTCTACATGGTAAGTTGGGTAGTTATGGCTGTTGATGACGGCGACGCTTGTGTAGGATGTGAACGCGGAGGAGGGAGTGGAAATTGTTTTGCGCAAGTGGTTGAAGGGTGTAGATGGCGTGTTTAAATGGAAAGAGAAGCGAGCGATTGGTCGTGCGGCAAAAGAATTGGGAGAACAATTTATGAAACAGTTGACGGCTGTGAAATTGGATTGCAGTGAGTTGTGCTTGGTTTGTGCGTTGGCTAGGTCATGAATTCATTCGACTGATGGCTAAACTGCATTGATCTCATTGTGTTCAGAATGTAGGTGCCTGTGTAAGAGCGAATGACGGATGCAAGTAGGGTCGATTGAGTTGTTGAGGTCATGCAAGGAGAGTAGGTGGTTCATATTGTAAGCGCTTGCTCTTCCCACTCGGAGTTTGTCAGTGGCTCCTCGGCGCATTCAGGATCAACGAGTGGTCGAACTGTTTGGGCTCGGCCACTCGAAAACTTGGGCTCTCCATGTGGAATACTCATCTGGCTTATTGGGGGCGAGGATGCTGGAGGCATGATTAAAAGGCAGTACTGTTGTTGACAGCGGAGTGGCACTAGAAGTGTTTCTGTCTGGTTTGCAGTGGACGCTGTTCTTTTGCGGTGCTTGAGGTGGGAGTATTATTAGGCCCCTCCAGCTTGAAACCATTGCATCCGGCGATTGTTGCGCACTTTCAATTTAAATATCGGATAAAGGTAAAGCTCTGATGTTTATCAATAAACTTGGCACCTCGGAGGGAAGTGGGATGTCGTGCAGATGGCCTTCAAATTGTTATTGAGCTTGGAGGAATGAATGAGGGAGAAGGTGGACGATAGAGGTATGGCTGGAGGGGACAGGGGTTGGATGAATCGGTGCCTGCATGGAGTCGGTTTAAATGTTTGTTATTACCTTTAAGGTGAGAAGGCAGGACACGCGGCTTCCTTCGGGCCAATATGGGATGATTCCAGCTTCTTGGACTTCAGGGCCGATGGGGATCCAGAAGCGCAGATAAAACGTCTTCCCCATCCGCGTGGGGAAGGCTGTGCTAAATTTAAGCGGGAGCTGGAAATCGAGACCATCGTTCGTCTCACTCGTCGCTCTATACTAAGTCTAGATAGGATAGACCGTGATAGTGATTTCTTTTATACCTACCACAGTCTCTGCAATTCTCGGTATCCGGCTTGTTTGGAGATGCCGCGAAAGGTAGGTGTATGGGATTCAAGACGTCACTTCTATTCTCTCCTCTTGTTTAGTTTCTTGCAATGGTTGAGTGGCTGATTGCTATTTACCCCAGTGAAATAAGGATCCGCGACCTGCCTGGAGACAATGTAAATGATAAGGTGAGTGCTTTGATTTGGGTAGTGCTTATCTTCCTCAATCTTAGATGCAGGTGGTCAGGGATCTCTTTGATGCTGGATTGATTATCTCTCCTGTGGCTCATGTCTACTCTGCTTGAAAGCGAAGCAGAGGAAGCAAGAGAAGGTTTGAAGAGTAAAGAAGAAGCAGGCTGGTCTAATTATTTCCCGACAGGCGAATTAGGACATTTTAGGCCCTGATCGATTCACCTGGCTTTTTATAAATTCGCTTCCTCTCCTGTTCCTCCGTAACAGCTGCCAGTTGTGGTTTGACGTCCACATTCCCAGCAAGTATCTCGACCATTTTAAGGACTTTCTGGTAAATTGCCTTTTGTTCTGCGTCCTGAGAAATGATCACACCATGTAAATAACAAAGGCATCGCAAAACTCGGTTATCTTGCCTAGCCTTAAGCTAGCTGAAAAAAATGGCAAGATAAACGCACCATTCTCTTCTCCTTCCTCAGCCTATGAAACTCGAATGCGAAGAGCTCCGAAATCCTCGAGACGACCTCGCACTCCCGCTTAAATAGCGTGCAGACGAAACGATTGATTTGAAGTCGAATGTCCTTTAAAACAAGGTCAGCTCAACAAAACCACATCTATATTGTTAAAAGCTAATTGCGAATTGACGATGCACAAACTCAACAAATAATTCGCCTGAATCGAGTACTCTTACTTTTTGAAGTTATTACCGAATAAAAGTTTACGTTATGCTGAATCTTTACAGGTTCAACCTAATCTGTTGTAGTTTGTGCGATTTCCTTCCATATTTTCGACTGTTGTGCATATGGAAGTGCGAGACTTGCAGCATTAGCTCATATAACAGATTACATTTTTTAAATATTTGTTCAAATCTGTGCTACATGAATAGCATCTTCACAGACTCCCGTAACATTGTCATCCACCTCCTCGCCTTTATGACCAACCCTGATACGAGAAAAATAAAATGTCTTGAGATCCGCTTAATGCCTTAGGTGAAATGGAATCAGCACTGCGGAGGATTCCTCCTCTCTCTTCTGGTCACCCTTGTTAGTAGAAGTCTGCGTATGTTTCGACATCTTTAATATATAGGGTGATAATTACACAGCTAGGCGAGATGTGGGGGTTCAGACCGAGGGAGTGTCACGGTCTAGCGAGTCTCCACGCTGCTCCGTCACGTGGTTCAAATTGTTTCCCCTCCTCTGGCCTACAAAGCACATTTAAAGAATATAAGTACTACAAGCACAATCCTAAGTTTTCGAACCCACAGCTCGAGTTATTCTCCCAATTCTCGCCAAACAGATGCGTTTCAAGAAAAGTATTATCTCCTAGCCTCCTCCTCTTCTCTTCGATTACTGACCCCGATGCTATCCTAACGGATTGCATGTAATTACCCCGTCGGCTGATTTTCTTCCCCCAATTTGTGCGCACTCTTCATACCTGTGTTCGATCGGCAGAGCACCTTTGTAGAGTCGTATCATATCAAGGTGGACGGCCATTACTAGGCATATAGTTCTACGCTGCAGATGAGGCAGTGTGTCGATGAGAATACCAACACTACACAAAACGCAACGTTGCTCCAAGGTTGACAGAAGTTGCCGTGAGTTCCAGGTAGAACAATTAACCTGCATGTGTGTGCAAGCTCTCACACTTTGCCTGTGTTATTATGTCTTTTGTCCAATATAAGATATACGTAGGGGTCTCTGTGCGATGTGGAAAGGTTTTCTTATGCCTTGCTTCAGATGCAGCACACACTCAGGACCATCATCGGTCGCTACCTCCATGGTTGGTAGAAAGACATCGTAAGGCACTCTCATTTTGCCACCTGCAAGCATATTGAACAATGAAACACCAGCAGATGTGTGGATCGTAGTCCCATATGCAGGGTCAGGCATGTCCTAGGCTTAGATCTCAGACTTCAGACTTCCTTCGTAAAGGTCCTTAATAGTGCGATAGGAGTGCGACTTGTTCTTGAGCATTTGCAAGCTTCTGTGAAACTTGGCTATCGACGTTATGGGCCGATTCAGATACTCCGTGCAGACAAATTTTTACCGATTGAAGAAAGCTGACGAGGCCGATTCGACATCTTGCGACTTCATGGTAGCATCAAGTGAACATCCCCAGTTACTCCTGAACAGATATTCGATTTCACTGTTCAGACTCCTCTTCTTTTCCTACCCTATCACCTCCTTCTGTGTGACGTAGTCCTGTGGAAGAGGTCCCAGTATTCTCATCTAGCACGAAATCAGAACAAATCCACCACCTTTTGCCTAATGCGGACATTTAAAACAGTGCAGACAGTTCAGTGCCTTCGTGACATGCAAACAGAGATGATAGTGACAGAAGTAACAACTTGATGAGAAGTAGCCACAGCGAAGAACTACATGACTGTCTCTTGCTTCTGTGCTCAAGGCAACTGGTTGAAGAATTTCCATTCTGACAAAGACTGCCCATTATTTATCCGAATGTGTTCCCTATCGGACATAGCATTATGGCATTCCAAATGGAATAACCACCTTAGTTATATCAGCTTCTTTTGCCCGTAGACGACTTTGGTAATATACCATTCATTAAATCCGTGCAAGCAAATGACAATTTAAGCCTGTGTGCTTTCCTTAAGTGAGTCAAATGGTGGCTAGAATCGTTGATCCAAAAGAAAGGGGCGTTAGTGAGTTGCAAAGAAAGGCAACCAAGTGACTCTCACGGCGCATGTTGCATGCTAGCGGATCCAATGCACATGTTAGGCCACGATTAATGTGGTACACGAGGAAGTAATACCTTCCAAAGCCACATGTCATGATGGCAACACAGTTAAACATGAGGATTTTGTGGTCAACACAGATAAGTTGAGGTCAATGAGGCATAAGAGCTTACACCTATCTCTATGGCAGCCTGAAAAACGAGCGCGCCAAAACCAAATCGCATTGCTTATCAGCAATGAGTTCGCTGAGCACTCTTGTCATTGTCTTCAGCTGTCCATTGGTTGGTAGCCGTGGTTAATCAGAACAAATCACATTTCCGCGGTGTCAGTCATCCATGTGCCACTTCGGCGCAAGTACTGGCTAGGGCTGTCGAGGCGGCATCTGCAACTACAACTTTTGCGATTCATTTTGCTATGGTTTCCACAACTCTACCCCTCCGCGGAATGAAATGCAGAAGGTGTGGAGCAGTGAGACTGGTGATGGGCAGGGTTGCTGCAGTGAGACTGCGGCTACTGCAGTGGATGCGAAAATGGAAAGCACGAGGACTTTTGTGACTTGACGCAGTGTCAAGCCAATGACCGCTTCAATGGTGGTAACCGCCAAGTTGTCTGGCACAATAGCGTTTGTCACTGTGCAAGCTCCACTAATCCACAAGGATCACACGTCTGGGGCTGGACATGGTTATGACCACCTTATACTATTTGCACATGTTTTATTCCTCCACTCTGTATCTACGACATTCTGATTACTCTACAGCACCTCAGATTTATTGCCCACATTAAAATTGCCCAACCGCTTCCCAATTTTATTCCACAACAAAGATTTTATTGTTGTGTTCTAGCATCTTTATTCTTGAGACTTGTTTCCTTTTTATTAACTGCATTTCCGTTGCTGTCGCGACCCATCGGCGTGGTATTATGATGCTCTCAAGGTCTTTGCTGTCCTCGCCTTGCGAGGCAAAAGCTCTCCACTCTGAAGGCACTGCGGAGCAACATCAACGCATTCTTGAGCTGCTTGAACCAGATGGTTTTCCTTAAGCCTCGCAATCCACATCTACATGTCCCCAGACCCCGCAACAATGCAATGCCACGTGTCTATTTTAGAAGTAATTTGCCCAAAACTCAACCACACACAAATGATGACGCTAAATTTTTAAACAAAACTGTCCGTTAGCCTTGCTACTATAAAGCTTGGAATCCAAGAATTAATTATTGCTCGCATAGCTGGTGCCTTCACTTCACTTTCATCCTGACAAGTCTGACCTTATAAAAGTGCGTTTAACGTTATTTCTGGTTTGATATTTCTATCACATGCTTGGTTCACAATGTGCAACTGTCAGCACCACTTTGTTCAAAGACCAATGTCGACAAGTCCAGGGAAGTATGGATGCAATGGCAACGAAGCAGTTGCAAGGCCAGCAGACCATCATAGATTTGGGCAAAGGCAAAAGATACAAAGGATGGCAGGCACACCAATAGATGTTAGCGAAAGGCGTCAAACAAACAGAACGCCCACCATAATCGCTATTCCATCTGGTTAGTTCTGTCAGCATATCATTCAACTCCAGTAGTGGTACTAGCCACCACGTTTACTTAAGGGAACCGCGTGCTGAACTGACAACACAACACCATTTGGGGCCGCCCTGCAGAGGATATGATGGCACGACATTAATCAGGCAGTGTAGAGCTCTCCCTCCCTTCCCGCCTACTTGGCATACATGCCCCTGCTCAAAGTGGTTGGGGTTGTCTTGTCCTCTTTGTTTCACAAACACCCCATTCTGCCTCTCACCCACCTACCCAACCACCCACCAGTTACACATTCTGCACCTTCTAAAGCCATTCTCAAGGCTAAATGACAGCATACCACTCCTCCTAAAGACTCATTACACCTCCAACGGTAGGCAACCTACTCCAAAATGCACCCATCACCTGTGCAGCCAACAATCAACTGCAACCCAACAAAGCAAGAGCAGTTCTACACCCTCTGAAGCAAAGTATGCCGCACCTGTCACATAGTCGTGCAAATGGACCACAGCTAGCGAACCTTCAATCCACAATAGAGCATCTCTATCACCAATTCATACATACGTACTGCAGTCTTCTCAGCATTTCCCTCCCCCCTGAAGGCGAAAGAGGACATCATACTCGAGTTGAATATGTTCGCATGCATTCAACATACCACTCCAAAAAGGTACAACGATGACGCAGTTAAGTGACCTCATCACCAAAATCCGTCATTCAACAATCCACCAACGCATAACACAGTTAACTTCGCCTTGTCTAGCGCCATCTTCCGTGCTCTCCTCGGTAAGGCTGCTGCGTCGTCAGTCGCATCATCTCCCATGCTGCAAGCCAAGCGAAACTACTTGTCTCAGACAGCGGAAATACACTCGCTACCATCAAGTGACAGATCGCCGCTTCTCGTATAAATTAATCACACTCGGGCAATAGGTGGTCGTCCCACTCACTGCAACGCCCACATGTGGACGTCATTAAAAACACCCCCCGGATACGCGTTGAAAACTCATGTCGAATATGACAATGGATCGTACAGATAATAATGCGTAAACATCAAAGCATCATAACTACACTCCCAATCGCTCCACGCCTATTTCATATCGGCATCACCTCATGTCATAGCGGCAAAAGCGACAACATCCAAACATCTTAGGTTTAACAAACGAGCAAAACCAATCGTTGTAAGAAGATGATAGCATCTGACCGGCTTATCTGACATGCTTACCAAATTACAGGTTCGCCCTTGTTTCGCTCTCGCGTGGCACTCACACTGCACTCATCGTTCATAAGGCCTCCTCCACACTGAGGAAGGTAACTTTCCGTATTTTCAATCGATCGAATAACTACGACCCCACAACCGTCGACGACGACATCCACATTCCCCCTTGCCATTGCCACCGACGCCGAAGATGGGTGTTGTTGGCAGCCTAATGAGTCTGCAATGTAGTTAAATAGCGACCCATCATCATCATCCACCATCCCCACAATCTCAATAAATCAATGAGCACACCAAAAAAGCCAACAGCATCCCAATTAAAAAGGCGTTGCAAAACATGGAAGGTCGAATATTACGCCAAGCGACACTGTCGAAACAAGTCAATGTGCTATTGAGTGACATCTCGTCTACGCGTTCAATCACAGTGGTGGAGCACCTGCACTCAAGGGCCATAGAAAGATGAGCACCAGCAGCGTGGTCAATGCAGACGGACCTCGTCTCACTCCCTATGGCCAGTGGGCAGGAATGCATGCGCTTGCAATTTACTTCAGTGCAAATCGCCACCCCACACACCGATCACCCATCGCATCACAAACGCAATCACATCGAGAGCAGCCACTCACCACCCCCAGACAACTTCGACTCCAAAGCTGACTGTCTGCAAAATGCTCACGCTTCCGTTATGGAACAATCGTGAGCCTACACTACACCAGACAGTCAACATTATAAAAACTGCTACTCGTAAAGAATCTACTGACATCCAGTCACCACCTGCATCTCATGCATGCGGCGACCCTAACGTCCTGCCTCACACCCACCATATACTCCTCGCCATCAACTCCAAAACAGTAAATAACAAACACCCATTACTTCACTTTCATGCAATCACATCATAGTGCACACTGACAGACCCAACACATCTCCTCATCCTCCCCTCCACCTCCTCATGCGTCTTGCATACCACAATACCATCCACATGCAACCACCAAAACACCTGGGCAGTGGAGGTGGCAATCCACTTTCCCTTTGAAAGAGACAGACACCAACAAGTATTCATCATGACAGACTTCCCACGTCCGCTCGATACCGTGCAAGGTGCAATCTACCAGTGACCTCCGCTAACCGATGACACTGAAATCTACTGACGCACCCACCCACCACCACCACCTGCATTACGAGCATGTATTCACTCAACTTCTTGCGTTGCCTCGGCACTATGCTCCTCACAGACCCGTGCAAAGTGAACAAACAAATAACAAAACAATCCAACCCAAACAATATGGAATTCAACATGGGATAAGCTGCATACAGTAAGCAGCAGAAAATTTTACTTAATCTATTCAATATTTTATCTGATAACTAAACATCGTACCAGCTGATTCTTCATTCTTCTTCGCGTTGCATGCTTTCTGTAGCACACAACCATTTAGACGCCTACAATGCAAATTAATGAACTGCAATGAACATGCCAAACGCAACCACTGCAGTTACCGAGTAAGAGTCATTTATACAAATGCCAGCGGCATAAGAGGATCATGAATCTTCTTTCCGTGTGAGACTAACAACACCTACGATCAAAACGCACATTGACATAAATTACATGAAGAATCGAGGCGACAAGAAGTTGTTGAATCAGTCAGAAACGACAATAACTTAAGCTTAGTAGGGATCGGCCGTTGGTAGTTACCTTATCGGATTCAACCACTTTTAGTCTAAGAAATCAGCAAAGTCTAATGAGCATTGGAACAACGAGGAATTCAAAAGCCAACACCACTTTGTCCCCCTCCACCCTTTGAGGATTAGTATGGACTTAATATGTGCTAAATTAATTACAAAACATGCACTACAAGTCATACCCTCTCATAAGGTCTGGCACACGCAATACTTCAATATTCAGCCAAATTTTCGTGCCACAGCCGGTGATGGACTAAAAAGCGCAAAAAAACCTATAAGTTGCGGCAGTGTCCGGTAGTGACTCGGAACCGAATCGCCAATCAAAGTAATGAGGTTAAAACAGTCACCACAATAAGGAGGTCTATTGTGCACTTTAACTTTGCGATTGCAACTGTTTCGCGAAAATAGACATTTTTAACGTTAGCCTTCCTTCTACCTCATCCTGTCAATAAACCACAGAGACGCACGACCACAAGAAGCCATTAAGTAAACTGAAACACTCAAGTCTGGCAGAAAAGGCATTCGCATGTCTTCCATCTAATTGATCTGATGCCGTCCTCGCACCATCGGCAAGGATCCGACCGGCACCACTAGCCTGGAATCCAAACACACAGCCCATAGTCCACAGCCAATCCTTGGACATGATTCTTGGACATCAGAGTAAAATAGCATCACAGAATCGCCATCGGTGAGCAATCTGCCATACTGATTGTAAACGATTAAGAACTAGCATGCATTCATAGCGTTTACCTGACAATGTGTAGCTAACATTGATACGGTTGAAGAGAGCCTAGCTGCTGTCATTGCCACCCGGTGGGCTCATGCAGTGAACAGAGACACGGGCGCTCTCACCTGGGGTAAGGAGGAAAGGAGAAGTTCGATGCAGAGACGCAATGAACGATGCGACTGGGAGGTGAAAGGAAGTTGAGAGGTGGTGAAGGGACGCCCGAAGGCTCCCCACTGGCAAAAACTATGCACCCGAGCGAACCCGATTAGAGTCCGTCGCAGGCTTCAGCACGCAAACCCGATTAGGGTCCGTCGCAGGCTTCAACACAGCGGAGTGCATGGTGAGCCTCTACCAGGGGTCAGAGCCTTACTGATCACCCTGAACCCGGCGCCAGGTAAGTTTGATGCGCTGCCATCCCCCTCATACCCCTTCCACAACCACCACTTGCGCCTACTGTGCTAATCCACCAGCACTGCACACTGCTCCCAATTTTCGCCAAGTTGTGCATTGCTGCGCTCCTGCACTTTGATTTTTTTTTGATTTTTTTATTTTTTGTACTTAACCACTTGCCCTAGGCAGCGGTAACACTCAGTGCCATCAACAGGCAAATGGTCACTAAACAACACAAACAATTCCCAAAATTGTACAATTTAATGATGACATAAACTGCACATGTTAGAATCTGTGAAAACAATTGGGACAAAAAGCCATTGGGAATTTGCCGTTTCTTCTACGAATTGATCGAACTTAGGCAATATGCTACCCAATCACCACAACCCTCACACATGTAGGCGCCATTACAAAGGCCTCTTTGGATAAGTTATCCATGCGTGGAAAATTATGGATAATTTATCTTAAATGTCTTTAGCATAAACCAAGCGTTTATCAAGCACATAAAAGATCATAGCAACTACACTAGCAACTACTCCCAAGCTACTTCATATTGGCTTCGCTCCATACCAAACTGTTGGTAAAGGTGACAAAACTTTAACCACTTAGGTCAAAAGAGCATGCAAAACTAATAATCGCAAGCCGATGGTAGCATCTGATCCAACTTATGCAGCATACTTTCCCATACAGAAGTACTTGCAGGATTACCACTTGGCACTTTTTAGCTCCCGTTCCGCTCCAAAACACCACTTCCAGCCCTTCATGAGTCTATCAAGCACAAAGGCATGCTAATTGTGTCCACACCGAGCAGAGAACTTCCAACGGAACCGATTGGTTGAATAAGTGCAACGTCACAGCTGGCAACCACGATGACGAGCTCAAAGGCGCTTAGTGCGATCCCAGTAAACTCCTATGAACCGACATGTACATCCACATTCTCCCTTGCCATTGCCACTGCTGGCAATGATAGGTGTCATTGGTAGCATGATGAGTCTGTGACAAAATTCTACAACGCCCATCATTCCACAAGTTCATCATAAGTTGCTTTACCGCCATAATAAGCTCGTAGCATCTGAAAAGCAAAGAAGCAGCAAAAATGGAAAGGTTGACAATGCAAACGTCCAACTAGCTTCCAAGCGGACACATAAAAGCACAAATTATGAAAACATTCAAAAAACCAAATATTTAAGATCACTACAAGGTGAAGCTTAACGATGCGAAAACCCCCAAGCAAAGAGCCAAAGGTCTCTGAGCAGCGATTCCTTTGTTTCTGAGTCTATCTTAAACGCCGACTCATCGGAGCTGACCCTACAGTCAAGCGATTTCCTGGGCCCTACATAACACGGTTCGCAAAGACCATATCAGCGCGAAACTGCTGTCTTGAAGGCAAAGAGCAATCCGAATGCGAAGAATGTGGCACCCTTGATACATTTTTAACCAATACGGGTATTTCAGTTATAAAAATAACGCACCTTTTACCATGTATAAAATATGAAAAGATCTACAGTTGGGAAAAAAGACATGTATTTAAACGAAGGATGCACATTGAATTGAGCACTCCACGAAAACGCAACGACCAATGAGCTTCAATCCAATCTTATCAGAGGAATGTAGTGAGTAATGGCGAAGGCGGGATTCACATTCAGTGGCGTTGGGTAATACCTCCACGCTTCGCAGATAATGCTCCACTAGGAACACGTTCCTTCCGAACAACGAGTCATCACCGTCATGCATACAAAACAACTCCCAACATTTACTAATAATTTCCACTTTTTTACAGGTAAACTCCCTCCAGCTAAAGTCCTAGCGCACTTGCAACTACCAAAGACTTCTCACAAAAATGTGAGCTCAAGTCAACCGCGCGCAAACTATTCGGTACAACAAATAAACACGATTAGGTTGTTTTATGCAAGCATAAGCAAGTCTTTATACCTAAGTCTGCTCCGCCTACAGCATTTTCTAAAGCAAATGCAGCGGCAAAATCTAACAATGCTAACAGGTCAACATGCTTATACTTATGTGTTTTACGAAAGAGTAAATCGCAACAAAACACCCAAATGATTATTTAAGGGTAACAAAGCATGATAGGGTCAGCGACAACTTAAACTAATAGGTTTTTTGGCGCATATCAGTTTCGCCACGCCTGGATTAATTTCCCAAATTAGATTGTCCAGATTTTCTCAAACAGACGAATTCAATGGATTTGGCGCGTTATTTTCATTAATAGTTCGGGTTCGCTTTTTAAACTCTGATGTAATACTATGTTTGAACTACCGGCTCCGGTCAGGGACACAGAGGTGGCCATATTGCCCTAGCTGCATAGGCTGGCCGCTGGGTCATGCCAGCGGCTTATTTCCTTCTGCCCGTTGAATATATGCATTCTACCCTAGTATTCTGCCTTCTTTTGTCTTCAATAGAGCCTCGGGACGTCAAAATAAATGTAGAGAGTTCCTCTTCTTCGCTCTTCTCGTCCTTGCTGCTAGAAGTCTTAATACGCTTTGACATCTTTATTATGGGTAAGAGAGAGGGTACAGAGGGGTCTCTTGGAGGAGGTCAGGACAAGAATATGTCGCGCTCTTGGGCTTGAACTTGCTGCTTCGCAACGAGATTCAAAATGTCGTCCCGTCTCTGGCCTACGAAGCACATTTAAAGAAAATAAGTATTCCAACAAAAGCATTTAAAGCAAAATGTAAGTTACGAAGCAGTTTGCCTTCTTTTAGTAACATATGTGTGCAGTTTCTAAGTTTAAATATACTTACTTGAATTTTGGATTCTGAGATTTGGTATTTCTTTTTGAAAATGGTGTTTGTAATGCATTCTCACCTGCTTAAGGTCTTTGAGCCTGTCGAATTCAACAATTCGCGTCAAGTTTTTTTGGGTGACTCTGAGCTAACCTTGAACAAATATGCCTTCAGAAGAAATTTATCTGCATCCTTTTCCGGTAACCACGTACTAAACTTTACCTGCTCCTTAGAAGTGAGAAAGCTGTCGCTACAGCGCCACGAGGCTCTCTTGAAGGCAGAAGAGGGCAAAAATACCAAGGTAGAATATATATATTCAATAGGGAGAGGAAATTGAGCAGCTGGCATAGTCCCGATTCTAGCTGAGACCGAAACCGGCGGTTAAACAAACAAAGCCCTACTGTCGCAACTTAGTTGGGTAAAGGCATGGAGAGGGATTTGTAAAAATGCCTTTAATGAGCTTTTCATAGGAAGCCTGATTTGTTTTTGATACAGCCTCTCCTTCGAGAAATGCGACAGTATTGCCTCCGTCACACTCTACCAGTAAATTAACACCCTCGTTGAAGATGCAAGGCTTCTTATTGTAGTTTGTTTTGTCCCCGGATAAGTGGGGCGAAAATGCACGCACGCTCACACAAACTACTATCACCACCACTACAGGAAGTTGTGTGCAATCCACTAGCAGCTTGTGCACTAAACGCAGCCCCAACAGTGGCGATTAAAGGTGTACAGGCCTCATTTGTTTGACACCAAAGGAACTTAGGAGGTCGTTGTCTAAGCTCTTTTTCCTTGTCACCGCCTTGGTGCTGCTGACGGTCTTTGCTACCGTATTTCGAGGTGGAAGATCATTGCTAATGATTTGGTGCCCGCTGGTGTGGGTTTGCTGACAATCAAACATCGTTAAAAGAGGAGGAGGAAGAGGGGGAGGAGGAGGAGGAGGAGAGGAGGAGGAGGAGGAGGAGGAGGAGGAGGAGGAGAATGAGGAGGAGAATGAGGAGGAGAAAAAAGGCATCTGCTTGGCACTGGCAATAATTTAAATATAAAATACTTTTATAGGCAAACAATTTGCTGCATAATTGGGTTCTTAATTTTACATATTTTTTTAAGTCATGGCTTTAAAGGTGTTATCTTTGCTGCCTGCGTGCAGCAATCCACTTTCTCTCTAAATTTTTGCGCTCAATACATCATAAAATTGGGAAATTTTAATTATAAAAGCAAAGGCTGTTTCCTCCTGACCGCGTGCTTTGTACGTGAAATCTGAGAGTGTGGGGCAGCTGACTGGAAAAAGCCTAAGCAGTCGATTGAATATTTTACCTAGGTCACACTAGCATGCTGATAGTGAAGGTGACGGCAAGCTTCTCTTGCCTTTCTGCTTCCCTCCTGTTCACCTATCTAACATCTACTCGTTTTAGTACGTTTTCTGGATTTCAAATGCGCATTTTTTGTGCGGCATGGACAGGAATGGACACTTAACGTCTTATTATAGCAATAACACCTAGACTGCTAAAAAAGAATCTGTTGCAAAATGTTTAGACGCACGATCATGTGAAAGAGAAGGACTTGAATAAAGCATCTGATATGAGACTCTTCAGATTCAAACAGCTTGCTAATTTTGGCGCACCTGGAAGTCTTACGATTTAGACACTACGGTCAGAAGAAATAATTGGAACCGCTATCAACGTGGGCTATGGTAGAGCCGAAATTTAAGAGAAATTCGGATGGGAAGAAAAAGGCGTGAATAGAGCGATGCAGAGCTGCAATGAAAAGTGGCAAAGGAGGAACTCAAAGAACTGCCGAAAGATGGTGGAAAATCGGGCAATAGAGAAAGTGTACTAGGTAGACACATGGAGGCGACATGGCTCTTGACATGCGTAAAACACACGAGGTAAGATGAAGATACTACTGAAGTGTACAAGTAGGGCTGCCTAGATAGAGGTCGAAAAAGAACAAAAAATTAAAAAATGCAAAGATTAGTGCATAATAAAAAGCGAAAGAATCAAAATGCGGGAGCGCAGCAATGCACAACTTGGCGAAAATTGGGAGCAGTGTGCAGTGCTGGTGGATTAGCACAGTAGGCGCAAGTGGTGGTTGTGGAAGGGGTATGAGGGGGATGGCAGCGCATCAAACTTACCTGGCGCCGGGTTCAGCGTGATCAGTAAGGCTCTGACCCCTGGTGGAGGCTCACCATGCACTCCGCTGTGTTGAAGCCTGCGACGGACTCTAATCGGGTTCGCTCGGGTGCATAGTTTTTGCCAGTGGGGAGCCTTCGGGCGTCCCTTCACCACCTCTCAACTTCCTTTCACCTCCCAGTCGCATCGTTCATTGCGTCTCTGCATCGAACTTCTCCTTTCCTTCTTACCCCAGGTGAGAGCGTCCGTGTCTCTGTTCACTGCATGAGCCCACCGGGTGGCAATGACAGCAGCTAGGCTCTCTTCAACCGTATCAATGTTAGCTACACATTGTCAGGTAAACGTTATGAATGCATGCTAGTTCTTATTCGTTTACAATCAGTATGGCAGATTGCTCACCGATGGCGATTCTGTGATGCTATTTTACTCTGATGTCCAAGAGTCATGTTCAAGGATTGGCTGTGGACTGTGGGCTGTGTCTGGTTTCCAGGCTAGTGGTGCCGGTCGGATCCTTGCCGATGGTGCGAGGACGGCATCAGATCAATTAGATGGAAGACATGCGAATGCCTTTTCTGCCAGACTTGAGTGTTTCAGTTTACTTAATGGCTTCTTGTGGTCGTGCGTCTATGTGGTTCATTGCCAGGATGAGGTAGAAGGAAGGCTAACGTTTGAAATGTGGTGACTGTTTTAACCTCATTACTTTGATTGGCGATTCGGTTCCGAGTCACTACCAGACACTGCCGCAACTTATAGGTTTTTTTGCGCTTTTTAGTCCATCACCGGCTGTGGTACGAAAAATTTGGCTGAATATTGAAGTATTGCGTGTGCCAGACCTTATGAGAGGGTATGACTTGCAGTGCACGTTAACAGCGTTTTAAGCCTTTCGTAGATCTGGCGCTCATGCATGTCCTTCATCGGTTGCTGACTGAATGACTGTCCAGCGGCAGTTTTTCCTTTAAAACATCGGCAGAGGAGGAGCCTCTAGCACAGTCGGAGAAATGAACAAATGTAGATCATTGGGCCTACGTTTTACCTGCAGTTAATATCACACTCATCCCACTTATGATATTGGATTTTCGATTGATCACCACCGCTTCTTGAAGGAAACGCCTAAACTCATTCACACACCTCCAAGTTAAGCGTCAAGTTATCTCGGTGATGAAGGAAAGTCTCCAATCAAGGAACTAAATGAGACGAGAACCCACCACTAAATCAACTGACAGAGCTGACGAAGTCATAGTGAGGGAGGATTAGGCTTATGATTACACGTGAGATAAGCCTACAATATGCCATTGCAGAAACCTTACTGAGTGACCACTGGCAGCCATCCGTGGCAATGACTATCAGAGAATGCAATACACAAATCCGTAAAGTAGGTAGACACTGGCATTTTATTCTGTGTCCTCAACAGAGGATATTTTTATGCCTCAAATCTGCAATAGCCCAGAATTTCATTAACTCAACTGTAAAAGACGACCGTTCGACTGAGTGCCCCAGTGCTTGTGTGACGCAGAAACAACAGAAATTTTGACAGATGGATCAGTGC
Organism: Taenia hydatigena; assembly: GCA_036345935.2. Taxonomy (NCBI): domain Eukaryota; kingdom Metazoa; phylum Platyhelminthes; class Cestoda; order Cyclophyllidea; family Taeniidae; genus Taenia; species Taenia hydatigena. The sequence continues at coordinate 3,368,613 of JADWOT020000003.1, forward strand.
GACCTCGAAAGTTGTCCGAAGTATCGTGCAGCTATGAGATTGGAGTCAACAGAGCAACGCATTGGTTTTTATAAACAAAGCTAAACGAAATGCTTCTAGACTTATCAATAGATGCAAATATTTGATAGAATTGAGAGACATTGTACTGATAATCTTCACTACCAACCACTTCCGGTGTCGATTTGATGAATGTCACCTTCTTTTAAGCCATCCGCTTGGCATTGAGTTAGAAATTTGAAGAGGTGCTTGAGAGTGTGAATGTCCTGACGTAGCATAAAGCGCATTCAGACGTTATAGGTACGTTGGAATCGAAATCAGCTTTCGAAGCAGCACAACGGTTTGGTAAGTCGGCAGCGCAGGATGCTTTACTATCTATATCTTCTCGTTTTCGCTCTGGCCTTAAAACCTATTGTACCATCAAATCGCAGCCATAAAAGTCAATCCAATGGAAACCGGCTCACATGCATCAGTTAATCTCCCTGCATGACATGCAGGTAATGCATGCAGTGGTAATAAATCCACACGCATACTGTCCGTAATAACCTGCTAACCACCATATTCGCAAACAATGCCAAGCGGTTAAGCTTCGAGGGTCTAAGTGTTACATTATTACAAGGAAAAGCCCGCACATTCGAATACCTATGCACAGCTAAAACCGCAAAGTGGAGTAAAACGCAAAGTCGTTGGTCATACCGCTACAATATGTGGTCTCGCTTGATGAATGGGATGACTGGTTGATCGCCTGGCTAACCGGCTCGTTTCGGTTCTGCCGTTGCGCCTATTTCGACGACCAGGTCAGGTAGAGTGCACCATTTACATCCAACCACCGTTCAGATAAATTGGAGCGATGTTTTGCGGTTATTCATTTGCTGACATGCACAGTGCCATCGTCACCTCAGTAATGTATCAGCCAGAAATTCTCAAAGCCCCACCTACAGGCACTTTCAGCCGGTTGCATCTGGCACATCCATGTAAACGACGACGACGAGGCGGCTGATTTGCATAAGTCACTTTGACTTGTCTGCAGCAGAGACAACCCAATTGACGGAGGGACATGATGTGACAAGTGTGTGACCATTTCACAAAGCGCATTCGATTAATCACGCCACAAGATTAAATTAAGTAGTAAGCACTTATGTATGCCAATACTGGCGATGAAGCTGAAGCCATGCGGAATCATTTGCCTGAATGTGTTGTAAGTCATGAGCAAAAAGTGTTCAGTGAATTTTGCATCAACATCGCCGATGTATTTCTATAAACGGCACTAGAGAGGTGTATTCAGTGCTGTAGAATGCATCTGAGAGATGCAAGTACTTGTTGTTATGATGCAGCAATCCAACAGATTCTACAAGTGCAAGTCTATCGTCATCTTCTCTAGGAGGCAGAGACATCTGGACTAGTAGAAATTGTCATCTCATTTCCAAATAGCCAAAATAGAGCAGCAGTCTTGTTTTCAGGTTTCACTTTGTGCTTTACTGATTTGAGGCGAAACTTTTATCTAATAAATGGGAGTTGTGGATTATTAGGGTTGAGTCTACGCTCATTGTGAGAGGATCATCCCAATCTTATCTTTGTCGATGCTCACCACTCACACAGTGAGTTGGGCCCACTTTACCAACCTACCAGCAAGTCCTCCTCCTTACGCTTTGATTTTAATCTATTTTGTAAGGGAACAAGACATCGACTGAGACTTGCAAAATTTATTGCTAAGGAAACAAAGACACGTGGCTACACAATCACACAGCAAAGTACAATTAAATGTCTACAATGCTAATAGAATGCAACCCTGCAATAGTGGAAGAACGAGATTCGAATGAAGGTCCAAATAGAGACATCAAGTCTATTACAGCAGACATCGAAAACACAGCAGTAAAGAGGAACTTGTCAAATGCTCAACGGATGTAATGAGAACGACACGTAGAAAGAGTAGGAGATGATGGCACCCCTGCAACGTACATGCAGATTGATGGAATGAGGTAGTTGCGGTATCACAGATTGCTTGTCTAAAGCAAGAAAATAAGTGACACTTCGTGAGGCAGATTTGTAAACGGGATGAGTAAAGAAAGTGAGAAATTGTCTGCGTCTTTGCCACTTTTAAATAAAGAAGAAAATGCGCCAACATCCACTGTGCCAAGTTCCAGCTCACCGATTGGAGCAACAGAGTTTCCTCATCAAATTCTGCCTCTTTACACCGAATCTCCATCACATTGTCCATAGTGAGCACAGACTTCCATACCGATTCACAATAACAGAAGGAATGTTAGGATGGAAACCACAACCAGTAAGTCGTTGAATTAATTTCTCATGACTGACGCAAATGTAACTACTAAAGAGCAATACGATGATAACGAAAATCAACAAGACAATTGACAGCACATCCACCAGTAAAAACGAAGTAAACAAACAATGACAGAATTTTCCCATTTTTGTGCCATGCATAACTTGATTGGAATAAACACCTGTCCTTTCGATTCTTGTCTTTATTCAGTGCATTGTGTTATCGCAGCATCGTGTTTGTTCCTGTGCCTCTCCTCTTCCTTATTCACTTCCTCACATTTATCCTGTAATGCTTCACACCATAACACAAACACTCTTTCTGGGTTGCCGCTCGCCGATGAAATTAAGCACTTCGTACCACTCCCTCTCCTCGTCTGGCACAAATCTAGGACCTTTGGAAGAAATAATAAGCAAACTATCCGAACAACACTTCGCATTAGGAAGTACCACTTGCAAGTGCTTATACGATGTGGGAAAAGAACTTACAAGCAGGAACTTAAGTAGTTGCAGGCCAAATGTTCACAAAATTCAAGGCGATGAAGACGGCAAATTAGACGGTTGGCAGCGAAGACTAGAAAGACAGCTTTCACAACACAGCGTGATATCTTTGCGACCTTGACAGTGGTTGGAAAAAAACTTAACAGACGGCCTGACAACGAGGATGTCCGCAGTGAGGCGTTGGTTGAATGGTGACTACAATGTCAGAGGTAGAATAGCCGATTGTACCTCGGGATGATGACCTGAAGCAACGCAAATTCACAGTTTTTTTAGAGAAGCGAATGCGAATAGCAATGCTAAGACTCTGCATTGCAAACACTGAAGTAGGACTTGTAATGGCATATTTGTGATACCAGAGCAAATTGTTTCAATTACCATAACTAATAAAGGTGTTAGGAGCGAGCTCGCCTAATGCAAGCTCCTAGGGCACAAGTCCCTCCTTCAACTTCAATGCATTAAGTTGTTTTATGCTCCAGCAACTAGTGGGCTCGATTGTCCATGCTTTCGAAAATGAGTCCAGTTATTTCTCCGCTCATCGTTGGTCGCTACATGCAACGTGACGGATGTTGGTGCAAAGCATGAATGCCTTACTCGAACAATCGTGCCTATTAATTATAAGCTTGATCTTGTTCTCAATTTCGCAGGTCTCACGGAACTGTGCTTAACGCATTAGATGGCCTGAATTTTGTACATTAAAATGGAAGTCGGAAAACATGAAGCAGAAACCACTGTGAAGAAATATTCGGCGGACGGAGGAGAGCTATCTGCAGCTCCACGGAAATGCTTCCTGTGAAAGTGGAACTTGTGAAATTGGGAACAAGATCAAGCTTGTAATTGATGGGCATGATTGTTCGAGGAAGACGTCCATGCTTCGCACCAACATCCGCCATGTTTCATGTAGCGACTAACGATGCTCAAAGAAATAATTGGACCTCTTTTCGAAGGTATTGACGGCGGAACTGACTGGTTGTTGGAGCATTAAAGCAATTTAATGAATCGAAGCTGAGGAGAGGAATCGTGTCTTAGGAGCTTGTATTAGGCAAGCGCATGCTTGACACCATTAATTGTGGTAAGTGACACATTTTGCTTTGGTGTCACAACTGAGCTTTTACAAATCATACTAAGAGTTCTATATATTCACTTTTTTCCCTTGGTCTTCAAACTCCCTAGGCGAGCAGACTGACTGCGAAAGGGCACCTACATTAGCAGCACTTAGGGCGCAGAACAGAAGCTGGCTGTATGCGCGCCTGGAACACTCTTGCGCCTCCTACAGTCCTGACGAGCCATCACCCGAATCGTGTTCACCGAACGCATCTCACACATCCAAAAACACTCATCAAACGGTCACTCGACCTCTCGCGTTCTGTTTCTGGTGTTGTCTTCAGCGGCAGTCCTCCTTGTTTCGTCAAAGCCCAAAGCCGTCTTCGTTGCCATTAGCAGATGTGGCTTTGTACGGACGCATCTTGACTGATGGTAGAGATGAGTTGCCTTCATATAGGTGCTACATTGATCAAGGAATCCTCGAAGACATATGCTTACTTATAGACACAGAGGTGATGGAGGCGGTTCTGATTATGTCTGTCTCCTGTAGTATATTGTGGCTGTTGATCGGAGTGGTTGCTCTTCTGTTTCATAAAAATCCTTTGATTTAACATTTTGAGGTTATTTTTTGTCAGATGGATTATTACATGGAACCGTTTAATATCATTTCCTTATCTCATTCTTTCGTGTAGTTGTGTCTCTGCAAAGAAATTGCTTCGATTTTTTAGCATTTAAACGTGTTTTAACACTTGTCGCATTGAGCTGAGAAAAGTGATGTTGATTGCAGAAGTACATGAAATTATGTGCATGTAGCCGACATAGGAATCGAAGCAACAAAGTGATAGTTAGACCTAAATAGCTAAAGTGAAATTCGCTTGATTTGACCCCTACCAACTAGTTCGAAACTGATTCAATGTGCGACACATGGAAAAGAGAAAGATTGCCATGAGAACCCCAAAAAGTGCGATAAAAAGGGTTGGAGCCCATACCCTTTTCCATCCTTTTTTGTACATTATGGAATTCGTACTGCTTTACTAACATGAAGATAATCTAAGCCTCGCATGATTCTGAACTGCAGCACAAGATGATGAAATATTGCGTGAATTCATTAGAGGCGTAGCCATTACGATGTTAGAAAGACTGGAGTTGGTTGGAATGGATGCTGTTCACGTGGTTCAGCTTGCGCCATGGCCTGATATTAGGATAAGAGAAGACAAGATAAGCTAGTCCTTTTGCCTCAATGACATGAGGAAAGTGAGAACAGGACGTTTACTGAACTCGACGGTTACATGTGCTACATTACACTAGCGCCTTGAGGAATCGCAATGCTTTGCATTCCGAAATTCCTCAACTAATCATCTGTTTTAATTTCACTGCCTTACTCTTTAGGGACACGAAGACCTCTACTCCGGTACTTGTCGAAAAGCTTTGGTGGTAGAATTGATGCACTCCTTCCTCCTCCAACCTATGTGATTCAAGTGATTTCATTGCTGTTTCATCCAGGCAAATGATAATTCACACTTACAAGACCAACTTTGTGAAGCGGCACAACTCAAGGAACTGAAACATGATTGCGTAGGAAGCGAGTTTGCCTGGCAGTAGAAAGGAGAGTAGCGGGAGTGGCATTCAATTATTGACGTGAACACTGACCGGAATCCGAGGCCATCAAAACTGCTTATATGACTGGGGAGTGTTTAGGGCTTTATGTTAGCCTCACCAATGCAATCCAATGACTAGGAGGACTCCATATGACAAGTCTTCTGCTCAAATTGTGGCCAATTCTAATAGGTAGTTGGAAAGGATGGAGTCTATTCGTCTCATACACAGTGGATTGCTGCTTGTTAAGCAGTGATGTCAAAATCCAAACTCTGTTCAAAGCCTAACGCAATTGGAATAAAAAGCAAGGAGGATTTTGCAGTTCTGGCGTTATACGAATGAAGGAGTCGGTCTGTTTATTAGAAGCTCTTTTGTCGCTACTCAACTCTGTTACTCACCTGAGTTAGTAGCATTAGCCACACATCAACTCAATAAAGTTGATCGGCAGAATTGGGAACGAGTTTTGTATTTACTTCTAAAAGCATCATCAAATGCAGTATCATTCTGCATCAGTAAGCAAATGAGCGTTGAGTCTCTAATGTGAATAAAATAATAATATTTACAATTTAATTCTTCTTACCTTTTATCTACTGCTGGACTTCAAATAAATTATCGCTATTTTGATGGTTGACCCATTACATCCAAACAACTTCCACTTATATACGCAAATATTCTGCCCTTGTCCGTTTCCTTCCAATTCATATTCCATTTCAAGGCCACAACATTCAACAACAGCGGCGGGAATGCAGACAGGTCAAGCTTCGTTGCACACATGAGCTGCCAATGTCAGACAGCATGCTACTTCGCTCCATCCACTTTGCAGCTTTGAAGTCCCAAAAACCATTCCTATTGAGGTAGAAAGGGAAGCAAAAGAACACAAATGCGCTACTCTGATCTTCCTTTGCCAACACGCTTTGATTTCCGGTAGTATCCCCATCGCCAACCATTAGTAGGTCAGGCACTTTCTTACAAGCATTAGTGAGGACATTCACTTTCTCATAACTGCGTAATCTATGGATGACCTAATCTGAGAAACCATTGACAACATGACTGGCTCCTCTGTGCTTCTACTCCGATGTTCGTCTTGTAAAATGGCATCCTCACGGTGCAAAATGTTGAAGATTGTTGCTAAGTCATTAGTCTATTGCAAGCTATGCGCTTCGATTCTCTCCATCCACGCCTAATGTAATTGCAAGGCTCACGGCACTACAACACGCGCCATTGTCAAATAAATGCAGATACAATAAAAATATTAACTACAAAATTCCGCAAATAGATCGATTCTCTTATAAATCGTCATTATCACACCCAAACTAAATGGATCCATCCGAAGGTTGGTGAATTGTATGAACTACTGGTTGACCGATCACATTTCCATCGGTTGAGCAAGGTCATACGAGTTAATTTTTTCCTTTAGCAGCGGTGGCATAGTGACTATTAAACAGGCAGCCCTCTTGGCCTCTCCTTCAACTACACAGCAAAATTACGTCATAATATTTCTGATCCTGGCGAATAAGCGGGCGCACATAGTCAAATCTCATTTGCGACTTGTTCAGACAGAAAGATATTGTACTGATCCGCTACCAGTACCGCACCAAATTGCAACTCAAGATGGCTGCTTGTACCAATTTGTGCCAAAGGAAGGCAAGTTACATTAACAGCATGTCGAGGAGTCACTATGCTTTTTGCCTGCATGAGATTATATTTTGCGAGGTTGGAGCAGCAAGTATGTTATATTTAACTTCTAAGCAAACTGGCATTTATATGCGAACGACCAAATGGTAAAAAGCGGGTCCACTCATGTTGTAATGCGTGTTCGCTAATCGCCTCATTAAATTTTTTTCCTAGGCTGCATTTGAAGTAATGGGTAAACATGGATGATGAACTTTAATCAAACACCCTTCTGTCCGCTATAAAACAAGATTTCCTCATTTCACTAAAACGTCATCCACCCACGCATGCACAATGTCACACTACTAGAAGTTTTAGTTTTTACACCTTCAGTATAAACTCGCTGAGTGGCAAAAATAAAATTCACTTCTGATGTGTTGCAGTTAAAACTGCTATTCAAAAAGGGAGAGCAGAAGCAGAATCGTAAAGAGCATCTTGGAATGTGTTTGATAAATTTGCTCACCTCAGAGAAAAAACGCTTTCAAACATCTGTCGCGAAAAAATAATCCGGTGCGCAATATTATCGTTGTTTGTCGATTATATCGTCGCCGACCTTGTGCTTATGTCACAGCGAGTGCGTCATCAACATTCTATCAAGGAAACAAGCTGTTTCCAATGTCTTGCAACATATAATGCTCAAAATCAATTGGCATTGTAAACAGGGATCGGAATGCAAGAATTTAGTGAAAGTGTGGGTAGAATTGCGTTATAAACTCATCCTATAAGCTCCAAAAATGGGGATCAAGATGGTAGTATGATTTCTCAGGAAAGGAGATACCTTCAAAACCATTCATTTTGAATTAGTGTCTACGCTCTCCTTATGGGCATACTTCAACAGAACCCATGACCTAAGTACATCTTATTCCGCTGGTGGTGAAGGAAACGATCTCGGTGACACCTACCTCTAAAAACGTCCGAGAAGTATTGTTCTAAGGACAAATCAACCAATAAAGCAATTACTGGAGAGTGTGACAGAGGTGGCAGAAATGAGGGTTCTTGCTGCCACGAACGGTAAAACAAAGCCAAATGCTCGCACAATTTTGTGTGGGACGTGCTTTGCTGACGCTCAATGGCGTAAAATGAGGCCAGGGATATGCAAAGTGCAGTTGTTATGAGCACAGACATGTGACAGGAAGCAACATGGTCCAAGAGGAAAATTTGTGGTAGAACCCAAGCATTATGGTTCCTGCAGGCCGTAGTTTCTGTTTTCTCGCCGCCCGAATTTGGCTTTAACCACCCTGTCTAGTATCTCGCACCTCGTGTTTCTGCCAGCAGGGAAGAAATTGTGGTTGCTATTTACATTTATTTCCGAAAGCCTTGTTCATTGTCGACGGACTAAGAACTTTCCAGGTTGGATATCTCCAAATATCCTACTCATCTATTTGTTGCCACCGCGGTGTCAGGTGAAAAAGTCTACTAGTTTATCACGAATTCGCAACGAAATTAAGCAGTTGAATGTTTTCTGCAAAAACCTTCAATTTAAATGTCTTGCGCTGTGAAGATAATCCGAAAAATACCCTAGAATTCTCAACTTACCCATTAAGTTTATAGGTCTTTTGCGCCAGTGTCTGCTGTCCTATAAGGAGTACTCTTAGTAGGCTCTTACATGGCTTGGTAGCTTTTGCGGTCAACAGTGATTCTTTCGTTTAAACTTGACAAAACTTTTCCTGTGCTTTCTCTTTGTGTTCACTCCATTTAGAGTCAGCAGAATCCGAAATAAGTATTTAATCCCTTAAACGCTGCAGCTTTTCTGCCATAATGTACACGAAATTCTCTGAAAATTACTATGAGATGCAATGACAATTTCACCCATTAAAGAAAGGAAAAAGAAAATTAATTTATTCCGCTCAACCAAAGACGATGGAATACATTTGTTCATTCACAAAATTTTAAAGATTCTTGGATTGACAGCGTATTAGACGAAGGCGAGAAAAACAGCGCCTTTTGGAAAACATTTGACGCTATCTGTTGTGACTGGTACGGACGCGTTTTATAACAATTCATTTGATAGTTAAAATTCTACTGATAAGTCGCTAGTAAATTGATTTCAGAGATTGTTTTAAGTCTTGTGTCTACCAACGCATATTCTGGCATTTGATGAAACAATTTCAGCCCCATCGCCTTGCTTAACATAGGATTCTACATATTTGTGACAAATATTAGAGGCGCAGGTGGTACATCCATTGAATTAGGTGCCAAAGTCAGACGAATGATCAACAATCCTTGAAAAGCGTTGCACCCTAAATAAAAGTTTAATAATCATTTAGTCCATGTGAGGACCTTACGTCCAAGTGTTTCACTCCCAAAAGACCACGTCTTGACAGGTTTAGTGTGGTAGGTCGATGCTTCGGTCGTTAGCTAGACGAACATTTCAGTTAATGGAGGCTGTGTTAAGGCACTGCTGCATGCCCCTCGGACCATGCCCATCTGCATAAAAGTAAGTATCACATTTTTCCATGCCAGTTCAGCTCATCAAGACATTAATAAGGAACGAAGGTACTACAATCATTAGCTTGCTTTAGAATAGTGTTGAAGCACCTTGTTTAATAAATAATCAGTTGGCGATTTCACCCCGTATTAGTCCGTGATATTACAGAGTCTAATTCAGCAGCTAACTCTGCATCCAATATGATTTAGAAGAAGAGCTAAGAGAACAGGTAGAGGCGAGAATGATGAGATCCATTATGAAAGCACGGAGGTCATAAGGTGGGCGTATGACTAGGCCAACGTAAGTCGTGAGCCAAAGGCTGACGCGTGGGCGCATGCACATCAGCCATGTGATCTGTGGGCGCACTAGGATGCAATCCCGGTTCTGAGAATGCCTTACCGCCTCTGTATAACCCTTTCATTTGGGGGCGTGCAACGCCAGCTAAATATTTTGTCTATAATATTGTAAGATAATGTAATAACGGGAATAAAATTTTCACAACTAATATTAAATCAGCTGCTTTGATCTGGGCAGCGTTATCAAAGTTGTCAAATCCCCCTTTCGTTTAGTTCTCAATCTCTTTTTCCTTTAAAAAATACATCGAGCTTGCGATGAGGCATTAAATCTTCAACTTTGCTTTAAAAATGCAAGCAAAAGACGAACAGAACAAAGCCTTCTCATTTGTTTATTGCTATGCACCCACTGCTGTAGCAAGCTGTGCCCCTAGAAACAGCAAAAGCCCTTCATTCTCTATGGTTTCCTATTAATTTTTTTTCTCACGGAACCGTCTGATTTTATGAATTGTGTGGAAAGCATCAGCTGAAGTAATAACATCTGAGGAGCGCGGATAGATTTTACGACACGAACGATAAGTCTCGGTAATAAATAGGAAGCTTAAGGCGGAAGCGGGGGAGCGTTGGGGATGAAATAAGACAAGAAGTGATGCGGATCATCGAATAATCAGAGGCCTTCGGGTGAGGATGTGACAGAGCCAACGTGGACTAACGCGTGAGCGCATGCAGACTAGCCATGTGATCTGTGGACGGACCACCTTCTTGGGTATGCTTGACTGTGGAGAAGTGCAACACCAGTAAATTTTTGTTTTTGATGGTGGCAGCTAAAAGGGTGTAAAAGCGGCTCTCAAAAGCTACAATTAATTCTAGCGTCCACATAATTTGCTGATCTGAAGAGTTTTATGGACAGTCTTGTCCAGAATATCTGCATGAAACTTTATCGGAGTTTTGTTTCGGTATATTTTTGGCAATTGACGTTTCTTTCATGAAGCCTAGTGGGTTTGCTATAACGTTTTAAATTATCCTTACCCGTTAAAATACGCAGACAGAAGGAGTACTGAACAAGTCTTTCTCATCGAGATAAATGAAAAACATCAAGCACCGTTTTAGCATTCTTTGCCTCATTTGCAGCAAGAAAACCATTCCCATCTCAGTCGTCAATTTCTCAAGAATTGCTAATTATGCACGGTGGTGTTTGATGCCATAAATTGGACTTGAATCAGTACCTGAAGTAATGGCGCCAGATCACATGGCTGGTGAGAGTGCGCCCACGCTTGAGCCGACGGCGCACGAGTTCACGATGGCTCAGTCACACGCTCACCTGATGTCCTCTATACCTTTACATTAACGCTCATCATCCATCGTTTTCTTTCACCCGCTTCTTTTCACCTTTGCCTCAGGCTGACTACAGAGTTAGCTGCTGACTGAGTTATGCATGCCTAGCCGATTCGCACGAGTTAGAATTGCCATGTGCTCGTATTGGTGACTTGTGCAAGGTCAATTGAACTTTAGTTATCAACAAATTCATCGAATATGAGGGAATCTAACAGGTTCTGAATGAACCTCATGAACGCAGTACCACGGAAGGACGGGCTACTTACCCTTGTGCAAAAGGTCTTAGAAGCCATATCACGGTCCGAAGGTTATGCCTCGAAGTAAAAGAACAGCCTCCATGGATTAAATTTGTTCGTAAAACCAAACAGACTACTAGACAGATTATTTGCTTCTATTAAGGTGCGGTCCTTTGAGAATGAATTACCGGGCCATGAGGTTTTTATGTGATCAAAGTTGTTATGCAGGCGTGAAATTTCACCCGGTAAGGAGCTCGGTAAGAGCAGGAAGACAGTTTGTAGCTGAATGAGTATGTACCTGCACTAAATGCTGACTTGTTTCCAACTATGGCAAGCGACAATTTATCTCATCATTTTTATTTATGTGAATGTCTAGATATGCCATGGACCGCTCCATTGGGCCAAAAGTCAATAAAACCCGCCTTACCGTCGCTAATATGCACAATAAACTTATAATGTGGTGCGTTTTCACTATGTTTGAATGCTCAGATTTGCCAATTTTCGTAATTTAATCGATGTCTAGCTCAGGGATCAAAAGTGACCACGTTAATTGGATAGAATCCTAGGCCATTACGCCTTGGCCACCGTTTCCCGCCTCGTCTCCTACCATGAAAACGACCACAGACAGTGAGACAGACCCCTCTACCATGCACCGTCACGAGCTCTTTGATGTGTGGGGATTAACATATTATGATAGTGCGTCCAAATTTAAATGGAGGAGGGAGAGTTGCCTTTTGAATGGATCCACTACCAATTCTGCATTGCCTAAGTCAATGACTCCGCGTCAGCTACTGCATTACTGCAAACGATGGATCTTCATTCGCTGATTTCGTTACTGCTAACCAATTTACTTCCAAGGATATAGTGCTCATACTAACTTTTTCGAAAGTCTGCGCAAACCACTCACCCACAATATTGTAGCTAATCACATGGCTGAGGGCGAGCGTTGTGCTGATAGGGCAGGCATCCTCATCAGACTACCCAGCACACTGGTTCAAACAGCCCAACGATCTAGGAGTTTGCGGTGTGCGTGAATGCACACAGCTTGTTTCTTAGGTCAAGAGGTAACCATTCCATTGGCTTACAACACATTTATAAACACACGTGGATGTGGAGTGTGAATGTGAGTTATTTCTTGAGAAGTGATGTTGCTTCAGATAAGCCTAATCTTATTGGCACCTATCGCCCTGCATGGAGCGTTCACACCACCAACCCGTAAGTTACCTCTTTATGCTTCACTCTAGTCAGTAGACGCTTGTGAATATTCACATCTGAGGGTATTTGCTAAACCCGTAAATCTAGCATAAGACGTTGTACCACATCACCTCTCAGTCAAATCGACTTGGTACCGATAGGTAGACACGTCCGTTCCCTTGGTATCACAGCTGTTGCGCACCTTTCTTCACACATGTCCTATTTAATGCCAAATTGCTTTTGTGATGAGTAGGACTTTGTCCAACTTCATTGCGCTTCAGTGTACTTCTTTAGGTATCACATGTGGGGCATGAGCCAGGGCTAGTAAGAGGAACCCACTGAAGCGCACTATTGTTTCAGTTGGGTGGCGTCATGCAAGAGACAGCCAGAATTAAAGTCTCGAGTAAGGTTAAGACGACGACATTCATCGCGATCTGCAATGTGAGAAAAACCATGTGGTGTATAAGATTCCATCAAATGTTATAATTCACTAGTGCCCTGTCAAACGACAGACACATGTGCCTTTGTCTCTGTTTGGACTGAGGGCCTATGCGACAACAGAATTAGTAAAGATAAACTGCTCCATTCTTAAATAGTCGTCTTTGTATTAGCACTTTCTGTCAATTGCCACAAATATGTAAAATTTAGCTTTAAGGATAACTATTGTGCGATGGCATTTTAACTCTTTCGACACGCAAACTAATGGACGCTGAAAGATGATTTGGTAGTTTCGAGGTCTTAATGAAGCCTGCAATCGTGAATTGTGAAATATGTGTAATGCGGAGTGTCATGCAGTAGGACTGTCTTGCATGACACTGTTAGCTTGTTGGCCACCTCATCGTTAACTGAAGCGTGGTGTGCAGTCTCCTTTAATTCTGAAGTGATCTTGGTCGTTCCTCTATCTGCCCTGATGCTTGACCACTTCGCATCCATCCCCATTAATAGGTGGCATATGGGAGCCCACTGGGACATATGAAGCTTTACCGTCTGCCTAAAGATAATGACAAATCATTGTTTTTCTTGTTGGTGCAGATCAGGACGCTCCCCAGAACGTGCAGATGCATGTAATCGACTCATACACAGTGAACATGACGTGGGATTTGCCACCCAAACCTAGCGGAAATATCACTGGCTATGTTATTACTTGCTTTCTTGACGATGAACGATTTGGCGCCTTTTATACCTCCTCAGCTAGAAGCTATATCATCAGAGGCTTAAAGCCAGGAAAAGTTGTTTCCGCCGCTGTTGCAGCACTCACGCAGCAGAATGGTTTGGGAATGGGGGAAGAAATCGGCAACTATAGCAAATTAGCCAGAGTAACTACACCACCTTTGAAAGACGGTGAGGCAGTTCTACTGGATTTATCGGATTTCAAGGTGTTATTAGAAATGACAAGATTTACTAGAAATAATCAAATGATTAGCTTTCTTTATTTTACTAAGTTAGGCGCGCTTAATAAAGCAGCTGCAATTGTTCTCTCATGCATAAATAGCAATTAGTTGACACACGGGTGGTGAAAGTCATGATGGGCGAAATTTGCTGTTTTGGGTAGGAGGAGAGGGTGTGAATGCAATCCCGACAGAAAGCACCTCAAAAGTTACAAATGCTGCAGTGATAACGTCAGGAGGTTCTGCTCCATTGCCTGCGACCACCGCGAACGATCGGACTGCCTCCAGCGCTTTGGCCACTGCAGCTACATTCACTCCCATGGTCCTAGTGTTGTGGTCAACCTTCATGTAAGTCTGCAAACTCTCGATTAACACGCTCGATCCTAATATTACAACCCATAACTTCTGTCTATCAGACGCTCTGTTCTAACCATTGCAGGCTTCACTGATCCAGAAGATGGTCGAGCCAACAGTCTCTCATCTCTGTTTAGCAGTCAGGAGACTATCCACGATAAACTATTTTGTGATGATAAATACAATATTTGACGTTTCGTTTCATTCTCATTGATACACAAATGGATATGCTCTGGTGATGTTAGTGCTGCAAAGCACAAAACTAAAAAAACGGATTAAGTAAAGAGTGTGCTGGCACTTTATTTCGTGGCAACCAAAGGCTGCACTATAATGCCGGGGAAATGTTTAAATCCAACGCGACTTTCCTGTCGAAGTTTTTAGTGATTTTTGCATTTGTGGTCACTTTATCGGCCCTCAATCTTTCCGCGACTCCTGGTTGTCTGATTATTTCGTTAGCTAAGCCTTAGATGAAATGGCAGTGTTAGATTTTCCTTAAAAATGCAAATTGTGCCATGCATGCAAGTTTACTTTTTCTTTTAAGTAGTAGCCTGCGCCTCACCTCATGTGTGCCTTGCTTGCAAAGTGGCCTGTCATGTTGGAGTGCCAATGTTTTGCTCCAGATTTCTACCTCACCAGTCATCTGGTTCTTTAAATCATTGTTTTTCTGCTCTCTGACGCACAAATCCTCATGCTCTTTACATTTTTCTCTCCCGATTCCCAAATTTCTAGCTCTCAATCCCTTTCAAGCCCTTGTGTTATGCCCACTTATCTTACTTCCTCTTTAGTGCTCTAACTCCCCAACGCTAGAGGAGGACAAGGCTCAACGATTTTTGAGTTCTTTTTCTCTGGGGCTAAAGGCATCGGTTTAGTCATGCAGTTCGAGTAATAATGACTGCCTCTTGACTAAAGGATGCATTCAAACAGGCATGCATTCCATAAGCCCCTAATCACCTTTTTGACCCGAACGGCAGTGCCCACCTCCTCCTTTCCACCCCGTCTTCCTATCTTGCGAGAGATATAGCGTTTTAAGGACCCATATTAGTGCGATGAACTGCGAGGGGTTGAGTGTGGAACTGCGCTTTGCAGACGATGTGGCTAGCTGATAAGACTACTTCGAAGGTAGCACCAATTCATCGATTAGTACCCTTTGGGAGCGTTTAATTTTCACTACGGCAAATCAGGTAGAGGACAAAGAAAGCTCAAATGGACTTTTTGATTTGGTCAATGCATTCAATCTGGCTTTAAAAGTAACCAAAGATACAAAAACATCCCTGAAATCCTTCCTTTCATACACTTTAGTGATAGTGCATTTTTGCCCCTTTCAGGCAGGCACATTGTAGAAAACTGCAACGTTTAGAGCATTCATGATTGTTACCTTGACCAGCTTTGCCCTTAAATAAGAGAAAGAACGTGCTTCATCACTTACCATATACTATCTAAGGTGACATCCGTTATGTAGGTAGCTATGAACTCTTCTATAATGAGCTTTAAATGCCTCTGTGGAAATTTTGCAGGTAATTTAATGCTGACACCCCATAATTTGTCCAATGCTCCCAATTCACTGAGAGACCCATTTTACTAATGTTTCGACTACTCCACTTACCCTGTGTATGTTTGATTGACTGACGAACTGAATTACTGATTAATCCATTGATGCATTCATCTTCTCGCTCTAGTTCCGTTTAGGCTGTCTAGTGCCCTTCTTTTGCCCACCCGTCAATGAAGGCAACAGCACAACACTGCTGTCGTGATTGTGGAATTCCTTCCTTCCTTCCTTCCTTCCTTCCTTCCTTCCTTCCTTCCTTCCTTCCTTCCTTCCTTCCTTCCTTCCTTCCTTCCTTCCTTCCTTCCTTTCTTCCTTCCTTCCTTCCTTTCTTCCTTTCTTCCTTCCTTCCTTCCTCCTACTTTAGTTGCATGAAAATTTAGTAGTTGACGTGGTTGGTTTGTGGGTAGTTTTCTTCCATCACTGACAAGTTTAATGGCTGCTGTCTCGTCTTTCACACATTTGAAATAGATTTTCAAGACTGAGTAGCAGCATGTCACTTATAACAAATCGACTTTGATTTAAAATGCACTCATCAACAGTACAAACGATTGACCGCAACTCAACATGGTGAAAAGCCTTTGCAGACCTATTGAGGCAAAATATTACGCAGCTGTCATGTGGTCACACAAATGAGCTACGGTCAACAGTACTTTAAGTCTCCTTCACTGCTGCATACAAATGCGCTGCTGGGCCTTCAGACTTTAGCGACCCCCAGGAACACCAAATGAGACACAACATTCGGGTAGAATACACATCTATACCACAAACCGACGACCTACTCGGCGAAGGTACAACGGCGATTAAAATATGTGGCACTCCCATCAACACCCGTCATCTAACGAACTACCGATGCATTACATGTTCCCCCTCTCCACCTCTAGCGCCATCCTCCGTGCTATCCTTAGCGAATGTGCTGCATCAGTAGTCTCCTCCTCATCAGCTTATATTATTAGCTTTGCATGTCTCAATTTTTAAAATAAAATGTTTAGGTTCCGTCGCCTTTAATGATGGCATGATATGAGGTAAAGCCGATATGAAGTAGTTGTAGAGTAATCGAAAGTGTAGTTATTGTTAGCTGCTATATGCTTGAAAATCGTTTAACTAATGCAGAAGACATTCAATGCAAGCTATTGACAAGTTGCCAAGCATGCATAACTTACCCAAAGAAGCGTTTTTAACGCCGTCTACACGTGTGAGTGCTGCAGTGAATTGGGAGGCATGTTTACAAAGTGCGACTAATTTGTGGGAAAAACGGTAAATGTCCAATAGCTTTATACCCTACTTTCTTCTGCAGATTCTAACATGCATAGTTTTCTCATGCCGTCGTTTGTTTAATGACGAATTCTGGTGATGAGGTCACTTAACTGCGTCGTCGTTGTACCTCTTCAGAGTTTATGTTAAATACGCGTGCATGTATTCTGCCTGAGTGTGATATCTCTCCTCGCCTTCAGGAAGGGAAAAGCTGAGAAAACTGGGGTACGTATGCATGGATTGGTGATAGAGCTATTCTATTCTAGATTGAAGCACTGCTAGCCGTAGTCTATTTGTGTGACTACGTGACAGGTGCGGTATATTTTGCTTCAGGAGGTTTAGAACTGTTCTTATTTTGCTGAGTTTCAGTTAATTGTTGGCCTCACAGGTAATGGGTGCATTTTGCCCATTGTTGGAGGTGTTGGCATGCTGTCAATTAGCCTTGAAAATGGCTTTAGAAGGTGCGAAAAATGTGTAACTAGTGGGTGGTCGGCTCGGTGGGTCTGAGGCAGAATGGGGTGTTTGTGAAAAAAAGAGACGAGAAGACTACAACCATTTAGTACGTGGCCATGTGAGCCAAGTAGGTGAGAAGGGAGAGAAGGTTGCATACTGCTTGATTAATCTTGCGATGCCATCTCCTCTGCAGGGTGGCTTTAAATGGTGTTGTGTTGGCATTTCAGCACGCGATTCCCTTAAGCAGACGTGGTAGCTAGCTGATTAAAATGACTGGACGGGGTGGAGATTATGGTGGGGGATCTGCTTGTTAAAAGTGTTTCGAAAACATTATTTGACGTATCTGCAATCCTTTGCATCTTTTATCTTTGCTGAAAGTTATGCTGGTCTGCTGGCCCTTTAACTGCCTCGTTGGCATAACATCAAAATCCCCCTCTAGTTGCCGACATTGGTCTTTCAGTGAAGTAACGTCAATAGATGCAAATTGTGATGCAACGATGTGCTAGAAAATACCAAACCAGAAATAATATGAAACATTTTTTTAGAAGGTCAGACTTGTCACGATGAAATTGAAAGCATTAGCTACGAAACCGTTAGCTGTTTTTTGGGATCCAAAACTTGTGGTAGCAAGGCTAATTGGTAGTTTCGTTCAAAATTAGCTTATTTGCTTGTGTGTGGTTGACTTTTGGGCAAATGACTCCTAAAACAAACACGTGGTGTGCATTGTGGCGTGATCTGGAGACACGTAAATGTAGAGCGATTCATTCAAGCTATTCAAGAATGAGTTGGTGTTGCTTCGTATTGCTTCATAGTAAAGAAGTTTTGCCTCACAAGACGAAAACGATGGCGACGACCCTGAGGGCACCATAATACTACGCTGATGGGTCGCGATAGCAAAGGAATTGTAGTTAGTATAAAGCGAAAGTCTCAAAAATAAGGATGCTAAAGCAAAGCAATAAATTTTTCTGTTGTGGAATAAGACTAAGACTAAGCGATTTAGCGTCCCAAGACTTGCCTGGAAGCAAAAGAAGGCATAACACTGGGGTAGAACACGCATACATTGTTCAGCAAGCAGAGGAAAGGGACTGCTGGCATGGTCCGAAGGCCAACTCACTGGATCGGAGCAATATAGCCACCCAAGTCACCGTAGCCAAAACCGGCAATCAAACAAAGCACAGGTGTGAGGTGTTGTAAGGAAATCAGAATGTAGTAAATCAAGAGCGTAAGAATTAGAAATGCGGAAACAATAGAAGAGACTAAGTATGCATGTGCAAAGGATGAAAATCCGTATGTTATGAAGCACTATACATAAGGAAAGGGTGACGATCGTCTGGGTAATTAGATCATTTGTGGAAAAATCTGATCGACCAATAACAATGAAGTGTTTTTGCTTCCCCCATAGGTGGTTTGATATGCTTAAATGGAGAGAAGTAGGAGCACTCCACTCTCACCACTATTCCTTGCTGCTTCCTCAAACTCGCGAAGGACCAGCGAATCCAAGGGATATAAGTTTAGCTTTGAGTCATGATCTGCCTCTTTGCAAATGCAGAGCTCATATTAATCGTAAAGGAATTGCTTTGCGTCGATCCCACAAAGTATTCTATAGTTGTCTTGACGGATTTTGCCACCGCCCAAGCTTACCGCTCAGAATCAGTATATCCTGCTGTCTCTACGGGGCTGCGAATGTTACTCTCACTAAATGCGATTTTGTAGATTTGACCTCCAGGAGAGTACAAATTTAGCTGTCACAAAATGGATTTTTGTTGCATTGATCTACACAAGACTGCAAATTTGGCTCCCACAGAACGCAAATTTTAGTTTTGATCTACACAATAATGCAGATTTCGCTCTTACTGAATGCAATTTTGTAGTATTGACACACTCGAGACTGCAAATTTTGCTCTCACCGAATGAAGGATGGAGATTTAGTTTGGCGAGTGAATTTAATAGCGGATGGACACCAACCACATGCCTTGTGGGCATAGCGTGAAGAGAGGCAGTCAAGCATGCCAACCAACAATCGCAATTGCATCATGCTGCGTGCACACATCGCATGGCTCATTCATACACGTCTACACCAAGCCAAAGTACGCCCACCAGTCCACGTTAGCTTCTTACACGCTCACCCAATGACCTCGATACTATCACAACAATCTCCATCATCACTAACCCACGCAATCCCACTTCTTAATTTCTCTACCAATTCAATTTTGATGCGGCTGCAGCGGGCGACTTTAGGTCTGCATTCGTCGTGGATTACGAGGAAAGTTAGGCCATTTATACGTTTTTACCTTGATCCCTCCCTCTTCTCCCACCTCTATCTTTTCCTTATTCCATTCGGCATTGCATACATCTCATTTACACACATTAATCCATCGATTTCTTCCTTCATCCCTCCCTCCATCCAAATGCATTCCATTCATTTCCTTCATCATAAAAACGTTTTTCGCCTTGTTTGCATTTTTCATCTATTTCGCATTGCAATAAATACATACGCCAGAAACTTGCCCTTAATGTTTCATCATCCAAAGCAACCTTCTCTCACCATCGACTATGCTTGTTCTTTCGCCCACGCGACTACTGGCTCATCGTGACAAACCCTTGTCAAGACAGAGTGAAATTGATGAGTCTGCACCACGTCTGTGCTCTCTTCGTCGTGGTAATTGCTGGGTGTGTTAAGAGTTGACTTGTGAGATACCGAGGAGAAGCGGATGCCTGCCACATATGGTTAACACTGTTGACTTCATGGTGAGTTGTGATGCCCTGTCTTCTCTACTCTCCTCTTTATCTTCTATGCATTTTCAAACACACGTGTCCCTCTTCCACCTTGCCTCCTTTTTCACCCTCCTTGTCTTCCTCTACGAGCTCCACGTGCACATGTGCTAAGCGGAGAGTACGACAGCAGCAAGACGGTGCATACTCTTCACTTACCCATCTTTGATTAATCCACTTGACATTCCGGAACATTGCCGATCAGAGGAAGGATCTGGTCTGATAGTGGACGTAGCATTTAGCCGAACGCTGCACACCCGACCACATGTTGTCTGCGGATGTTGTGGGCGGTGCAGTAGAGCTTAGCAGAAGGAAGACCTGTGCGCAATTAAATGGAATCATGGAAGAAGTAGTGGAGGAGAGAAATTTGAGTGGTAAATGGGAGGAGTGAACAGATGAGTGGGTGGATGGGTCAGTGTATGGGTGAATGAAAAGAAAGATGACTTAAAAGAGGGTGCATAGATGGATGAATGGATGGCAGAGAAATTATGAAGTGGAATTAAGTGGATGAGTAATAATGGGGAGTGTTGTGAAAGCATAGAGGTGGGTAGGTAAAGGTGTTAGAAGCCAAAGTGGGCTCGTGGGCTTGGTGTAGTAGTCGCGAAGGCGAAGGGCGCACCTTATGATAAGAGCTCTGCAATTTATTTATCTGCCAGTAATTTTCCTCCAGTCCTTACCACCTACAGCAATCTTCTTTCACCATCGATCATGACCTTCTCGCCCACGTACCTTTTAGCCCAGCGTGGCTAACTTCTGCCAGGCGGGTTGGAAAATGAAGTCTGCATCACACTATTCACAAGATACTCATTCATAATTCCGAAACCGAGCATTTTATATTCGCTTTGAATTTAAGCATACATTATGTCCATGATCCTCGATCCAGCTATCGTTCGGCTGCATAACTTACCTGCATCCTTTTATTTATCAATGTACTTTTTCCATTCATCCACCCACTAACCCTTCCAACCATTCATCTACCCACTCCTCCCATTCACCATTCAAATTCCTCTCCTCCACCGCCTCTTCGAAGCCACCATTTCTTAGAGGACAGGGTTTCCTTTTGCTAAACTAATGCACCGCGCCATCTCCGTGCCTTCTGGGCAATGTGGAGAGAGGCAGTGAAGCACACTGGTCTGTGTGCACACGCTAACACTAAGCTCACGTGCACCCACAAGTCCACGTTGGCTTCTCACACGTTCACCTACTCACCCCTATGCTTTCAAATCAGTGTCCATTATTTGCATCCACTTCATTCCATTTCTTAGCTTCTCTCCCAAATTTAACTTGGATGTAGATGTAGCTGGTGACTTGAGGTCTGCATTTTATCATTGATTTTCAACAGGTGAAATCCCTAAGTGCTCACCTAAGCGACACGGAATGCGTGATTTATTTGGTGTTGGTTATTAGCAGGCAGAAAAACGAGGCACCGGGTTACTACACAACGATGTGCCTTCTTCTCATTCGCACTACTCTATACGCCGGCATAGGTGTTTTAAAGGAGTAATGAATGCACGGTGCTTAGCAACTCAAAGTGTAGTATTCGGCAATTTACCTCAGTGCTAGTAAAAATAAAAGCCCACATGGATTCGCATTTCGTGGGTCTTGCACAATCGAGGTGCTTTGTAATATGCGAAGGCAAAAGCAGTCGACCCTAACACGGTGCACGACGTTACATCCACCAACCCCATGGTTGATGGCAAAGGAGGAGGCCCTATCATTTTGTCACTTCCATACCTTCACTTGACGCAATCCATTGCCAACTTTGTTGGTGGAGGCACTTGACTGGAGGTTTGGAGGAACGATGAATATACTTGACCCACGAGAGAGTTGTGGCGATGGCTGCGGCGCTGTGCATGGAAGTTATTCCACAGTTTACGCTTAATCGAGTGCTGATCAATAGATCAAATTTACGGATACTTTTAAAATGTGCCTCGAACAATGCCTATTTTTCACTACCACTAATTCTTCTTCGACTTACGACTACTACATTCTATCATGCACTTGACTACACAAAATGTAGTGGAGGGCTTAATAAGGCAGTCATGGACGCCACATTATCAAGACAGGTTCCACTAATCTGTCCTTGTGACCTTTCACGCATTCGCCCTATTGCTTGAGCAATTCGCGTCTATCTAGCTTAATATGGGGGCACGTGGGAGTACACTGGGACAAATGAGACTTTATCACCCTCCCCACACTATTGCAGACATCTCTCTGCGTTTCCATTTGTGTAGATCCTAGAGCTCCACAGAACGTGAAATTTGAAGCGGTCGATCCTCACAAGGTGCGCGTGAGTTGTAAACCACCAACTAATCCCGATGGACAAGTCATTGGCTACAGTCTTCCTTGGAAAGTTGGAAGTGTTCGATCAGCGGTATCTACCTCACTAACCAGGAAAATTACACCATCCCGAATTCGAAGCCAAATCAAACCATTGTTGCCATTGTTTGTGTACGCATTGCGGGGGGTGATGCGGATGACCGTGAACATAGGGTCTGCAGTGATAGAGTTAAAACGACTACACCAGGTGAGGAGGGATGTGAGTTCTTTATGCTTTTTTTGTCAAAAGCAAAACCATCGCTTGAAAGCAACCAGGACTAATCGAATCAAGCCTACAATGGCACCCATTTATTGCTACTACTAAAATGGTTCTGTGGCTTTGATTTACAATATCCTCTGCCATAATATCGACCACAGATATTTATGTCACACTCGCCTCGTGAGATAGCCCAAAATACCGCAATGTACCCTGTTAACAGTTTGTTGACACGTGGGAGAAAAAGCATATGGTAAAGCAAATTTTTTAAGCTGAAGTGGAAAGTTCATTAAGCAGAGCTACGGGTTTCGTAATGACTCCCACACCCACAAAGAATAGCAGTTGGACTTACACTCCGGCTTGTGTACTTTGTTCTTTGCATCAGGACCCGGATTAATGTCCACGTCGTGTCGAAAGTGAAGTTCGTTTCCAACAATCAACACGTCCATCATTTGAATGAGGAAAATACAATCAAGGTTCCATCCTACATCTTAACATGGTAGTCACTACAACCGAGGATCAGAACTGGTAGACACCTGCTCTAGGAAGTGCATTTACGACCCTGTCGCCCACAATAGACGGCAAATGAAAGGAAGACACCTCTTACGATTTTACCAGCTCAGGAGTCAGCTAGTGGTCGACCTCTTTCGACACTGAGCTTAACTTACCAATTCGCGTGTTGAGGACTGTCACATTTGATGGAGAGCTGGCATCCGAGGCAATCGTCGCCATTGTCATCGCTTAATACTGAGTCTCTACAATTCGCGGGACCTGAGGTTTTTTGATGACATTAATTGTTTGGAGATGCTCCGGAAGGTGGGCGGATGAAATTGAAACGCACAACTCCTACTCTCTTCTCTTGCTTAGTTTCTTGCAGGGGTTGAGTGGCTGATTGCTATTTACCCCGATGATGTAATGACCTGCGGCCGCCCTAGAGACAATGCAAATGATAAGGTGAGTGGTTTGATTTGGGTAGTGCTCCGACATGAAAGTGGACTGTCTAAACGAGCATCAATCTCATCACTCCGCTCACCTAGGAGGAATCTTTTCTGCCAAGGAAGAGGAAAGGAGGAGAAGGAGACGAGGCCAACGCACCACGTGTTGTCTCGAATACAAACAGGCCCCTGTGAAATTTGGATCTACACAAATTAGCGAGAAACTATGTAAGGGTCAGCACGATGCACGCAATAAACGATCAATACAAAACAAAGCGGCAGAGATTGCTTTAAAGTCCATTCCTTTGATTGTGGAGCACACGATGTATGGGTGGATTTCGGAATCAGCGAAAACCTTTTTGTAATCTCTCCGAAGTAGATCCCAAAGCGAAAGGCCTAAAATAGATAAGTTATTTCATATGCCTGTGGCGAACATGGTGAACCTGCAGTTTACGAAAATAAACACGAAGCAATGCATTTTCGACGCTCGAACCCGCGAAATTAACGTTAATGCACAAGATTTCAAGAAAATTTTAGGAGCAAACAAATTGGGAGAGATGAATGAAAACTAAAGCAACAGACATTAAGACCAAATGCTACTTTTAGTGCATAAGTTTGCCAGTATCAATGCTTAGTATGAAGGTTTCGCTATTCACACTCCCACAAAGAGCTTGATGAAAAACAACCTAGGAGATCATGCAGAGGTGAACAGATCAACGACCTGTTGGCACCATACCACAACTCGTTAGCCTGATATAAAAGTGCGATAGATGACTACCATCGATACAAAACTTGGCCTCCAAGATCCCTTTGTAGACGGCTGCCCTCGTGGCGCCTTCAGGGTGCAGGGCCGTTCCAGCGAAGGTTTCTAACTTTGTCACAGCCTCTACGTCTTTCTCAGTTGCCTTCTGAATCTCTAGTGCCTGTTGCGACAGTCCGTCAGTGTCAGTCAGTATTGAACCTACAAGAGTTTTAGGTGGCATCAGAATATCTACCATACAATAGTCGACAGCTCTGGCGGTGTCGACGTCTGCGGAAGAGTTCGTAAACTAGGAGGGAAGAACAGGAACCGGCTTCCTCGACCAGAAATAATTTGCATGTCTCTGGTTTTCGATAACTTGACAGAAGGGGGTGATGGTCAATAATCGCAGCAACGGGACAGAAGTTAAAGGCGTTGCTCGGTTCTTTCTGAAAATGATCAACCAAAATGACAGATAAATCTTTTGCGCATTCCGAGTTCAACAACCAGTCCAAGCTGCCGGCGTAAAACAGATCTTCCTTGTCAATCTGACAGCTTCTCAACCAGAACGTAGCTTCGGTTTGCAGGTCGAGATCGGATTCAGGTATGTTACAGTAAGGGATGTAGATAACTTCAGCATTCAGATTCTCCTTAAGTAGAAAACAAGAACAAAACCTTAAAAAACAAATATACCTTCGACTTTATGTAGGCGCAACTGATTGCGCAAGCAATGCTATCCAGGTCACAACTCTCGTTGCCTGTAACTACCACAGACATCAACCTATGGGTCGGTTTCTACACCTGCAAGGACAACTTTAGTGCCACAAAACTTACCGGTACGTTAACACCAAGGAATACCAACCTGAAGTAAAAAATATTTAAGAATAAGTATTAATAAAATACACGTACGGAAATCCATGTCAATTAGTACTCTATTTTTGCTAAAGGAATAATTTCCTCCAAGAGCGAGCAAAAGGCAAAATGGCGGTAGTCCCTAAAAGTGCTGGATTAAAGCGGCTCAAGAATATAAATGTCCAATGCTGCGTAAGCACAAACACAAATAGCATTTGTCAATGTTGACAAAAAGTTTCAGACAATTAGCAAAACCAGTGAACAATGCTGTCGGTGTTTAATGCTAAGTATATGATTGGGATCATGAAAAACAACAGATTATTCCACCTTCTAGTAAAATAAAAGGGTATAAGAACGTACGCAGACAACGTAATACATCACCCTACCTCGCTCTGAAATGTCACCACATGAGCAAGTATGGCAATTAGGAACAAATGGGTCGATAGCTGGAAGAAAATTTCAGGAGTCAAAAACACTAACAGCATTGAAATAAGAATGGAGGCTACATCCATTAGTAACAACTAAAGGATTAATATTTAGAAAACATTCTTACGCTTAGGTTGCTTTAAATACACATTTTAATTGAGAGACGGGAAGGCAACTCGAAACTCAAACTTCAGGAGAACTCCGATTTCTCCAGAGGGAGCACAAGCCCACCATTTCGTTCGTTTTGAGACTGAACCTTTTCTTACTAATCTAAATAATGAAGTTGTCAGGGAACAACTAGTCTGGTTATTCTAAGGATAGTTGTAAGGAAGAGGAGGTGAAAGAGGAAAATGCTACAATTTTCGGCCTATGGACTAATTAATAAAACAACATTAATAAATTAACAAGACGGACTGCTGAGTTAGAAACTCAAAAGGAGAAAATGAACTAAAACAAACCTTTACAAACTTTCGCAGAATATGCGATTCTTATAGAGATCACATTTCTTACTTAATGAGCCATAAGGAGAGAAAAACACTGGTAAATAACAAAGCCTCATCATAATGAATATCCACCCATTGACGTGGCCCTTACGGTCAAAAGTGGCCTCAGCTCTTCCGTATAGCAGCACTAGTTTCTCCCATATTGTTATGCGCTGGCTGTTTAATCGCCATTGACTGTAGCTGTAGCGTTCCGAGGCTCCCTCGAAGGCAAAAGAAGGCAGAATGCTGGGGTAGAATATAGATATTCAACGGACAGAGGGAAATAGACCGCTGGCATGGCCCGGAGGCCATGCCCACGCAACCAGGGCAGTACGGCCACCTCAGTGACCTTGACCGAAACCGGTAGTTCAACAAACAAAGTACTGCAGAGAAAAGTAATGTCCGCTTGGTACCAGGGAGGCAGACTACCCAAGAATGCTCACTGGCCCTGACAAGGCTCTCTACACTCTGCCTGTCCAGGAGCTACTTACATGCTGAAAAATGAATGCATTTTCGTCTGCCAAAAATCTTCCGTCGTATTTTACATGCTCAAGTTTTCCTCTTTTGCTTGAAAGTTTTCCGCATTGTTGAACCAATGCCCATGTCAGGAATGTTGAACGAATACTATGCGATGTTTAGTGCAGAGAAATCGCACAAGCTACCCTTCCTTTGCAATTTTATTCAGTTCTATTTCATTAATGAAATTAGCAAGCGAAACTCTGATCCAAAAAAATGAGGTAAATAGAAGCTGGACTGTCGCATGTTGTGAGCTTCCAAGTTCGCCCGAGGTTCCCGTGGTTTCAATTTGCTGCATTTACCAGAGGAGACAGCACACCTTCGCCACACGTGCCTACTTCCACTGCATATACCACCTCCTATGGGTGTGTGTGCATGCGTTGGCTGTCAAGATTACTGTGCGTGTGTTGCACCAAAGAGAGCTTTGTCAACTCTTTCGAACAGTTCAGATTGACTAAATTGCCTCCTCAAACCGATTGGATCTTACGAGGAACTCTACTCACTCATTACTTTGCAGTTTGTACCGGCGTCTTCGAATTATCAAACAATAGAGGCGTACGCTTTCTTGGATTCTTGTAGGACAGCTCATTTGGACTTATCATTCCATTTACAGCAAATTGCAAGTTCGCGTCGATCCTGACAATTGAATGATTTGGATCTTTAATCTTTAATCAACTTTCTCATGTCGACCAATAACTGATGGGCACGATTCGACCTTTCCGCTTTTATCCGAGGTGGTGTGCTTGTTTCTACCTCAAAATTGTTGGGTTAGGAAATTTAGGGAAAGGTGGTTGAGAAACGGCATGGAATTGCCAAATTAGATGGGCGAGGTAGTGGAGTCCACTCACTTATTTTTTGCAAGACCATTAGAAAGGAGATTTTTCCATAAATGTCGCCTCTGGAATAGGCGAAGGGCTTATTAATAAATCTTTTGTAAGAAAGTGACGATTTTTTAGGCTGATAAAATTTAGATACTTGTGAAACTTGAGCCGCTTCACAGATATTTATCAGGCATTCTGATGCAAATCATTGGGACTGCTTGGCGGGATTAGGAGCGGGAAATCATAAGGAATGGGGATGTACATGAGCAATCAGTTTGCGGTTCTTAAGCTTGACGGGCAAAATATAACAAAATATATTATGAAAAAATTGGTTGGTTCTTCCAACTTATGGGTCTATGCTCGCTTGTTCTTAGTACTTGCAGCAGAAAGAAAGTGGCCATGTCCTACAGAATCGACTTAGAGTAATGTTAAAACATGTCGCTAGCTAAAGTGGCTGTCGCAACATGAGAGGGCTTGAAGGTCCCACATACCAATAAATAAATAAGTGAACAGGAAAATAGGCAGGAGACTAACATTTACATATAGTGACCCGCAGCTAAAGATTGACGAAAGCATTGCTGGACTATGCATACATACCAAGTTAAAAGGGCACATAGGGCATTCAGTGACACTTTGATTGGAATGAGTGCTGTTGACTTCACTCAGACGCATGTGTGGCCAATCAACACATCAGCATACGAAATTCACTTGTGTGAAAAGATAACGCTGGATGGGTGGCGGAGCAGCGACCAGATTTCCAAACGGACGAGAGAAAAGGAATGACCATTACGCATCATTTTCTAATATGAATGAGAATTAATTTCGTTCCAACTACCCTTTTGTAAGCAACAGCATTGATAAGAGGATTTGTCAATTACTCTCTTAAAGGTGTAAACTAAAATGACCAGGTGCCTGTGGCTCCATAGGTTCTAATGCTGATCATTAAAGACTAGGAGACATCTGTCGTAGGATTTGCTGGCAGAACGATGGACTACATAAGGCTTTCCATTCACCTCACGTAAAACTAAGGTCTTCTCCTCAAGTTCTTTAACTGAATATCGTCGTATCGAGTAGCTGTCAATACAGCTGCTGCTTCTTCTAGATCGAACATGCCTTTGTTATATTCAATACCACTCGGTTTCTTTTTATTTAGTACTTTTCTCCGAGGTGACAATTGAGTAAAAAGGCGGTGAATCGGCCCCTGGTGGATACAATGCCAGGAGGGATTTCTTTAATTAGGAACTCTGATCCTCTTCACTCATCACAAGAACCTTAGACTGTGGTTATCAGAAAGCAGTACTCCAGTGAAGGTGCTCTAGGAGCCGAGGGTCCATGCACGAATTATGTATCTTTAAATGCACTTTTATAGGAGAGGTGAGACTGCACTTGAAACCGCGAGAAGGTTTCCTTGAAGCTGCTTAAAGCAACTTTTCTAGTCCCATATAGAGATGGTGGCAGGAAACAGGAAGTGAGTACAAAAGGTGCTGCAATTGGGCTGATAATTGCAATAAAGCAAAGTTCGTCCAATTTGCGTTTCAAGGAATTTCTCTTATCCAATTTGTTACGATAAACCTATTTCATAGTAAATTAAATATGCGGTGTTTAGTCAAGCACAATGGGAACTTGTCGTTGCATAGCTTAGGAGAACTATCATTGTAAAATCTTCTCCCATCACCAACACCCATTAGTCGTACTTCATTAATATGCACACACTTTTAATTTTCGCCTGCAAATTTATCCACTATAACCGCCTACTGACCAGCTAACTCAAATGTGGTGCTAAAACCAAGCTATCGTTTGGGCTCTGTTCTTTCTAAACACATGGCTTTTTTGTGCGGCGTGGCATATGACATGTTGATTTTGGTAAGAAAAGATTTTTCGCTAATGAGGCCAAATTTGCTCAAAATAGCTAGCTAAAAGGTTACAAGTGCTTATTATTCGCATACACTAACTTATTTAATTGCTTTATTCGCTTATTTATCAAAGTGAACCCAGGAGATCAAAGTAAAATTACTGCTATGGCACTTTGTTTTCTGAATGTAATGCCTCTTTGGGTGCATTTTTTTATTTTGCTCAACGCTTCAAGCAGCTACCTAAGGTTGACCCGATGGTGTGTTGGATGATTTTATTTTAATTCAGATGGATTTCGCTAGCTAAGACACTCTGATTATTTACTTATTTATTCCTACACTAATGGGCTTAGCTTCAGTTCTCGGTTTTATGTTGACATTATCTTAATGTAGCGCATAGATTAAGACTTCAGTAACCATGTAAACGTAGGCTTAGTTTACTCATGAGTTAGTGTTTGTGTTTGACCCCGAACCAGAGGGATGGCTCCACAGAGACTCGAAAATGTTTGCTTGAAAGGCTGTAGCTGACCTTATTGCACTGTGATTAAGTCGTCCAATTTTCCAGACACATGTGATGCTCAAGAAAAGGACATTTGGCAAAAAATATGCTAAATGAAAAGCTGTGATCCCATAGGGTAGAATGTGGGGTTCTCTTATAGCCAGTACTTGTAATGCCATATTAAATAAACTAATAAGGCTGCAGGCAGACTTCCAGACCAGCGTCACCTCCACTGCTGGAGGAAGCCAATCTTTTGAGGGAGAGAAATGATTTTAGGTGGACTCGTTTGAGCATCCAAATCGCCATGGATGGAGGTCTGCGGCCGTGCATCAACTGCATGAAACTTGACGTGGTAGCGAGGAGGAAAGCTTCCCCGTCGCTTCATAAAAACCACTTGTTCGATCTTTGAGTGGTTGCTCTTTACGGGCAATACTGGGCATTAACCTTTGAAAACAAAGCGATCCCAAAACTCAATAATTCCATTTAATAAGTTCTTTTTGAATTCATCTCGAGGAACCGGTAGTTTCACTTTTACTAGGTTGCTGAGATCGACAAAGAACTATTAGCCTCGAGTGTCTACTCCTTTGAGAAACAAATGCACTCATGCAGCTGAATTTTCAAATGAAAGATAGAAGTGGCTCTAAGCGTACCTATGACTTTGAAGATGATTACGCTTTTATAACAAAACAGAGAATTGGACCTTCTAATGTGCATCTTCGAAAAAGCCTCTGAAGGACATACCTGAAACCTTTTTACAAATTCACCTTTAAGACTTCATTACAGATCAAATCAACACTAATTTTTGGTCATTTTAGTGTTATTCTGACGAATTTTGCGAATCACGTGCAAAATGTATTTTTGTGGGGACTCGTTTTGCTTCTGGTTTGTGACCAATCAGAGTGGTCCCATCTGCATAGCTTACTGATTTCACGCCGAGTTCAAGGTTCCCTCAATTAGCATAAAAAGACCGACATCCGCAACCGAGGTACGTCGACTGATTAGAATCGAACAGCATGCCTGGTAGGTGTCAGTCTTGATGTAAGTGTCTCAGGATTGCTTCTGAACTATGCAACCAGAATCGTATTCTTCACTGCTTATTTTAGAATGCAACGGATGCAACTGTTGTGAGGCTTGTGCTAATGGCGCTAAATGCAAGTGTCCAGAATGTAAAAATGCTCGGAAAGTGAGTTAATAAAAGTAAAATCTTGTCTTTACACTGACAGTGCTACGGCACTTTTGATTCTGTACTTATGTGGCTCTAGAGCTAAGACGAATTCAAGACTCCACTTTGCGTTTCATTTTGCCTGTGTATGTTTGGTATGTGTCGAAGCTAGGGAAGGAGGAAGTGCAAAGGGGGAACAATTCAACATTGCAACATGCAAATGTAGGGTTACCTAGGAATCATGCCTTCTATTCTCTAAATTAGTATTGCTACTGACAATAAGGTTGCATTCTTGTCAAAAGTGGAACCAAGCTAATGCGGTTAAGCACCAATTTTTAGTAAAGCGGAATGCCGTTTAACTTGTGCCTACTCTAACCCCTAACAACATAGACCTCTGGAAGGGCCGTGGGGCATTGACGACTTACTTTTATGTGGTGCTTTGGCTCACTGATCATTATCCAGTTGCTTAAAATACGATATTTTACTTTGTGAAACCGTGGTTTTGCCAGCATCAACTGATAATCTTAGTGTCTTCCAAAGAAAAGGTTAGAATGAGGCGTCACAAATCATCATTTGGAAGAAGGTAAAAAGCTGTCAGGTTCTGCTAATCGGCTCTATGTCTAGGGTGGAGTTCTCACAGCTCTACGGTATTGAAGACCCTGCCAAATTTAAAAGACTTCGTTTCAGTCCTATATTATCTTTAGGTACACATTTCTAACAAATATCACTTTTGTGCCTCTGTTTCTTGATGCGGACATGCATTTAATTGTGCATAAAGTTAACTTAAATGCAAAAAAATGCGATCGCGGATAAATTGTTGATTATTTACAAGAAACCTAGGCAAGAGCACCCACCACATTTGCAGTAGCACTCCCTCGTCACTACCAGACAGGCTCTATAGCGGTGAACATTCTTGTCTTGCCAAATTATAAAACTGGACGTGGATTCCAACGATGAACAGAGGGTAGCGATTGCATAAGTTCTGGGCATCCAAATTGTAAAATCCCGATATGGAATTTGTGTGTATCCGCATATTTATTCAACTGTCCAGGCCTACGCCTGCATGCCTGAGTGCCGAAGGCAATGCGCTCATGCATTTTCACTGTCTTATAGGAATTGGAACGAGGATCGCATCGCTCCGAACAGTTCTACATGGTTTATAATTTCAAATTATCCAAGGAGGTATTCGTTATGCACTTGCTTATTTAATACTAATTTCACAAGCTCTTTGCCTTCAAAAAATTATCAGGCCTCTCAAAACTCACCTTGTGTGTTTGCCATTGGTGATACGAGTTTGTTCTTATCTCCGATTTCTTGGGCCCGAAAATTTTGATTGGAATGGTCCAGAAATGCATGCGATTACGAAGTCAAAATAACGAGGCCGTCAATTGGATTCGGTTTGTCTTCAAGGCCATTGGAAAAGGGAATATTCTACACTTTCAGATTTTGGGAGAGGCAAAGTACAAGCATAGGAATTATGTCGTCAACTGAATTGCCCACTTTTCTGACTGCTAGAATTCAGATTTTTGTAGAGCTTGTGGCAATTTACAGGTAGCGATCGTACGTTCTAAAGCGGTGCTAAAATGTTGCGATCTCGAATACGAGGAGAAAATTTTGTGATAAATGTGGATGCTACTTTTGCGGTGTGGAATCGCTTGGTTCATCCACTGGTGACATTAAAGGAAAATGGGTGGAAAATTCGAATAGGGAGGATACTCAGTAAAAGATAGTTACAAAGTGAAGTCAGAATGGAAAGAGGAAGCTGAATTCTACATCCTCGTTAATTATTATAACTTCTCGGAGACGGGCTAAGTTTCATTGAATTTGTATTAGTGGAGTCGGTAAAACATGCCAGTTTTATCCTCTCCATGAGGCGACATTAAATGAAACGTACAAATTCAAGTTAGACGGGGAACTACCAGCAATGCGTAATGGAATCTGATGCCGCTCAAGTGGACCGTTTAAGAGGAAATTTTACAATTCTGCAAATAAATAAAATGTCTCATTTCATAATGCGGGAACTAAGCGTCTTCTGTTAATCAGAAAGGAACAAATTATACTGTTTCTGCGTGTTGTGAGAACCCCCTTTGGGTGCTACGGATGGGGCTAGGTTCCGAGATTTTCTAGCGATATAAAAAATACTGCGCCAGTGGTCGAGTGCAAGCATTCAAATCTCTCCTTAGTTAACGAAAAATTTGCATTAGGAACATTTAGAATTCTGCCATCAAAAAGTGCTATTCATTCACTTTGTTATATGTTCCTTGGTATGGAATGGACAAAATGCCATGTTCTGCCACATCCTACAGTCTGTTTGGTCACGGAATTTGAACCACGAGCTGACGAGGGCAGGAACGGAATGACCTCAATCCACTGCTCTTGCCATGTGTCTATCCATGCCGGGTTGTTTTGAAAATCTGCACTATCACTAAACGTATCAGGTTTTATCCTACCTATTTGGATGAGATAGTTCCAGTCGCTACTAATTTGCCGAGGATGCAAAAATTCTGAGGATAGAGGCAGAGGATACTTTGCTGGCCTTCATCACTGCAACTAACATGCAGTTGTTCGCCTTCCTGAAGAGAAATTTCTCCCACTAATTGAAACAAAGACTGAATGAAGGCTCACCATGCATCCCTGAAAGCATAGACATTCAATGAGGAAACGGAATGCTCCTCTTCTTCATGCTCGCCTTTGGGAAAGTTTGTCACGAAAAGAGTTTGTATTGCAGTAGACATTTTTCTACATTAAATCATTTAATGCTCGACAAACCCTCATCGCTTTCCGATGGGCCAGTCTAAACTAGAGAGGAGTCACTTCGTTAGAGAAGACTGTACTCTTTTATTCTGACTTCGCAGGAGTGGTAAACTTGTGGTTTATGCATATGAGGACATAAAACCATAAGGTCAGTCATGCGTCGTACTGTTTACAACAACATGCTACCAGTTGGGGTCAGTTCGTGGGTTATCTAGGACTAATTTACATCGTACATCTGAGCAGCCGATAGTTTCAGCCGTGCAGACAAGCTGTCGTGAGTAGAGGCACCGCCAAGGCAGCCATGTTTTCGTGCCGCAGCTGTCCGGACCAATAGTCTACTTTCGCTATTCCAAATGATGCCCCACTCTAGGTGAATTCACCTATAATGGACTTCGGCTTGAAGGAGACTCAGTATTCCAAAATATGGAGCAGACATGCGGCATGTGCTGCAACTAATAAACAGAACCATACCTGTAACACAAACTTGCCGAATCGCTTAAGCTCCACCACACTAGCATTTGGTCGCAATGTAAGCAGATGTAAGCATCTACCGCATCAAATCCCATTCAATGGCTTGCGAATAACTGCCTCGTTTCCCGCACACGTGTAACTCTAAATGCATTTCTCGACGATAAAATCTCCATCTTTTCCAAATGCCACGAATTTAAATTGACTTCATAACGGCACGTATAGTTAGACGATCGAAGTATTTCTGCATTCATAAGTTCAGGCAAAAATTCAAAAACGAATAATCTCCACACGCAAAAGCTCAAAGATGTACGGAAGGTAATTGTTTGCTAACAAGTTTCCAACTGTTACCATAGAATCAACCCTGGGGATAAAGTTCCTGGTGGTTTGATTCTAGTTATTCCAACACTTTATAAGGACTCGCCTTAGATCATTGGCTATTGTGCTTCCCTAGTACGAAGACCAAAGAAGTAAATTAAAGTTTCGTCGGACTAGTGGTTGGGAAAGCTGGTCGATGAAAAAAGCATCCATTTGTAGGGTGGGCGATAGGTACCTTGTGCGCTAAAGTTGATTTGTAGGTATTCAATGCGGAAAAGTGCTTGCGAGGACGAGAACTGCTACACGCTCGCATATTTAGAGGTGGCTCCAGTTAAGCGTATTTGTCGTTAGTTTCCCTTTTTAACCTCCTGGTTTCTTTGAATGCATAGCAGTTCTATAGCATTCTCGCTTATCCTGCAACTTATTCTAAAGTCGATTTAAATGGTCTGCGTCGAGCTGTAAAACAGAACAGATAAAAAATGCTGAGAATCGAGAAGTTCTTCACTAACGAAGAAGAATGTAGTAGAATTAGTGAGGAATTCCAAATAGCTAGGTTAAGCAAAAGTTTACGTTTGGTTCAGTTAACTTGAGGTGATGCAGGTCTGTCCTTAGTCAGTGCCGAATAATTGGATCAGCAAGTCATTTTATGTTGCTTGATTATCCTAGGTTCCTCAAGTCTTAGGCAATGCACCAACCCTGGCATTAAATAGCTATCAATATGACTGTAAAGGAGTTATATTAAGCACTGTACCCAGTTGACTCAGTGGTTAATCTGCTTTTCGAGTATTTTATGATATTTTTGAATTTGCAAATGACTATGCTAATGGGCTGAAAAAGCTTGTTGTTGTTTTGCCACAGGTTCCACGAGCGATGTGCTGGAGTTGAGCAGTGCACCAGCGGACCAGTAATCGGACTGCTGTGACATGGGTACACATTTACAATGGTGATGATCTTGCTCAAGAGGGCCAATCAGCGCGCATAAGACTGCCAATCAAGCAGATAGGGCCAAGTCACTAAGGCCTCATGAGGCAGCATGATGTGAAAGGTGGCTATTTGAAAGGTGGCCGTGGCTCAGACAGCTGACCTCGCAACAAAGCGTCCTCACTTGCACGAACCAAAGGTTTACTTCGCAGCCTTGTGGCGTTTGGACCTTAAGATGATAAAATAAAAACTGTCAAGGCTGAAGGGTTCACTTGTGTAAACATGCAATTTTAATAACTGGGAGTTTTTTGCAATAATTCTGGCATAACATAACTTTCCACGTTTATGTAATCACCTGACAAAACCGGTAGCGTTAAATGACCCGAAGTACAGGTGACTCCAGTTAAGGCATCAGTGTTGTCAAGCAACCCCATAGACTTATACGTACAGGTTCATCGGCTTCTGTGGTCTTCTTCGGCCCTTTTAGCGGCAAGGTATTCCGTTTCTGTAAGTGTCTTGCAGCGGTGCCTAAAGGCAGACCACATTACACCAGTCCCGATCACATTGAGCATCTGCCATAGACCCAGGATTAGGAGGCGATTCATAATTGAGGATGTATGAGTACCACATCTAGCAGTCTGGACACGTAGTTGACTGTGAAAACGAACCAAATTAAAAGAATACTTCCTCTCCAGCACCACACCATATCACCGACTGCAGACGAAACGCCTCTTGTTAGGAGCCAGCAATTACCTCTCACCCACCGAAAGTGAGACGATTTGCGAGACACTGACAGAATTTGTTCGTTGCGCTAGTGATAACTGCACATTCGTGTCCAAAGCTGATTGCACCACTCAGAGTGTACAAGTACCAGCTTCAGTGCTGCTAAGGCTAGCATAGTCTTTTTCGGTGCTCCTGCTTAGGCAGGGCCTAGAATTTATGGAATCGTTTGATAAACATCCGAATGAAATGCCTATGATTAACAAGACCTCTTTTTACAACATCAATTCTTTCCTTTCCATTCCAGTCCTGACTGCTACTACCCGACATGCTTTCTCCCCAACTTATTTGAATATGGTATGCATGTCATCAACACCTAATCTACCTATTCCGAAGTTTATCCAGTGCGTCCCAACAAATCGCACTCCTGTTACATCTAACCGCGTCTCGAGCGGTGAGGACTGTGCTCCTTCCAGCTCACTTTTATGCAAAGACATCCGTGATCAGTCCAGGCGGAATGCGCCTCCCATGGCAAAGTTCAGACACCCGTGATTTATCTCATTTGCACGAATTTGTCGAAAAGTAAGTAATCTTCAGAGAGTGAGGCAGAAGAATGGTCAAGAGTTCGCATTGAGGGATGCATGGCTTCATTTTCCGCAAGTTTTAATCAACGTCTTCGTGATGAGGAGAGACATTAACAGCAGAGTTACATTTGGAACTGTGTGGCCCGCATAATGTCTTTCAGAAAGAGCTTGGTTGAGACCCACTCAGGAAAGTTTGAGACAAGGTGTTATGCGTGATCGGTGGACCGAAGTTCCGACGATTTCGGTGCCCTCAGAAAACCAAGAAACAGTAGAGAACTGTTTGATCAGTTAGGCAATGTCCCAATCAATTAATTCGCATCAGAAATTTGAGAAATCAGTTTCATTTTTTGGCTGCAGTTCATCGCGACGACACCATAGGACTTGTAGAATTTCATTAAATGCACATGGTAGCTCATAATCACGCACTGTAAAATCAGAGACTTGTGTTAGTAAGTGCAGGCGATTGTTTTTGACTTCAACCTCCGATTAGAATTTCCAGATTACATCACACGGGTTGAGCCTGGTTGATGTGCTTCGAGCCTGCCTGTCTTCTGATTTTGCGTTGACGCTAATACGGGAGCATCTAGCAAAATTTGTTATATGATGCCTGGAATGCATGTGGCGGGCCAAAGCACCACCCATTAGAAGGTGGATGCCTCTGGCCGAATACCACTTTTAGATCCACCGTTTAGATCCACCGCTCAGTATTAGGTCCTCGAGGATAAATCAAATCCTCGTACTTAACGCTTTCTTGTGAACCATTGTCCTTGTTACAAATGGTTTTGGCCGCAAAACCTTGAGTGTATGGCAATGAGAAATGTAACCAGTTCACAATGCCAGACGTTTTGCATTTCACTCTGTCCGTGCAATTGAGGCGAAATAGAGAGTGGGCCTTTGAGTACTTCTCCGTTCCACCATAAAATGCCTGCCTCAATTTGGATGAAGGAAAAGAGCAACAGACGGAGAAACTGGACCAATGGAGGCGGACGAACGGGTGAGATGATGGTTAATTATTGGCGAATTGAAGGGGCGAAATCATCACTAAACTAACACACCTATTCAAGCGACCAAAAATTTGTATTTTCATTGCCTGATTGTCAAACATAATAGCCACAGTGGAAGACTGCTTCTGAGCAGACGCACATTGGAATAGCCACCACTTCAATGCCAAAGCCTGGATAACGCCGGCCGGTAAAGCATGGACAAGCTTTCGATGCAAAATGTAGAACACTCTTTGAGGGAGAGAGAACGCATCCCACATCGTTTAGCCTTTGCACCACATTTCCATTTAGTTTATCCTGATACTCTTCGCCTCGTAGGAAGTGCGAATTCTACAACACTCTACCAAACCCCTCTCTATGGTACACGCCTATTACATAAGCTTCTTTCTTGTCGTGGAAGATCAACCTCAGACAAAACGCAGCCTTTCTGAGCGTTGAGGACGAAGACCGTTAACCTCTGTCTCCGCCGTCGCCCCCCTAATTAGTAGGGCAGCACAGACCTCGTTTGGAATCTATTCTTCCCTCTATCATTAGGCCATTCACCGAAATCACACCCAACGCTGGATGCCCGAGAAAACGCAGTACCGTTATTTGCAGTCATGAACACTTGGCAAGGACTAATACGATTAATCAATCGGATGAGTGTACGGCTTCACAAATAGTTAATGGACGTGTCATGCGTCTGTCCAATCGTCATGATTTAGTGTGAACAAATCGATCGGAAAAGGGCCATTAAAGTGGAAGTAATAATGAGATTTATTCTAAATAGAGCGGAACAAGTTGTTTTTACTCTTCTAGTTCGCAGTGATGCTTACCAAGCAGGCGAGGTTTCGATGGTATTTGCCTTCTAGACTGCACAAAAACACGCGGTGAAGAGTTGCGATTGCTTGATGCGATTTCAGCCTCCTGTGAAGGCTTATGAGAAGGACGAAATCATAAAATCATTTATTTATAATTAATGAATCAGCGTAAGGCGTATAGCTCACCGTGTTTTGTATTATGCCCATTCACAGGGTTTGGAAGTGTCATCGGAAGGCTAACCGCCTTTCTAGGTGAAATATCATTAAAGTGTTTTCGAAACGTGAACGACCTATCCACCTCTATTCATTTCACAAGTCATTGTTAATTATAAACCTGAGCCTGGATTTGAAGTAGTAGCCCTATGACTCATTTGATCCAGGTCCGTCCTTGAAGCACTTGAGTAACCAGTTGTGGCCCTCGAAACTGCGCTAAGGAATAAAGGTCCGAGTTATCCACGACTAGTGCAAAGTAGACAACGCCGAAGGACTTGCTCTGATTACGTGGGAAAATGAGTCCATTTGAGTCGGTTTCCCCCTGTTTTAATACCTGCGATTGGTATGTTTGGTAACGAAGTTGGGAGGCTAATAGGATTATAAGAACTGTAAAAACCTACTTTCAAATGCACTCCTCCTCCAGCCATCACAACGGAGTTCAAGGAAGATTTAACCGATTAGGTTAGACTGGACTGAAGAAGGGCCGAGAAGTTTGCCAGTAATCGATAAAATGTGCTGAACTGCTCTACCCACAAAACAGTAAGAAAGACAATGATGTAATGCTGATAACGGCCCACAGTGAGTTGTGGTAGCAACTGTCAATTTGGTAATGTTTCATTTGCCAAATGCATAATGCCTCCGATCATAGCGCTAATTGTAGCGTCTTGAGACTTTCCTCAAGACAACGAAAGGCATAATGCTTGGGCAGAACATCATTGTTCAGCAAGCAGAAGGGAATTAGGCGGTTGGCGCGACCCAGAGGCCAGCCTACCCGCCAAAGGCAATAAAGCCATCCGAGTCACCGTAACCGGAATCGGCAGTCCATCAAGCAAAGCTTTGCATGTCTTGCAGTCCCTATTTTATAAAAGCGGTTTAAGTGGCACTCCTGCCAATACGCCATCTACTAAGTGTTCCATCTGATACATTGGAGATGTCTAAGAACATTTAACCTTCTCATACCAATGGGCAGTCGCAGAGACGATGAGGAAATCATTATAGTTGTTCAAAAACAATTTTAAAGCTTTTTGTCATATGCTCCTCACTTCCTGCTTGGAAAGCAGTCATCTGGGTGGGATAGCACCTCTATGATGCTAGAACACTTTTATTCAAATCGCTCCTCGCTCCACCACTAAACTGAATTTATTATTAATGGTTAACTAGATTAGAAGGAAACCGTGTTAGGCTTTACAAATAAAAGCAATACGCTTGGCCGCTACTCAGACAGCAGCCATAAGACTGGAGAGCTACATTTTCGGATTTACTTGGCCCGTGTCATGATTGTCAAGCAAGTTTAAATGCGTAGGGGTCTGAGGCGAATCCCCAAAACTACACCGTGTCACCGACTACAGGCAATACAGTGCTCGCTAGAAGTCCTTTGCCCCAATTTTAAGTTGATTTGGTGGCTCAATAATAAACTTTATTTATTTTGTTTTGCTGCACGGCAGTAGAATATCGACAGCAGTAAAACAGGCAACGTCTGACTGCATTTGCGTGGCCAAAGCTGATTGCACTACTCTGAATACATAAGTAGCAGCTTCATTGCTGTCAATGGTAGCACTCGCATTCCTACTCACCTTTTCATCATTTACTGACGAGTTATAGTAGGTAATGAGGCTGGTTCATGTCTCACCTAAGCAGACGATTATGTATCTTATCTTGAAGGTGCAAATCTGGGTTTCGTCGACAGGAGTGAGCAAATAGCTTACAACAAACGTTGTCTTTGCAAGGACAAAGGTGGTAGTTCCATCCCCGTCTTGCCAGGTCTGAGACCATATAATCGGACTCAGCTGTGTATGCTTTAAGTGGGACCATGTATTTCGCTACGCTGACTCACCTTCAATTGCTCCTGACCTCAGAAGTACACAACCTAACAACAACTGCAGTAACGTTCGCTAAGCAACGTGACACAGCGCCGCCTTTTGTCCAAAGGCACAGCTGCGCAAACAGGATTCAAACCCGACCTCACCAATGTTGATACAAGATATTTGTCATGCAACATCCAAATGGGTCTCTAGCTGAAATTACACACCTATTCACACTCAGTATCGAGGTATTTAAGCTGCGACCATAGCCTCCACATTCCCCCTCCCCCCAACTTCTAAGAGGTCATGCAGATTCACCATTGGCGCCGTCTTCCAAAAGACAACAGAAATTGACACTGAAAATGAATTCACGGACCCCAAAAAGGCAAATCGCCATTAACACTAGGAACCGAATAACCTCAAACACTCCCCCTCGTCCACATCACTGCACACTAACTTCGACTAAATGCAGGCGAATAAATTTATCGGCGCCGAATATAACGTTGAGAAAACCGAGAAATCCTCCCCCCACGCCTCGCCAATCCTCATCATTTTTCCCGTCCGCCGTACATAAATGAGCTCAACCGCATGTGTTGACAATCCCAACATCTCGCCAATTTCACTCACCATTGAGGACACTGCAGTAACAACCTGGGTAAGTTCATCCACAACAAGCCCATGCAATTACTTTAAATTCGCCTT
The DNA here is from genome assembly GCA_036345935.2 of Taenia hydatigena. Lineage (NCBI taxonomy): Eukaryota > Metazoa > Platyhelminthes > Cestoda > Cyclophyllidea > Taeniidae > Taenia > Taenia hydatigena. Next base: position 3,410,047 of record JADWOT020000003.1, read on the forward strand.
CCTTCACATTCGATGGTAAAATATGACAAATTCAACTCACAATGTGCAATTTCGCCAAACCTAAGTCCCAACTCACAAATCCACGAAAACTACGAAACTGCAAGAGCACATCACATTTAATCGCCGAACGTTACGGTCCAGGACAGTCTCCACCACCTCTACTTCAGCTTCAATTCCGCAGCAGCATCGCTCCCATCAAGCTCGCCTCCCACCTCACTCCGCTCTTCACCTTCTTTACTCATCACACCTTCCTTTGCCTCCTCTGCTTCGCTTTCAAGCACAGAGTAGCCATGAGCCACAGAAGAAATAATCAACCCAGCATGAAAAAGATCCCTGGCCACCTGCATCTAAGATTAAGGAAGATAAGCACCACTTGAATCAAGCCACTCACCTTATCATTTGCATTATCTCCAGGTAGGTCGCAGATCCTTATTTCATCAGGGTAAATAGCAATCAGCCACTCAACCATTGGAAGAACCTAAACAAGGGAAGAGAGTAGAAGTGATGCTTTGAATCCCAAACGCCTACCCTTCGCGGCATCTGCAAACAAGCCGTATCATTGGCAGGCCTCGGATCCCGAAAATTGCAGAGACTGTGGTGTACACAAAAGGAATCACCACTGCGTCTTCGCATTAGACTTAATACAGAGCGACGAGTGAGACGAATGATGGTCTCAGGTTCCAGCTCCCACTCTAATTCGACACGACTTTCAACACGCCGATTGGGCAGACATTCTATCTGCGATTTTTGATCCTCATCAGCCCCACAGTCCAAGAAGTTGGAATCATCCAAATTTGGCCCAAAAGAAGCCGCGTGTCCTGCCTCCTCACCTTAAAGGTAATAGCAACCATGTAAACCGACCCCATACACACACCAATTTGTCCCAGTCCTCTCCGCCCCCATCCACACCTCATTCATTCCTCCAAGCTCAAAAATAATTTGGCGAACGTCTGCGCAGCTACATACTTCACTCCGAGGTGCCAAGGTTAATGGTAGACACCAAAGCTTTGCTCTACCTTAACCCGATATTTAAGTTGACAGTGCGCAAAAACCGTCGCATGCAATGGTTTCAAAGTGGAAAGGCCTGGTGATGTAAAAAGACGACTCGATAGCTGTAATGGTGAGCGCACTAATGATACTCTGACCTCAGGCACCGCAAAAGAGCAGCGCTCACTGCCACGTGGAGGGCTCAAGTTGCCGACATTCGGGGACAAGCTACGATTGCTATCTCTTCGATGCCAGAACAGTATGCCTATTCGAAGAGAGTAAGTGTATTCAGGATCCATTGACACACTCCAAGTGAGTGGAAAGAACAAACACCAACATTATGGACTCCCTATTCTCATCCTTGCATAACCTCAACAACTCAATCGATCCCACCTGCATCAGTCATCTACTCTTACACAAACACCCACATTCTAAACCCAATGCGCGCAAATGAAGTGTAGCCATCAGCCGAATGAAATCAAGACCCAGCCAACGCATAAGCCAAGCACAACTCACTGCAATCCAATTTTGCAGCCGCCAACTGTTCCATAAACTGCTCTCTCAATTCTTTTGCCGAACGACCAACCGCTCGCTCCTCGTTCCGTCTACACACGCCATCTCCACCCTTCAACCACCTGCGCAAAACAAATTCCACTCCCTCCTCCGCGTTCACATCCTACACAAGCGTCGGTGTCATCAACAGCCACAACTACCCAACTTACTATGTAGAGAATGTCAGCTGCATTCCTCGGATTATTGTGTGTAGACAGCAGCAGTTCACGGAATAGACTACTTTTCTTATTCTTCGGCTTCTTCAATTTCAGTTCCTAGAAGGATAAGGTGTGAGCAGAAGAGAGCATACTTGAAGAAGGCGTTCCTTACATTCCTCAACTAATACAGGAGCACAGTTTATAATGCACAAGACAATGGCATGGGAGGTCTTGCATCCGGAGAGCTTTGCGAGGTGTTTGTATTGATGAGGAATGTACGCTACATCGCCAGAAGCAAAAATGCCCTTCAGCTCACTCTCTGCTTCCTCATTTCTCGGCGAATAGACGTCGATTTCGAGGTGGCCCTTCATTACGATAATAAACATATCGCCAGGCGGAGCAAGGCCGTCGTCGGAGAAATTGACGAGGGGACCGACGAATTCCTTATTTACAAAAGTTACAACCGAGTATAGTGGGCCATTGATGACCTCCTCAAGGAAGCCGAGTTGCATGGCAAATTTGTTGTTGAAACGCTCTGGGAGGAGGATCCGAAAACTTGAACCCATCTAGAAAGGAATGGAGGAGGAAGAGGGACTTGATAACCAGAAATGCCAGTAAATGACGTGAGAAGAAGTACACATCAATGAGTGCCTTCCTGCACAGGGTTGGTTGGCCCCTGCTCCCCTGTCTGACGTGGATTCACAGCGTAAGACTAGCAAGGTGAGAGCGCCACCAATTACTAAAAGTGAACCTACGATGCAACGAGTAGATTGGCGTAAGTTGAGAATCCCCCTTCCCACCTCCCCTTCTCGCCCTCGAATCCTAATGAGGCATGGATCAGGAATAAAAGGGTGATCAAGTTGATCAAAGCTAACAGCAGCACTAATTGAGAGGCCTTTGAATGAGATTAACGAAAGAGCCAGTTTTAGCCTAAGATTGGGGGTAAAAATACCAAATAATTACAATGTACTAAAGTAGCACTGCAATGGTGGAATGAAAAAAAATTTACTGAGTGGGGAGAAACACCACATACATAAAAAAGCATACCTCACCAACCATAGCACAGCAGCGTGAAATTCTACAGTGTTACCAAATGGGGTTGCAGCTGCACCTCTATAAGTTCCTCCAACCCCAGGGGCGGAGTAACCCGCATTTGTAAAACATCAGAACAAATCACACACTTCGGGCTCAACCTACAGGATTACAAAGCGCGACAATAATTTCTATTTCTCTTGCCAATGCCACTGACCGAGCATTAAAAGAGATCTTTCATGAAATGAGTTGCAAATCAGGTTTCAGGAAACTGCACTTCTATAGCAACTCAAACCCGATAAAGGGAACTCAAGAATTTCATGCAGCTGCCAGTGCCATTACTAGTCGCCAAGTTTCGAAAACGCAAAGGGCCAAACATCAAGGCAAGCTGCCTCTTACAAAATGAACACAGCACACCAAAAGATGCATAAAGCTTGGTATCCACCAGACTTAAGCAAGAGCAAACACACTTGAGCAAATCCGACCCGATCCATCATCCCTCGTGCACTGAGCACATCCCATAACACCACCACCTGTAGTCTACCAAAGACACTTCCACCGAATACAGCATTCATAAACACAAAAAGGGTGTCAAAAACAGCTCACCTCAAATTCAATCCAAACAATCCATCGGTAGGCGCGACCCGACTCATCTATTTTGCCCGTTGCACCAGGGACCGGAACAACGTCCAAGTCGTACCGAAAATAGAGTTCTTCTTCAGCAATCAACCGGTCCATCGTTTGAACAGGGAAAATACAATTCAATTTCCGTCTCGCAGCCCCACACGAGAATCGCACTGGTCTCAGGCCATAGTAGTCACTATAACCGGAGATCAAAACTGGTGGACACCTACTCTAGGAATTCCGTAAACGACACCCCACCGAGAAGGATCCCCATCACAGTCTTCCCCATAGCAAGCGCATTTACGGCTGTCACCCACAATAGGCAGCTCACAAAAGGAAGACTGTCCATTGGATTCCACTAACTCCGCAATCAATTCATCGTCGTCGTTCTCTGACAATGAGTTCTGCCTCACCTCTACACCATTTTTCGCGTCTTGAAAGGAATATGTATAGGGTTTAACAATTTCCCAACAAGTAAATCAGGGCATTTTAGGCTCTGGTCGATTTACCCGATTTTTCGCAAATTCGCTGCCTGTTCTCCTGTTCCCCCATAACAGCTAATAAATGTGACTCAACGTCCTTGTCTCCGGCAAGTAATTCAACCAGTTTAATGAAGTCCTGGTAAATCGTTTCTTGTTCTGTCCTGGGAAATCATCGATTAACACATACAACTGAGGCATCGCAAAACTCAGCCATCCTCCCTAACTTTAAGCCAGCCGAAAAATGGCAGAAGAAACGTACCCCACTCTTCTTCTTCGGCTTATGGAACGCAGACTCGGAAGGCACCAAAAATACCGAGACGACCCTGCACCCCATTTAAATACCGCGCAGGTGAAACGATTGATTTGGAGTCCGGTGTTTATCAAAACAAAGTCTGACTGATTGCAAACTAATGATGCACAAGCTATTTTTGGAAGGCCGTATGTGGATTAACGACTCACTTCCCTTGTAAGAATTACGTTTGAATTAACTACTCATAATGACGGAAAGTTATTGCCGAATAAAAGGTTATGTCGTAAAGGATTTTTGCAGTTTCAACCTAGTACGTTGTTTGTCATGCATTCGCCTTCCATAGTCTCGACAGCAATGTAGTCGAAAACGTAGGGTTTGCAGTGTTATTTCTAATACTACATTTGGTTTGGCAAGAGTGAGGGAGAATCTGTAGCGTCCCGAGGCTCCCTTAAGGCAAAAGAAGGCAAAGTGGCAGGGTAGAATAGATATATTCACCGGACAGAGGGAAATAGACTGCTGGCATGGCCCATAGGCCAGCCCACGCAGCTAGGGCAGTACGGCCACCTCTGTGACCTTGACAGAAACCGGCAGTTCTAACAAACAAAGTACTACAGAATCCCCTTCAACCTACTTGAATTGACCTGCTCACCACTCATCAACGACTGTGTTGTTTACAATTTATTAGAGCCGTTATCTCTTTAAAAAGCGGCAAGGCGTTCCTACTTACAAATTGAACATCAATTCAAGCAGACGTTGTAAGGCGCCAGTGCAGTGTATGCTTTGAGTTTGGGCAGCTGATGTACAACTGTGAGGTAGTTAAAGGCTTTAGTCTTCGGCTTTTCTGCAGGCTCTTTGCTTTGATTCCTGTGCATGCATGTCACCGTTCACTGTTAGCAGACTGTCCCCAACACCTCTTCTTCGACTTGTTAAACACCTTGCACTGCTAAGTAATTGCAATTGATGGGCAAATATGCCTTTCACTTTCTCACTGGCAGATGGTTTTGGCTCTTACCTACCTCACAGTCTACGACGTGAGTAAGTGATTCTGCACGATGAGGAGATTTCCGCGACGAAACACACACTGTTGCGTCAATGGTGTAGAGCACAAACGAGTCAACGGGTAGAGATGTCTTTTTACGTGTAAGCCCATGCTCGTTAGCCATTTTAGCTATTGAACTCATTGACGGCACTAAATGTTTGCACTTATTAGTGTGATGGCGCCTGAGGCTTCCCGCACTAAGATAGTGATGGTAATGTGACAGAGACTCTCCTTGTTAGGCCAGTTCCTGCCACAGTTCTTATCTCCCCCACTGATTATGTCTGATCTGGGGTCACCCCATTACGATGCCGACGTGGGTGTCATTGTGGGTACTCCTGCACCAATTGGGGTTGGATTATAAGCACCCCTCTTTTGAACCTTGATCCGGCTGTAATTTCATCGAACATTTTAAATGGCTTTCAGCGCTGAAGGCGGGGGGTAATTTTCAAGAAAAAATCTTCCCATGCAATGACAGTTGCACTTGGAGCAGATGAGAGCATTAAGGCTTAAACCTTTGAACTCCCAAAAGGCTAAGCTTTCAACACAACTCAGCTGTGCTCCACATTTCTACTGACGAATAAAAAAGGTCAAAGCACTCTTTTCAAAACCGTAAATACTGCTTCCTCCTATCTTAAAAAGCGCATTTGGTAATATTTTTAATTTTGGGACTGAGTCTGCCAAATTGGCAGGTTAAGGACAAACTGCTTAGAGTGGCTAGCGTTATACCCTTGAGGTGAGGGTGACAGCTTTCATTTGATTTACCAGGTGATATTGTCGTCTTGAGGAGAGCTGTTATTCACTTTCAATGTGTCTGTGGAACACTGGCACTTCAACAAAATGACGGAAGGAATCACAAAAGGAAATGAAAACGCATGAAGTGGAAATTCATGTCTTGCAAGAACACGATTTTCCAATATCTACTTGACTTTCAATTAACTTCGCAGCAATGGCATTTGCTAACGTGGAAGGATCTTTGCAGATAGCTGAGCTGAAGCTTGAGAGAACCAAAAGAAAGCATCAAAAAGTACAAAGTGCACTTATGCACCTTGTCTGTACCAGCGTTTCAAGTATAAGACTTAAGGAAAAAAAAAACAATTAATGCGTGAAATATCCAGTTAGCCTTCTAATCATGTAAGAAAACGCAGTGGAAGATTGTTCGAAAGGGCCTCGAACGTTCTCAAGCTCAGTCATTTCATCTGGTCAACTTTAGAGCAACGGTGTAATGGCTGCACCGTTGCGTTTAAGCCGAAGAAGCTAGCAAGTGCTGATGGACAGGATTGCCTCACTAAGCCTCTCGTGGATGCTGGATAGCAATCTCACGAAGAAGGACGATCTAACGGCAAGTCTGAATGAGTCCGGACGATCAACATTTGCGAACCAAGATGACGACATATCAACCTGGAGTTGGATGCTTAATTTACTCCCTTCAGTTTGGTGTCTACATCCTCCCGTTGAGCAGACCACATCGGAACTCACAGGCTAATTACAGCTCACCAGGGTGATGTTGGTGGTGTTGGTGATGCGAATTCGCTAGGTGTGTGGACCACCCAAAAGGGAAGCACCTGGAGCGTCTGTTTGAACACTCCTCTCAGACGTGTAGCGACCACTGAACACAGCTTTCTGGCCAGAACTGTTGTCATTGATTTCCGATGGGAGAAAAGCAAGCCCTGACCTCTGCTCTGAGTTCAACGAACTGCAAACAAATTATGACCCTGTCTTGTTATTTAGCTAGTTCGGAGGGTGTGAAGGCCAAGAATGAGACTCATTTCGTGTGCTCTACGCTCGCATCTGCCTCATTTATGAGGAGCTCGAGCCAGTCAAAGTAGACGATGGCATTCCATCAATCTCGTCGACGTCCCAATGCCTATGCGCTCAGTTAGTGTACTAAGACACTACACAGCGATTTTAAGGAAAAAAATGCTCATGAAATGCCAATGCGCTTACAATGAGGTTATTCACTACCTCATCATCAAAGACGTGTTTTCTGGCAACTCTAGAGCTCTTTTTGGTGGTGAAGACAACACATGTCGGTAAGACTATGCCCAAAATAGTTTCCTAAAGGAATTTTAGAGTTCCTGCAATGCAATATCCCAATTTCCTTGGGCATCGAGTACTTGAAAAGTGCTTTATAGGCAAGAGGCGACGGGACAATTAAAAACCTGGTTGTGCATAGATACGGTCGCTCTCCGGAGTCCGAGATATCCTCATCTTAAGTTCTTCGTCTTCGCTACCACACATCGTTCGTGTACTTATAATGAAGGAGTCAACAAACATCCAACCTTCTCACGGCAGAGGTGGTGGAAAGAAAGAGAAGGAAAAGTGATCATCTAGGTATATTTGTAGCCTTTTGTTCAATAAAACGAACTAACCGAAGAGAGGCGAAAAGTTAAGCGACAAATTTAGCCTCCCAGGAAGTGGGCGAGTCGCAGTGCAAAACACCATTGATAAAGGAGAATACTTTGGAGGGAAGTGGATGAATGTAATATTTTGTTTGTTTGAACTACCGGTTTCGGCCAGGGTCACAGATGTGGCCATATTGCTCTATCTGCGTAGGCTGGCCTCCGAACCATGCCAGCAGCTCATTCTCCTCTGTCTGTTGAATATGTATATATATATATTCTGCCCTAGTATTCTGTCTTCTTTTGCCTCAAGGGAGCCTCAGGTTGCTACACTGGTGGCAGCGGAAAGCGGACCCTACTCTATAAGGTTTCCATCCTGATCTATACCACCTGCGGCATATTGTAGTGGTGCGAAAGAAGTGCATGCGCTATGGATGGGCCAGGAACGACGTTCGCCTCCGGTATCTACCCCTTCTCCGTGTTCTACATGAAAGCTATTAACAACTGAAACGACACTAGCCATGGATCACCTGGAAAGTTTCGTTCCGAAGATTACCCCTAATATACTTGTTTAAGGAGATCGGTGTGCTAACGTCTCCGTAAGGACATAATGATGGTCGGCAGGACATCTTATTCTGAGTTTTGTTCCCCAGCTGGACGAGACTTTAAGCCTAATCGAACTGCCAAGAGGGATACTGGCGTTAAAGTTAAGCATCGCCTCAATCGCGTCAAATGTCGGCGACTGGCATGGTTAGCTCGTGGGTGCTTCTTGCAGCACTGAGTATGTTGTGATGGCTGGCGCGGGAGGTGTATAAAGGGGCGCGTCGGGGACGACGCTCGAAAAAGGAGAGGGCAATGTAGCACTCTGTTTGTTTGAACCATCAGCTTTGGCCAGGGTCACAGAGGTGGCCATATTGCTCTAGCCGCGTAGGCTGGCCTCCGGGCCATGCCAGCAGCTCATTTCCTTCTGCCTATTAAATATATATATATATATATTCTACCCTAGCACTCTGTCTTCTTTTGCCTTGAGGGATCCTCGAAGCGCTACAATGAACGTTCTTTCTCTTGCTATAAACGGGCAGTAACTTTCTCCCTCATCATCCTCACCAAAACTACTCTCAGCACCATCATTGACATCGCTTTACTGAGGTTAACGGTGGTAAGGTAGCGTTCTCCTACTACACCCATGCAAGCTGCACACAATATCTTTTACTTCCACAGTACTATTCGTTCAAATAATTGTATTTAGGCGGCAAATTCTACCATTTTTGGAGCAAAGGTTGTTCAGCGTAGTGAAGGTAATCTTAGTTACAGACTGAGTCGTCTTCAACGCCCAATTCCATGCCTGATCAATAGCCATCCACTTCGACAAGATACAACCCCAAAAGGATGTTTCACTGATAGGACAAAAGGACGAGAACCGCGAACCAATAAGGAAAGGAAGATCGCCTGACGGCATGGTTAAGGGTAACCAGTAAGGGTGGGACCGGGGTCCATGCTCGAAAGGAGGAGATTGAGGCTATGAAATACCTGTGTTTCTTAAAAAAGCCGTTTGGCAAATGGCGAAACAAAAACAACTAGAGCCTTGTGGTAGGAAAGGTAGGTATCTCCGACCCTAGGAGAACCCGCCCTCCCACCAATCATCAGAACTGCGTTGATTCCCTTTAACATGAGGTAATAACCACATCGTGCGGCATCAGTTTTACTTGCGTTAGAGTTAGCAGCAGAAACAAGGAGGTGGACGGCAATGCTGAGGTTTGTGCAGACATGTCTGTGATGATGCGCTTAACATGGCATTCGATTAGAACAAAATATTGGAAAATTAAATCTAGCATTAAAGTTAGCGATGCAAATCCTGAGTTTTCGCCTAAAATATAAATAAGATTATTGATTAAAGTTGTATAAAGTACAACATTTTAAGTCGAATCTGTAAAACTTACTCCACGACATAATTTTTTATTTAGTGACAAATTCCCAGAATGAATAGCAATTACTTCAAGCATATTTTATGCAGATATTTGAGTCAATGGGGTTTTAAAAGACACCTGACTTCAAATCAATCGCTTCTTATGCGCGCTACCCAAGCAGGGGCGCAAGGCTGTTTGGCGGGTTTGGTTACTCTCTGCATCGGAGTCTTATAAGCTGGGGAAGATGAAGAGTAGGGCACGTTTCTCTTATTTTTGACTAGCTTAAGACTAAACAACATAGCCGAGTTTTTGCGGTGTTTTTGTCATTTATGCTGTTCAATCATTTCTTAGGGCGCAGAACATGAGGCGATGTAATAAGACGTGGTCAAGATCGTTGGAATACCTGCTGGGGCTATTGGCATCAAATTAAAATTGCCAGTTGTTCTGGACAAATGGAAGAAGAGGAAGTGAATTCGCAACAAAGCAGGTAAATCGATCAGGACCTAAAATATCCTAATTTGCCTGTTGGGAAATTGTTAAGCCCTCTGTGTCTTCTTTTCATGCCATAACCAATGGTTTAGAGGTGAATTCGGATCCAGCATCGGGGTGGAGTGGCCGTGAATCGATTCCGGCAATAGTAGAATCAAAATAAGATTCTTCTCCCCATGAGCCGTCTATTGTGCGTGACGGGGTCGTTGGTGCGCTTGCTATGGAGGATACCGTAATGCGGCTTATTCTCGGTGTAGTGTGGTTTATGAACTTCCTGAAGTAGTTATCTGGCGTTTTTAATCTCCGATTGTAATAACTACTACGGCCTGAAACCAATGCGTTCTTCGTGTAGGGATGCAAGATGGAGCTCTAAATGTGCCTACGCTGTTCAAATAGTGTGCTGATTGATTTCTAAAGGAGAAATGCGTTTTCGATATGACGTGGACATTATTCGAAACAACCGGTTGGTAGGCGCGATATTATTTTTTTTGTTCTTGGCATTAGGGGTCGGAATAATTTCCACGTCGTATCGAAAGTAGAGTTCTTCAGCAATCAACTTGTTCATTATTTGAGCAAGAAGAAGTACAATCAAAGTTCCATACCACATCTCCACACGAAGAACGCATTGGTTTCAGGCCATAGTAGTTACTATAACCGAAGATCAGAACTCGTAGACACCTGCTCTAGGAAGTCCATGAAGGACGCCACAATAGACGGCAAAAGAAAGGAAGACACCCATTACGATTTCACTAGCGCGGGGATTGGTTTGTGGTCGACCTCCTTCGACACTGTGTTCGGCTTACTATTTCGCGTGTCAAATTTGATGGAGAGCTGGCACCGGAGGTAATTATTCGCCAGTATCATCGCTAAGTACTGAGTCCAATACGAAGACGCGGTGGTGATTCCTTTTGTGTACATCACAGTGTCTGCAGGTTCTCGGGAGTTGAGGTTTTTTGGTGATATCGATTGTTTGGAGATGCTCCGGATGGTAGGTGGATGAAATTGAAATGTATGCTTCCTTCTCTCTCCTCTTGTTTAGATTCTTTCAATGGTTGAGTGGCTGATTGCCATTTACCCTAATGAAATAAGGATCTGCGACCCACCTGGCGACAATGTAAATGATAGGGTGAGTGGCTTGATTCAAGTGGTGCTTATCTTCCTCAATCTTAGATGCAGGTGGCCATGTATCTGTTCGATGCCGGGTTGATTACTTCTTCTGTGGCTCATGGCTACTCTGTGCTTGAAAGCGAAGCAGAGAAAGCAAAGGAAGGTGTGAAGAGCGGAGTGGAGTGAGTGATGAGCTTGATGGAAGCGATGATGCTGTGGAATTGAAGCTAAAGTAGAGGTGGTGGAGACTGTCCTGGACCGTGACGTTCGGCGAGTAAATGTGATGTGCTTTTGCAGTTTCGTAATTCTTGTGGGCTTGTGAGCTGGAACCTGGGTTCGGCGGACTTGCACATTGTGAGTTGAATTTGTCATATTTTAGCATTGAATATGAAGGAAAGCGAATTTAAGGTAATGCATGGGCTTGTTGTGGATGAACTTACTCAGGTTGTTACCACAGTGTCTTCAATTGTGGGCGACATTAGCGAAGTGTTGGGATTGTCAACACATGCGGTTGACAATACTTGACATACTTGTATCACAAAGTGCAACTATCAGCTCCACTCTGTTTCAAGACCAATGTCAACCAGTCCAGGGAAGTATGGATGCCATGCCAACGAGGCAGTTGTAACGCCAGCAGACCAACACAACTTTTGGCAAAGACAGGCTGCAGACACACCAACAGATGTTATTGAAAGGCGTTTAACAAACAGGTCTCCCACAATGATCTCCACCCTGTCTGGTTATTTCCATCAGCGTATCATCTAACTCCACACAGCTGCCCAGTAGTGGCACTAGCTACCACGTCTGCTTAAGGGAACCGCGTGCTGAAATGAAAATACAACACCATTTGGGGTTGCCCTGCAGAGGAGACGGTGTTACGATAGTAATCAAGCAGTATGCAGACTCCCCTCCCTTCTCACCCACTTGGCATGCATGCCCACGCACTAAGTGGTTGGAGGCATCTTGCCCCCTTTTTTACACAAACATCTACCTTCCGCTTCACACTTACCGACCCAACCACCCAATAGTTACATTCTGCAGCTTCTAAAGCCATTCTCAAGGCTAAGTGACAGCATACCACTCCTTCTAAAGACTCATGACACCTCCAACGGTAGGCAATTCACTTCCAAATGTACTCACTAGCTGTGCGGCCAACAACTAACTGCAACCCAACGAAGTAAAAGCAGTTATACGCCTCCTGAAGCAAAATATGCCGCACCTGTCACATAGTCATACAAATGAGCTAGGACTAGCAAACCTTCACTCCACAATAAAACGTCTCTACCATTAACTCGTACATACGTACTGCAGTTTTCTCAGATTTTTCCCTCCCTGAACACAAAAGGAGGCATCATACCCGGGCAGAATAAATACGTGTGCATTCAACACACCACACCGAAAAGGTACAACGATGACGCAGTTAAGTGACCTCATCACCAATATCCGTCGTTCAACGAACCACCAACGCATAACACGGTCCACTTCGCCCTGTCCAGCGCCATCCTTCGTGCGGTTGGATATTATGCGAAACCACGGCAATTTTTTTGTGCTGCAAAGTGGTCTGAGCGATTTATTTAGACTGTTGCGGTAGTTTTAAATGGTCTTTTTTAAAATAACAGTAGATTTTGACAACTGCAGCATGATCTGCTGAATGCAGTTGGAGATGTACCTATTATTCGGCTTTTATTCTTGTTAAGGACATCGGAGACACTGAATTCGATGGAAATTTGCTTCCCTCAGTGAAGCGTCTGTTATGAGTGTGGAGGCACTATCGGCTAACACTAAATATGAATCCCGCCTTTGCCATTACTTCGAATTGTCATCATCCCCTTTTATGTGCTAATGTTTTTAATGTGCACGTTTTTGATAAGTATTTACCTTTTGCCCTAGATCACCAAATCTTTTCATAATTGGTGCATAGCAGAAGTTGGGTTGTCCAAGTTATTACATTCATGTCGGTAGATTAGGTTGCGCTTGTTAAACACTTCGCACTGGAATTACTTATTTAGATCTACATCACTGGTTGGAACCTGAGTCCTTGGTTGTGTTGACCTTTCCTTAATACAGCGCATGTGCAAGATATAAGTAGCCACTTGGTCGTGGGTTCGGCTTCGACATGACTTGGTGTCCGATTCTGGGTCTAGGAGACATGAAATTGTGTCTCTAAACTGCTGTAGTGGACCTTCGTGCATTGGAATTGAGTAACTTTAAATTCCTAGTCATTTTTATTTGGGTTAATTTTAACGGGGCGCTGACAGAGCGATTGGAAACGCGTTGTAGGCAATGCAGTTGTAAAACTGGAACTTACCTAATTGAATGCCAAACCATGCGCGATATGTTGGTAAACATGAAGTGATTGAACAGGTGTGTATAGATGTGGTGCTTTCATTTCTCTATTGCAGATTGCTGGAGGCTGCGACAGGGATGGAGCAACTACTGGCCCACTGTTTTTGGCTTCTACAAGTTTGGCGTAATTGGGCAAGAATTGACGCGGTAGAATGTGGTGGAGAAGCGAGGGCATATGTTGCAGGAGGTGAGCAGACATGGAGAATGGAACAGATTGAATATGTGACGCGAAGAAGGATGAAGAACCAGCTGGTACGATGCTTATTTATCAGATGAAATATTGAATAGCCTAAGTAAAATTTTCTCCTGCTTACTATATGCAGCTTATCCCATGTTTAATTCCATATTGTTGGGATTGGGTTGTTTGGTTATTTGGTTGTTTATTTTGCACGGGTCTGTGAGGAGCATAGTGCCGAGGTGGGGCGTGGGTGTGGTAGTAGATTTCGGTACCATCGGTTGAAGTAGGTCACTGGTAGATTGCACCTTGCACGGCATCGAGCGGACGTGGGAAGTCTGTCATGACGAATGGTTGTTTATGTCTGTCTGTTTCAAAGGAAAAGTGGATCGCCACCTCCACTGCCCAGGTGTTTTGGTGGTTGCATGTGGATGGCATTGTGGTACGCAAGCCGCATGAGGAGGTGGAGGGGGAATGAGGGGATGTGTTGGGTTTATCAGTTCGCACTGTGATGTGATTGCATGGAAGTGAAGTAGTGGGTGTTTGTTGTTTACCGTTTGGGAGTTGATGAAAGGAGTATATGGTGGGTGTGAGGCAGGACGCTAGGGTTGCCGCATGCATGAGATGCAGGTGGTGACTAAATATGCCAGTGGGTTCTTTATGAGTAGCAGCTTATATAATGTTGACTGTCTGGTGGAGTGTGGGCTTGGGACTGTTCTGTAGCGGAAGCGTGAGCATTTTGCAGACAGTCAGCTTTGGAGTCGAAGTTGTCTGGGGGTGGTGAGTGGCTGCTCTTGATGTGATTGCGTTTGTGATGCGATGGGTGATCGGTGTGTGGGGTGGCGATTTGCACTGAAGTAAATTGCAAGCGCATGCATTCCTACCCACTGGCCATAGGGAGTGAGACGAGGTTCGTCTGCATTGACCACGCTGCTGGTTCTCATCTTTCTATGGCCCTTGAGTGCAGGTGCTCCACCACTGTGATTGAACGCGTAGACGAGATGTCACTCAATAGCACGTTGACTTGTTTCGACAGTGTCGCTTGGCGTAATATTCGACCTTCCATGTTTTGCAACACCTTTTTAATTGGGATGCTGTTGGCTTTTATGGTGTGCTCATTGATTTATTGAGATTGTGGGGATGGTGGATGGTGATGATGGGTCGCTATTTAACTACATTGCAGACTCATTAGGCTGCCAACAACACTTATCTTCGGCGTCGGTGGCAATGGCAAGGGGGAATATGGATGCCGTCGCCGACGGCCGTGGGGCCGCAGTTATTCGATCGATTAAAATTACCGAAAGTTACCTTCCCTAGTGTGGAGGAGGCCTTATTAGCGATGAGTGTGGTCTGAGTAGCACGCGAGGGCGAAACAAGAGCGAACCTGTAATTTGGTAAGCATGTTAGATAAGTCGATCAGATGCTATCACCTTCTTACAATGATTGGTTTCGCTCGATTGTTAAAGCTAAGATGTTTGGATGTTGCCGCTTTTGCCACTATGACATGAGGTGATGCCGATATGAAGTAGGTGTGGGGCAGTTGGGAGTGTAGTTATGATGCTTTGATGTGTACGCATTGTCATCTGTACGACCCATTGTCATATTCGACATGAGTTGTCGACGCGTATCCAGGAGGTGTTTTTAATGCCGCCCACATGTGGGCGTTGCAGTGAGTGGGACGACCACCTATTGCCCAAGTGTGATTAATGTATACGAGAAACGGAAATTGCCCAACGACTCCATGCGCCGCTTATTTTTGCAGATTTCACCCTCTGCAGCTTGTGTCACTCAAAATTGTGTGATTTTGGGGTTCTTGTGTGTTGGTGTGGACGTTGTTTAACGGCGATCTGCCATTTAATGGTAGTGAGTGTATTTTCGCTGTCTGAGACAAGTGGTTTTGCCTCCCTTTGCATGATTGCAATGTGGCAGTGGATTTTAGACTGATAGCCATATCAGAGCTTAATTACTGTCACTATGGTTGCTGTGATGCCGTACCGTTGACAGAGGTTTGACTAATCGCTTTTAGGCCAATGTTTCCTCTACTGATGATGGACACTCGTGATGGTTGGCAAATTTCCTCTCAATCCCATGCGGAATGATCTTGCGGCATGGGAGATGATGAGACTGACGACGCGGTTAGCCTTACCGAGGAGAACACGGAGGATGGCGCTGGACAGGGCGAAGTGGACCGTGTTATGCGTTGGTGGTTCGTTGAACGACGGATATTGGTGATGTGGTCACTTAACTGCGTCATCGTTGTACCTTTTCGGTGTGGTGTGTTGAATGCACACGTATTTATTCTGCCCAGGTATGATGCCTCCTTTTGTGTTCAGGGAGGGAAAAATCTGAGAAAACTGCAGTACGTATGTACGAGTTAATGGTAGAGACGTTTTATTGTGGAGTGAAGGTTTGCTAGTCCTAGCTCATTTGTATGACTATGTGACAGGTGCGGCATATTTTGCTTCAGGAGGCGTATAACTGCTTTTACTTCGTTGGGTTGCAGTTAGTTGTTGGCCGCACAGCTAGTGAGTACATTTGGAAGTGAATTGCCTACCGTTGGAGGTGTCATGAGTCTTTAGAAGGAGTGGTATGCTGTCACTTAGCCTTGAGAATGGCTTTAGAAGCTGCAGAATGTAACTATTGGGTGGTTGGGTCGGTAAGTGTGAAGCGGAAGGTAGATGTTTGTGTAAAAAAGGGGGCAAGATGCCTCCAACCACTTAGTGCGTGGGCATGCATGCCAAGTGGGTGAGAAGGGAGGGGAGTCTGCATACTGCTTGATTACTATCGTAACACCGTCTCCTCTGCAGGGCAACCCCAAATGGTGTTGTATTTTCATTTCAGCACGCGGTTCCCTTAAGCAGACGTGGTAGCTAGTGCCACTACTGGGCAGCTGTGTGGAGTTAGATGATACGCTGATGGAAATAACCAGACAGGGTGGAGATCATTGTGGGAGACCTGTTTGTTAAACGCCTTTCAATAACATCTGTTGGTGTGTCTGCAGCCTGTCTTTGCCAAAAGTTGTGTTGGTCTGCTGGCGTTACAACTGCCTCGTTGGCATGGCATCCATACTTCCCTGGACTGGTTGACATTGGTCTTGAAACAGAGTGGAGCTGGTAGTTGCACTTTGTGATACAAGTATGTGATAGAAATATCAAATCAGAAATAGCACGAACGGTTTTTATGTCAGGCTTGTCACAATGAAAATGGACTGAAGTTATTAGCTATGAGAGCATTAATTGTTTTTCGGAGTCCAAAATTTGTTGTGACAAGGCTAACGGAGAGTTCCGCTTAATAATTAGCTTCATCGTTTGTGTGTGGTTGAGTTTTGCGCAAATTGCTTCTAAAATAAATACGTGACGTTGCATCGTTGTATGATCTGGAGACACGTGACTGTGGGCTACGGAGATGAGGGAAAACCGACTCGTTCAAGCTATTCGAAAATGAGTTGATGCTTCTTCGTAGCGCTTCATAGTGGAGAAGATTTGCCTTAAGATGAGGGCGGCGACGACCTTGAGAACATCATAATGCCGCGCTAATGGGTCGCGATGGCAAAGGAAACGTAGTTAATAAAAAGCAAATAAGTCTGGAGAATAGGGATGCTAAAGCACAGCAATAAATTCTTTGTTGTAGAACAAAACTGGAAAGCAGTTGAGCAATTTATTGTGTAGCAAATGTGGTGTAGCGTTCGAAGGATTCATTGGAAGCAACAAAAGGCATAATACTGGGGTAGAAAATATAAATATGTTCAGCAAGCAAAGGTTAGGGACTGCTGGCATGGCACAAAGACCAGCGCATCCGATTGGAGCAATATGGTCACCCAAGTCACCATAGCCGAAACCGGCAGTCAAACAAACAAAGCATTAAATGTGCGGTGTCGTAGCTAAATCAGAATGCAGCAAATGAAGAGAGTGAGGCTAAAAAAATGCGGACACAGCAGAAGGGATTAGGTATGCGTGTGTAAGGGTTGGAGATCCCTTTTTTTATGAAGTACTATACAAAAGGATTGGGTGACTATCGTCTGGGTAAAAAGATCAGTTGCGGAAAAGGGTGATTGGCATCTAACATTATGGGGAGAAAGGGGAACAGTAAAGTGTTTGTTATCTTACTCATAGGTGGTATGATATGCTTGAGTGGAAGAAAGAGGGAGAAGGATTAAGGCGGGGGAGGGAAATTAATTTATTTGATCATTGACTGCTGAGGCACCATCGTTTTCCCACTACCTGATTAAATAGTAGTTGCCAACCTTGTTTGATGTTGAAACGCGCTACTTTCTGGAAGCCGCTAGGTGGCTACGAAACATTCAACATTGTTTCACTACAAGGAGATGGAGTGGTGCAGTGAGGTTTCGCAAATCGTATAGGAGGGCAGTTCAACCATGGGAGTTTGAAGTGTCGCGACATCCATGGCTTCCAAGCACTCAAAGATGTTAGGCAGTTTGTCTAAATAAGATTCGATATGTTGGGATTCCTCTTCTACAAATTGTTGTCAAATTCTTAAACGTGCGCAGTTATGCACAGAAGATTCCTTGCATCCGTATTGCCCAGAAGGCTGTGAATATTTTGATGGTTCCTGATTATAAACTAGACGAATCTTGGAACTGGATTTAGCAAACTATTGACATTCTGAATCAAAATAAAAAAAAGACGAAAAAAAAGACGAATGAGATGGTAGCGCGGTGGAAAAGGGTTTGCACAAGCTGTCTATAAATGGATAACACCACGAAAATGCCTTGGACCGGCGATTCTAGCCATCATTTGACTCACTTAAGGAAAGCACACAGGTTAAAATTGTCTTTCGCTTTCACGGATTTAGTTAATGGTAAATTACCAAAGTCGTCTATGGCCAGAAGAAGCTTATGCAACTGAAGTGTTTGTTCCATTTGGGATACCATAGTGCTAATGTCTGATGGGAATCCATTCGGATGCATCACGGGCAGCCTTTGTCAGAATGGAGATTCTTCGACTAGTTGCCTTGCGCACAGAAGCATGAGACAGTCATGTAGTTCGTCGCTATGGCTACTTCTCATTAAGTTGTTACTTTTGTCACTATCTTGTCTGCTTGGCAGCATGCCACGCAGGCACTGAACTGTCTGTGCTGCTTTAAATGTACGCATTGGGCAAAAGGCGGTGGATTTGTTCTAATTTTGTGCTTGACGAGAACAATGGGACCTCCTCCACAGACCTATGTCCTGCAAAAGGAAGCGATATGGTGGCAAGAAAAGAGGAATCGGTGGGAATCTAGAAGGGGAGAGAGAGCTGGGCGGTGAAATCTGATGTGTCTAGAAGTGGCTAGGAATGTACTACTTGGTGCTACCTCTCTACTCTAGGTCTAAGTTCGCCTACGTATTGGGAATGCACCTTTTCCAACTAGACAAGCACCAAAGCCAACGCAAATGTTCCGCGATCGGATAAAGCAGCAGATGACATTTGCAGTGCTCTCTCTAAAGCCTTAGCTGCCCCTAAGCACAGCACAGATGACCTTTGCATACAGTAAACTCACATCACCAAAAACGGGAAGAATGAATCTCGCCAGCTGATGAGCGAGTCCGTTAAGCATGTGATAGATACCAGTCAAGCTACGCCCATCTTGCATCCACCCAGACGACAGTAGCTCTACTGACAGAACAAGTAAACCGACTTGTCACAGAGATGATTAGTGAGGAGGATATAAATCCACCTGCATCGCCCTGACGTGAAACCGTTGCATTGAGGCGTTTGCCTGCAAATGCGATGCGACCGATCAAATTGTTAGAGCATGATGAAGGGCTCTACCACATCCCAAGCATATTACATACACTGTGACATTCTGCCTACGGTTTGTTGCCACGCGACCATGCTAACACTACTTAGTGGCTTGTGCTAACAAATGCGGAGAATATGAAGTCGTCTTGGGGAAGGAGAATTGAGTGGGGATGAGCAGCTATGGGTGTATCATCAGGGCAAATGAAGAGGAACGCAGTGATTGAACTAACAGTCTCCGCTAACGACGCCTCATCGGCTCGACTGCATCTAGCTTAGGGATCATTCGATGCCAGTGTTTGTCGCTTGACGACAGCCGTCCAAGTTGTGCAAAATGCAGCACGTGGTAGCGGTATGGATGTAGTACAAAGACGTAACAGTTGAAGCTAAATATTTACTATGAATCCAAACAACGAACGACATTGAGCGCCAATGTTTGAACGGTAGGTTCCCTTCTAACATGCCTTCCTGCTGAAGCACTAGTGGATAAAGATTAGCACATTCGAAGGGTTGGCAGACGTCAGACGACACAAATGCACCCCACCATTGAAAAGTACAGAGGAGCTGACTGTTGCTTTGAGCTAAAAGAGTCATTCACCAAGGAGAGTCGAGAAATTCTGAATTGCATCACTGGAGGTAGCGGAATCAGAGCACGTTGATTTTCGCCAACTGCCAGGCCCGATGACAACGTGTGACAGACCATCCTGAGTGGATCGAAGTAGGCTAACAATGGCCTCCTACCCACAATTGTTTTCCAGGCACTACTTAGATGCGCACAAATGGAGGAGATAAAGACCATTTGGATGGAGGACGTGCCGATGTAGTTAAACTGCAGAACTCGCAGCCCTCAACATCTCCATCAGGTGTTTGTCACGTAGCATCTAAATGGCATCCATTGGCGAGGTATCTAAGTCGCAACCGCCACCTGCACCTTCCTCTCTCCCCAACTTCTAAGAGGTCATGCACATTCGCCAATTGCGCTGTATCTCCCGTCTCCCTGCATACGTCATGCATGAATTCGAATGACCTCAACCGCATGTGTTGACAATCCCAACACTTCGCTAACGTCGCCCACAATTAAAGACACTGTGGTAACAACCTGAGTAAGTTCATCCACAACAAGCCCATGCATTACCTTAAATTCGCTTTCCTTCATATTCAATGCTAAAATATGACAAATTCAACTCACAATGTGCAAGTCCGCCGAACCCAGGTTCCAGCTCACAAACCCACAAGAATTACGAAACTGCAAAAGCACATCACATTTACTCGCCGAACGTCACGGTCCAGGACAGTCTCCACCACCTCTACTTCAGCTTCAATTCCACAGCATCATCACTTCCATCAAGCTCGTCACTCACTCCACTCCGCTCTTCACACCTTCCTTTGCCTCCTCTGCTTCGCTTTCAAGCACAGAGTAGCCATGAGCCACAGAAGAAGTAATCAACCCGGCATCGAACAGATACATGGCCACCTGCATCTAAGATTGAGGAAGATAAGCACCACTTGAATCAAGCCACTCACCCTATCATTTACATTGTCGCCAGGTGGGTCGCAGATCCTTATTTCATTAGGGTAAATGGCAATCAGCCACTCAACCATTGAAAGAATCTAAACAAGAGGAGAGAGAAGGAATCATACATTTCAATTTCGTCCACCCACCATCCGGAGCATCTCCAAACAATCAATATCACCAAAAACCTCAACTCCCGAGAACCTGCAGACACTGTGATGTACACAAAAGGAATCACCACCGCGTCTTCGTATTGGACTCAGTACTTAGCGATGATACTGGGGAATGAGCTGCTGGCATGGTTCGGAGGCCAGCCTACGCAGATAGAGCAATATGGCCACATCTGTGACCCTGGCCGAAACCGGTAGTTCAAACAAACAAAATATTACATTCATCCACTTCCATCCAAAGTATTCTCCTTTATCAATGGTGTTTTGCACTGCGACTCGCCCACTTCCTGGGAGGCTAAATTTGTCGCTTAACTTTTCGCCTCTCTTCGGTTAGTTCGTTTTACTGAACAAAAGGCTACAAATATACCTAGATGATCACTTTTCCTTCTCTTTCTTTCCACCACCTCTGCCGTGAGAAGGTTGGATGTTTGTTGACTCCTTCATTATAAGTACACGAACGATGTGTGGTAGCGAAGACGAAGAACTTAAGATGAGGATATCTCGGACTCCGGAGAGCGACCGTATCTATGCACAACCAGGTTTTTAATTGTCCCGTCGCCTCTTGCCTATAAAGCACTTTACAAGTACTCGATGCCCAAGGAATTTGGGATATTGCATTGCAAGAACTCTAAAATTCCTTTAGGAAACTATTTTGGGCATAGCCTTACCGACATGTGTTGTCTTCACCACCAAAAAGAGCTCTAGAGTTGCCAGAAAACACGTCTTTGATGATGAGATAGTGAATAACCTCATTGTAAGCGCATTGGAATTTCATGGGCATTTTTTTCCTTAAAATCGCTGTGTAGTGTCCTAGTACACTAACTGAGCGCATAGGCATTGGGACGTCGATGAGATTGATGGAATGCCATCGTCTGCTTTGACTGGCTCGAGCTCCTCATAAATGAGGCAGATGCGAGCGTAGAGAACACGAGATGAGTCTCATTCTTGGCCTTCACACCCTCCGAACTAGCTAAATAACAAGACAGGGTCATAATTTGTTTGCAGTTCGTTGAACTCAGAGCAGAGGTCAGGGCTTGCTTTTCTCCCATCGGAAATCAATGACAACAGTTCTGGCCAGAAAGCTGTGTTCAGTGGTCGCTACACGTCTGAGAGGAGTGTTCAAACAGACGCTCCAGGTGCTTCCCTTTTGGGTGGTCCACACACCTAGTGAATTCGCATCACCAACACCACCACCATCACCCTGGTGAGCTGTAATTAGCCTGTGAGTTCCGATGTGGTCTGCTCAACGGGAGGATGTAGACACCAAACTGAAGGGAGTAAATTAAGCATCCAACTCCAGGTTGATATGTCGTCATCTTGGTTCGCAAATGTTGATCGTCCGGACTCATTCAGACCTGCCGTTAGATCGTCCTTCTTCGTGAGATTGCTATCCAGCATCCACGAGAGGCTTAGTGAGGCAATTCTGTCCATCAGCACTTGCTAGCTTCTTCGGCTTAAACGCAACGGTGCAGCCATTACACCGTTGCTCTAAAGTTGACCAGATGAAATGACTGAGATTGAGAACGTTCGAGGCCCTCTCTAACAATCTTCCACTGTGTTTTCTTACATGATTAGAAGGCTAACTGGATATTTCACGCATTAATTGTTTTTTTTTCCTTAAGTCTTATACTTGAAACGCTGGTACAGACAAGGTGCATAAGTGCACTTTGTACTTTTTGATGCTTTCTTTTGGTTCTCTCAAGCTTCAGCTCAGCTATCTGCAAAGATCCTTCCACGTTAGCAAATGCCATTGCTGCGAAGTTGATTGAAAGTCAAGTAGATATTGGAAAATCGTGTTCTTGCAAGACATGAATTTCCACTTCATGCGTTTTCATTTCCTTTTGTGATTCCTTCCGTCATTTTGTTGAAGTGCCAGTGTTCCACAGACACATTGAAAGTGAATAACAGCTCTCCTCAAGACGACAATATCACCTGGTAAATCAAATGAAAGCTGTCACCCTCACCTCAAGGGTATAACGCTAGCCATTCTAAGCAGTTTGTCCTTAACCTGCCAATTTGGCAGACTCAGTCCCAAAATTAAAAATATTACCAAATGCGCTTTTTAAGATAGGAGGAAGCAGTATTTACGGTTTTGAAAAGAGTGCTTTGACCTTTTTTATTCGTCAGTAGAAATGTGGAGCACAGCTGAGTTGTGTTGAAAGCTTAGCCTTTTGGGAGTTCAAAGGTTTAAGCCTTAATGCTCTCATCTGCTCCAAGTGCGGCTGTCATTGCATGGGAAGATTTTTTTCTTGAAAATTACCCCCCGCCTTCAGCGCTGAAAGCCATTTAAAATGTTCGATGAAATTACAGCCGGTTTCAAGGTTCAAAAGAGGGGTGCTTATAATCCAACCCCAATTGGTGCAGGAGTACCCACAATGACACCCACATCGGCATCGTAATGGGGTGACCCCAGATCAGACATAATCAGTGGGGGAGATAAGAACTGTGGCAGGAAATGGCCTAACAAGGAGAGTCTCTGTCACATTACCATCACTATCTTAGTGCGGGAAGCCTCAGGCGCCATCACACTAATAAGTGCAAACATTTATTGCCGTCAATGAGTTCAAAAGCTAAAATGGCAAACCAGCATGGGCTTACACGTAAAAAGACATCTCTACCCGTTGACTCATTTGTGCTCTACACCATTGACGCAACAGTGTGTGTTTCGTCGCGGAAATCTCCTCATCGTGCAGAATCACTTACTCACGTCGTAGACTGTGAGGTAGGTAAGAGCCAAAACCATCTGCCAGTGAGAAAGTGAAAGGCATATTTGCCCATCAATTGCAATTACTTAGCAGTGCAAGGTGTTTAACAAGTCGAAGAAGAGGTGTTGGGGACAGTCTGCTAACAGTAAACGGTGACATGCATGCACAGGAATCAAAGCAAAGAGCCTGCAGAAAAGCCGAAGACTAAAGCCTTTAACTACCTTAAAGTTGTACATCAGCTGCTCA
This sequence comes from Taenia hydatigena, assembly GCA_036345935.2. Lineage (NCBI taxonomy): Eukaryota > Metazoa > Platyhelminthes > Cestoda > Cyclophyllidea > Taeniidae > Taenia > Taenia hydatigena. Next base: position 3,433,906 of record JADWOT020000003.1, read on the forward strand.
AACTCAAAGCATACACTGCACTGGCGCCTTACAACGTCTGCTTGAATTGATGTTCAATTTGTAAGTAGGAACGCCTTGCCGCTTTTTAAAAAGATAACGGCTCTAATAAATTGTAAACAACACAGTCGTTGATGAGTGGTGAGCAGGTCAATTCAAGTAGGTTGAAGGGGATTCTGTAGTACTTTGTTTGTTAGAACTGCCGGTTTCTGTCAAGGTCACAGAGGTGGCCGTACTGCCCTAGCTGCGTGGGCTGGCCTCCGGGCCATGCCAGCAGTCTATTTCCCTATGTCCGGTGAATATATCTATTCTACCCTGCCACTTTGCCTTCTTTTGCCTTAAGGGAGCCTCGGGACGCTACAGATTCTCCCTCACTCTTGCCAAACCAAATGTAGTATTAGAAATAACACTGCAAACCCTACGTTTTCGACTGCATTGCTGTCGAGACTATGGAAGGCGAATGCATGACAAACAACGTACTAGGTTGAAACTGCAAAAATCCTTTACGACATAACCTTTTATTCGGCAATAACTTTCCGTCATTATGAGTAGTTAATTCAAACGTAATTCTTACAAGGGACGTGAGTCGTTAATCCACATACGACCTTCTAAAAATGGCTTGTGCATCATTAGTTTGCAATCAGTCAGACTTTGTTTTGATAAACACCGGACTCCAAATCAATCGTTTCACCTGCGCGGTATTTAAATGGGGTGCAGGGTCGTCTCGGTATTTTTGGTGCCTTCCGAGTCTGCGTTCCATAAGCCGAAGAAGAAGAGTGGGGTACGTTTCTTCTGCCATTTTTCGGCTGGCTTAAAGTTAGGGAGGATGGCTGAGTTTTGCGATGCCTCAGTTGTATGTGTTAATCGATGATTTCCCAGGACAGAACAAGAAACGATTTACCAGGACTTCATTAAACTGGTTGAATTACTTGCCGGAGACAAGGACGTTGAGTCACATTTATTAGCTGTTATGGGGGAACAGGAGAACAGGCAGCGAATTTGCGAAAAATCGGGTAAATCGACCAGAGCCTAAAATGCCCTGATTTACTTGTTGGGAAATTGTTAAACCCTATACATATTCCTTTCAAGACGCGAAAAATGGTGTAGAGGTGAGGCAGAACTCATTGTCAGAGAACGACGACGATGAATTGATTGCGGAGTTAGTGGAATCCAATGGACAGTCTTCCTTTTGTGAGCTGCCTATTGTGGGTGACAGGGCCGTAAATGCGCTTGCTATGGGGAAGACTGTGATGGGGATCCTTCTCGGTGGGGTGTCGTTTACGGAATTCCTAGAGTAGGTGTCCACCAGTTTTGATCTCCGGTTATAGTGACTACTATGGCCTGAGACCAGTGCGATTCTCGTGTGGGGCTGCGAGGCGGAAATTGAATTGTATTTTCCCTGTTCAAACGATGGACCGGTTGATTGCTGAAGAAGAACTCTATTTTCGGTACGACTTGGACGTTGTTCCGGTCCCTGGTGCAACGGGCAAAATAGATGAGTCGGGTCGCGCCTACCGATGGATTGTTTGGATTGAATTTGAGGTGAGCTGTTTTTGACACCCTTTTTGTGTTTATGAATGCTGTATTCGGTGGAAGTGTCTTTGGTAGACTACAGGTGGTGGTGTTATGGGATGTGCTCAGTGCACGAGGGATGATGGATCGGGTCGGATTTGCTCAAGTGTGTTTGCTCTTGCTTAAGTCTGGTGGATACCAAGCTTTATGCATCTTTTGGTGTGCTGTGTTCATTTTGTAAGAGGCAGCTTGCCTTGATGTTTGGCCCTTTGCGTTTTCGAAACTTGGCACTGGCAGCTGCATGAAATTCTTGAGTTCCCTTTATCGGGTTTGAGTTGCTATAGAAGTGCAGTTTCCTGAAACCTGATTTGCAACTCATTTCATGAAAGATCTCTTTTAATGCTCGGTCAGTGGCATTGGCAAGAGAAATAAAAATTATTGTCGCGCTTTGTAATCCTGTAGGTTGAGCCTGAAGTGTGTGATTTGTTCTGATGTTTTACAAATGCGGGTTACTCCGCTCCTGGGGTTGGAGGAACTTATAGAGGTGCAGCTGCAACCCCACTTGGTAACACTGTAGAATTTCACGCTGCTGTGCTATGGTTGGTGAGGTATACTTTTTTATGTATGTGGTGTTTCTGCCCACTCAGTAAATTTTTTTCATTCCACCATTGCAGTGCTACTTTAGTACATTGTAATTATTTGGTATTTTTACCCCCAATCTTAGGCTAAAACTGGCTCTTTCGTTCATCTCCTTCAAAGGCCTCTCAATTAGTGCTGCTGTTAGCTTTGATCAACTTGATCACCCTTTTATTCCTGATCCGTGCTCGATTAGGATTCGAGGGCAAGAAGGGGAGGTGGGAAGGGGGATTCTCAACTTACGCCAATCTACTCGTTGCATCGTAGGTTCACTTTTAGTAATTGGTGGCGCTCTCACCTTGCTAGTCTTACGCTGTGAATCCACGTCAGACAGGGGAGCAGGGGCCAACCAACCCTGTGCAGGAAGGCACTCATTGATGTGTACTTCTTCTCACGTCATTTACTGGCATTTCTGGTTATCAAGTCCCTCTTCCTCCTCCATTCCTTTCTAGATGGGTTCAAGTTTTCGGATCCTCCTCCCAGAGCGTTTCAACAACAAATTTGCCATGCAACTCGGCTTCCTTGAGGAGGTCATCAATGGCCCACTATACTCGGTTGTAACTTTTGTAAATAAGGAATTCTTCGGTCCCCTCGTCAATTTCTCCGACGACGGCCTTGCTCCGCCTGGCGATATGTTTATTATCGTAATGAAGGGCCACCTCGAAATCGACGTCTATTTGCCGAGAAGTGAGGAAGCAGAGAGTGAGCTGAAGGGCATTTTTGCTTCTGGCGATGTAGCGTACATTCCTCATCAATACAAACACCTCGCAAAGCTCTCCGGATGCAAGACCTCCCATGCCATTGTCTTGTGCATTATAAACTGTGCTCCTGTATTAGTTGAGGAATGTAAGGAACGCCTTCTTCAAGTATGCTCTCTTCTGCTCACACCTTATCCTTCTAGGAACTGAAATTGAAGAAGCCGAAGAATAAGAAAAGTAGTCTATTCCGTGAACTGCTGCTGTCTACGCACAATAATCCGAGGAATGCAGCTGATATTCTCTACATAGTAAGTTGGGTAGTTGTGGCTGTTGATGACACCGACGCTTGTGTAGGATGTGAACGCGGAGGAGGGAGTGGAATTTGTTTTGCGCAGTTGGTTGAAGGGTGGAGATGGCGTGTGTAGACGGAACGAGGAGCGAGCGGTTGGTCGTTCGGCAAAAGAATTGAGAGAGCAGTTTATGGAACAGTTGGCGGCTGCAAAATTGGATTGCAGTGAGTTGTGCTTGGTTTGTGCGTTGGCTGGGTCTTGATTTTATTCGGCTGATGGGCTACACTTCATTGCGCGCAATGGGTTTAGAATGTGGGTGTTTGTGTAAGAGTAGATGACTGATGCAGGTGGGATCGATTGAGTTGTTGAGGTTATGCAAGGATGAGAATAGGGAGTCCATAATGTTGGTGTTTGTTCTTTCCACTCACTTGGAGTGTGTCAATGGATCCAGAATACACTTACTCTCTTTGAATAGGCATACTGTTCTGGCATCGAAGAGATAGCAATCGTAGCTTGTCCCCGAATGTCGGCAACTTGAGTCCTCCACGTGGCAGTGAGCGCTGCTCTTTTGCGGTGCCTGAGGTCAGAGTATCATTAGTGCGCTCACCATTACAGCTATCGAGTCGTCTTTTTACATCACCAGGCCTTTACACTTTGAAACCATTGCATGCGACGGTTTTTGCGCACTGTCAACTTAAATATCGGGTTAAGGTAGAGCAAAGCTTTGGTGTCTACCATTAACCTTGGCACCTCGGAGTAAAGTATGTAGCTGCGCAGACGTTCGCCAAATTATTTTTGAGCTTGGAGGAATGAATGAGGTGTGGATAGGGGCGGAGAGGACTGGGACAAATTGGTGTGTGTATGGGATCGGTTTACATGGTTGCTATTACCTTTAAGGTGAGGAGGCAGGACACGCGGCTTCTTTTGGGCCACATTTGGATGATTCCAACTTCTTGGACTGTGGGGCTGATGAGGATCAAAAATCGCAGATAGAATGTCTGCCCAATCGGCGTGTTGAAAGTCGTGTCGAATTAGAGTGGGAGCTGGAACCTGAGACCATCATTCGTCTCACTCGTCGCTCTGTATTAAGTCTAATGCGAAGACGCAGTGGTGATTCCTTTTGTGTACATCACAGTCTCTGCAATTTTCGGGATCCGAGGCCTGCCAATGATACGGCTTGTTTGCAGATGCCGCGAAGGGTAGGCGTTTGGGATTCAAAGCATCACTTCTACTTTCTTTCCTTGTTTAGGTTCTTCCAATGGTTGAGTGGCTGATTGCTATTTACCCTGATGAAATAAGGATCTGCGACCTACCTGGAGATAATGCAACTGATAAGGTGAGTGGCTTGATTCAAGTGGTGCTTATCTTCCTTAATCTTAGATGCAGGTGGCCAGGGATCTTTTTCATGCTGGGTTGATTATTTCTTCTGTGGCTCATGGCTACTCTGTGCTTGAAAGCGAAGCAGAGGAGGCAAAAGAAGGTGTGATGAGTAAAGAAGGTGAAGAGCGGAGTGAGGTGGGAGGCGAGCTTGATGGGAGCGATGCTGCTGCGGAATTGAAGCTGAAGTAGAGGTGGTGGAGACTGTCCTGGACCGTAACGTTCGGCAATTAAATGTGATGTGCTCTTGCAGTTTCGTGGATTTGTGAGTTGGGACTTAGGTTTGGCGAAATTGCACATTGTGAGTTGAATTTGTCATATTTTACCATCGAATGTGAAGGAAGGCGAATTTAAAGTAATTGCATGGGCTTGTTGTGGATGAACTTACCCAGGTTGTTACTGCAGTGTCCTCAATGGTGAGTGAAATTGGCGAGATGTTGGGATTGTCAACACATGCGGTTGAGCTCATTTATGTACGGCGGACGGGAAAAATGATGAGGATTGGCGAGGCGTGGGGGGAGGATTTCTCGGTTTTCTCAACGTTATATTCGGCGCCGATAAATTTATTCGCCTGCATTTAGTCGAAGTTAGTGTGCTTTTGTCTATTCTTTTCACCAAACAATAATGCAGTGATGTGGACGAGGGGGAGTGTTTGAGGTTATTCGTTTCCTAGTGTTAATGGCGATTTGCCTTTATGGGGTCCGTGAATTCATTTTCAGTGTCAATTTCTGTTGTCTTTTGGAAGACGGCGCCAATGGTGAATCTGCATGACCTCTTAGAAGTTGGGGGGAGGGGGAATGTGGAGGCTATGGTCGCAGCTTAAATACCTCGATACTGAGTGTGAATAGGTGTGTAATTTCAGCTAGAGACCCATTTGGATGTTGCATGATAAATATCTTGTATCAACATTGGTGAGGTCGGGTTTGAATCCTGTTTGCGCAGCTGTGCCTTTGGACAAAAGGCGGCGCTGTGTCACGTTGCTTAGCGAACGTTACTGCAGTTGTTGTTAGGTTGTGTACTTCTGAGGTCAGGAGCAATTGAAGGTGAGTCAGCGTAGCGAAATACATGGTCCCACTTAAAGCATACACAGCTGAGTCCGATTATATGGTCTCAGACCTGGCAAGACGGGGATGGAACTACCACCTTTGTCCTTGCAAAGACAACGTTTGTTGTAAGCTATTTGCACACTCCTGTCGACGAAACCCAGACTTGCACCTTCAAGATAAGATACATAATCGTCTGCTTAGGTGAGACATGAACCAGCCTCATTACCTACTATAACTCGTCAGTAAATGATGAAAAGGTGAGTAGGAATGCGAGTGCTACCATTGACAGCAATGAAGCTGCTACTTATGTATTCAGAGTAGTGCAATCAGCTTTGGCCACGCAAATGCAGTCAGACGTTGCCTGTTTTACTGCTGTCGATATTCTACTGCCGTGCAGCAAAACAAAATAAATAAAGTTTATTATTGAGCCACCAAATCAACTTAAAATTGGGGCAAAGGACTTCTAGCGAGCACTGTATTGCCTGTAGTCGGTGACACGGTGTAGTTTTGGGGATTCGCCTCAGACCCCTACGCATTTAAACTTGCTTGACAATCATGACACGGGCCAAGTAAATCCGAAAATGTAGCTCTCCAGTCTTATGGCTGCTGTCTGAGTAGCGGCCAAGCGTATTGCTTTTATTTGTAAAGCCTAACACGGTTTCCTTCTAATCTAGTTAACCATTAATAATAAATTCAGTTTAGTGGTGGAGCGAGGAGCGATTTGAATAAAAGTGTTCTAGCATCATAGAGGTGCTATCCCACCGAGATGACTGCTTTCCAAGCAGGAAGTGAGGAGCATATGACAAAAGCTTTAAAATTGTTTTTGAACAACTATAATGATTTCCTCATCGTCTATGCGACTGCCCATTGGTATGAGAAGGCTAAATGTTCTTAGACATCTCCAATGTATCAGATGGAACACTTAGTAGATGGCGTATTGGCAGGAGTGCCACTTAAACCGCTTTTATAAAATAGGGACTGCAAGACATGCAAAGCTTTGCTTGATGGACTGCCGATTCCGGTTACGGTGACTCGGATGGCTTTATTGCCTTTGGCGGGTAGGTTGGCCTCTGGGTCGCGCCAACCGCCTAATTCCCTTCTGCTTGCTGAACAATGATGTTCTGCCCAAGCATTATGCCTTTCGTTGTCTTGAGGAAAGTCTCAAGACGCTACAATTAGCGCTATGATCGGAGGCATTATGCATTTGGCAAATGAAACATTACCAAATTGACAGTTGCTACCACAACTCACCGTGGGCCGTTATCAGCATTACATCATTGTCTTTCTTACTGTTTTGTGGGTAGAGCAGTTCAGCACATTTTATCGATCACTGGCAAACTTCTCGGCCCTTCTTCAGTCCAGTCTAACCTAATCGGTTAAATCTTCCTTGAACTCCGTTGTGATGGCTGGAGGAGGAGTGCATTTGAAAGTAGGTTTTTTACGGTTCTTATAATCCTATTAGCCTCCCAACTTCGTTACCAAACATACCAATCGCAGGTATTAAAACAGGGGGAAACCGACTCAAATGGACTCATTTTCTCACGTAATCAGAGCAAGTCCTTCGGCGTTGTCTACTTTGCACTAGTCGTGGATAACTCGGACCTTTATTCCTTAGCGCAGTTTCGAGGGACACAACTGGTTACTCAAGTGCTTCAAGGACGGACCTGGATCAAATGAGTCATAGGGCTACTACTTCAAATCCAGGCTCAGGTTTATAATTAACAATGACTTGTGAAATGAATAGAGGTGGATAGGATCGTTCACGTTTCGAAAACACTTCAATGATATTTCACCTAGAAAGGCGGTTAGCCTTCCGATGACACTTCCAAACCCTGTGAATGGGCATAATACAAAACACGGTGAGCTATACGCCTTACGCTGATTTATTAATCATAAATAAATGCTTTTATGAATTCGTCCCTCTCATAAGCCTTCACAGGAGGCTGAAATCGCATCAAGCAATCGCAACTCTTCACCGCGTGTTTTTGTGCAGTCTAGAAGGCAAATACCATCGAAACAACTTGCTCCGCTCTATTTAGAAAAAAATCTCATTATTACTTCCACTTCAATGGCTCTTTTCCGATCAATTTGTTCACACTAAATCATGACGATTGGACAGACGCATGACACGTCCATTAACTATTTGTGAAGCCGTACACTCATCCGATTGATTAATCGTATTAGTCCTTGCCAAGTGTTCATGACTGCAAATAACGGTACTGCGTTTTCTCGGGCATCCAGCGTCGGGTGTGATTTCGGTGAATGGCCTAATGATAGAGGGAAGAATAGATTCCAAACGAGGTCTCTGCTGCCCTACTAATTAGGGGGGCGATGGCGGAGACAGAGGTTAACGGTCTTCGTCCTCAACGCTCAGAAAGGCTGCGTTTTGTCTGAGGTTGATCTTCCACGACAAGAAAGAAGCTTATGTAATAGGCGTATACCATAGAGAGGGGTTTGGTAGAGTGTTGTAGAATTCGCACTTCCTACGAGGCGAAGAGTATCAGGATAAACTAAATGGAAATGTGGTGCAAAGGCTAAGCGATGTGGGATGCGTTCCCTCTCCCTCAAAGAGTGTTCTACATTTTGCATCGAAAGCTTGTCCATGCTTTACCGGCCGGCGTTATCCAGGCTTTGGCATTGAAGTGGTGGCTATTCTAATGTGTGTCTGCTCAGAAGCAGTCTTCCACTGTGGCTATAATGTTTGACAATCAGGCAATGAAAATACAAAATTTTGGTCGCTTGAATAGGTGTGTTAGTTTAGTGATGATTTCGCCCCTTCAATTCGCCAATAATTAACCATCATCTCACCCGTTCGTCCGCCTCCATTGGCCCAGTTTCTCCGTCTGTTGCTCTTTTCCTTCATCCAAATTGAGGCAGGCATTTTATGGTGGAACGGAGAAGTACTCAAAGGCCCACTCTCTATTTCGCCTCAATTGCACGGACAGAGTGAAATGCAAAACGTCTGACATTTCTCAATCACAAATACAGGCAGGTCTAGGCATTGTGAACTGGTTACATTTCTCATTGCCATACACTCAAGGTTTTGCGGCCAAAACCATTTGTAACAAGGACAATGGTTCACAAGAAAGCGTTAAGAACTAGGATTTAATTTATCCTCGAGGACCTAATACTGAGCGGTGGATCTAAAAGTGGCATTCGGCCAGAGGCATCCACCTTCTAATGGGTGGTGCTTTGGCCCGCCACATGCATTCCAGGCATCATATAACAAATTTTGCTAGATGCTCCCGTATTAGCGTCAACGCAAAATCAGAAGACAGGCAAGCTCGAAGCACATCAACCAGGCTCAACCCGTGTGATGTAATCTAGAAGTTCTAATCGGAGGTTGAAGTCAAAAACAATCGCCTGCACTTACTAACACAAGTCTCTGATTTTACAGTGCGTGATTATGAGCTACCATGTGCATTTAATGAATTTCTACAAGTCCTATGGTGTCGTCGCGATGAACTGCAGCCAAAAAATGAAACTGATTTCTCAAATTTCTGATGCGAATTAATTGATTGGGACATTGTCTAACTGATCAAACAGTTCTCTACTGTTTCTTGGTTTTCTGAGGGCACCGAAATCGTCGGAACTTCGGTCCACCGATCACGCATAACACCTTGTCTCAAACTTTCCTGAGTGGGTCTCAACCAAGCTCTTTCTGAAAGACATTATGCGGGTCACACAGTTCCAAATGTAACTCTGCTGTTAATGTCTCTCCTCATCACGAAGACGTTGATTAAAACTTGCGGAAAATGAAGCCATGCATCCCTCAATGCGAACCCTTGACCATTCTTCTGCCTCACTCTCTGAAGATTACTTACTTTTCGACAAATTCGTGCAAATGAGATAAATCACGGGTGTCTGAACTTTGCCATGGGAGGCGCATTCCGCCTGGACTGATCACGGATGTCTTTGCATAAAAGTGGGCTGGAAGGAGCACAGTCCTCACCGCTCGAGACGCGGTTAGATGTAACAGGAGTGGGATTTGTTGGGACGCACTGGATAAACTTCGGAATGGGTAGATTAGGTGTTGATGACATGCATACCATATTCAAATAAGTTGGGGAGAAAGCATGTCGGGTAGTAGCAATCAGGACTGGAATGGAAAGGAAAGAATTGATGTTGTAAAAAGAGGTCTTGTTAATCATAGGCATTTCATTCGGATGTTTATCAAACGATTCCATAAATTCTAGGCCCTGCCTAAGCAGGAGCACCGAAAAAGACTATGCTAGCCTTAGCAGCACTGAAGCTGGTAGTTGTGCACTCTGAGTGGTGCAATCAGCTTTGGACACGAATGTGCAGTTAT